>CM031240.1:803459730-804059730 GCA_018340775.1 Taxus wallichiana var. yunnanensis | reverse complement strand
ACGGTACCAATTTTGTGTGATTTCGTTGAGAAATGCAAAAGTTATGGCCTTCTGAGTGCGGGCAGCTATTTTGGGTCTGGCAGGCGTTTTCTGTCATTTGACGGGAATGAGCATTAACTGACTGGAGCCGAATATGTTTATTTTATTTAAATATATCTACCCTCATTAAAAATAATAAATCCAGTTTTTGTGGCGTAGAGGATGTCGTGCTCGTTCCAGAAAGTCCAATTTTGTGAAAATCGGAGCTCGGAGTCAAAAGTTATGGCCGTTTGAAGTTTCACGGGTCAAACGTTGACTTTTCTTCTTTGCCTTCGGCCACTTTGGCTTTTCACGTCCCTCGCGTCCTGTGCATACCTTTGTCCCGGCTGTCCCGGATGAAAATCTCTTGCTTTCGGCCGATTCGGGCTCCCTTGTTCCTGTTTGCGGTGAAGACACGTGGCGAGATTCCATTCGCTCTCGGCTCTTTCGGCTTTTCGCGTCCTCCGCGTACTTTTGGCCCGGATGTCCCAGTACAAAAGTCCTCTGTTTCGGCCGAACCGGCCGGTTCGTGTCCTCCGCACACTTTTGTCCCAACTGTCCCGGACTGCCTGGGACAAATTTCTCCGAACCGCCTGAAATGGACTGACTTGCGCCAAACCGGCCGATCCGCGTCTTTCGCGTACCTTTGTCCCAACTGTCCCAACTGCGCGATAACAAAACTTGGCAAATTTTCCCTCTTTCGGCCGGTTCACTTTTTCACGTCCCGCGCGTCCTTTCGTCCCAACTGCTCTGTGGACTGCCTGGCGGCTTTTCGGCCGATTCGCGCCCAGATGTCCCTCATGTCCCGACTATCCCACGGACTAGGACTTAGCCATTTTTCATGATTTTTTCTAGCCCAAGCTTGTTTTTTCGTAACTTTTCCACCTTTTCTCAGAACTTGCTCTTTCCTTCTTGGACGGGGAGTTAGAAAAAATCGAGGGGACCCTAGAAACATGATTTTTGCCTTGCATCAATCTATTTGCAGGACTTTGAGAATTTAATGCATGTTATCAAAATTACCTTGAGGCGTGAATTTTGGATAACAATAACTGCGAGGAACATGCTCCTTCTGGTCCAAATACAGAGGAGAGATATCAGACATGGTTGAACAATTGGGTGCACCTACATTCTTCTTCACTCTTAGTGCTGCAGATACTAAATGGCCTGATCTGCATAAATGTATGCTGGGTGCTCCGCCTCCTGATCATCGATTCGCATAAAGATTTAGAACACACAACATTATCAACCACCCCCATCGTGTTTCTACTTACTTGCACTAGAGGTTCACAATATTCCGCAAGGAGGTCCTGCAGAAACACCTTGGAGCCAAGGACTATTGGTACAGGTAAACAAAATTAAATGGTTCATTTACCATTCTATTGCTTCTCTTTATTTCTAACCACCTTCTTCCTGTAGGTACAAATGGCAACATAGAGGGTCTGCACATGTTCACAGTTTCCTTTGGCTCGAAGGCACCCCCAATGTTGACATGATAGATTGGAATGACGATGCTTCTGTCGAAGCAACAAGACTGTACTTTGATCAATACGTTTCAGCATGGAACCCTAGAGCTCCTGAATGTAGACCAACATTCTTACAAAGATCTCTCGAGGATGATCCCTACTTGCTTTCCTCTTCAGAGGTTCTGGCTTCCAACCCTTTGCACGACCTCGAGGAACTTATAAACCGAGTTCAAGTGCCACACCAAATGTTCTGAACAGACATGTCTCTAAAAAAAGGGTTCCAGAGCTATATGCCGGTACAGTGTGCCTTGGGAAACACAGCTTTTCTTCCTTGACCATGGATGCCAACAAAAGCGTTAAATACCTTCCTTTAAGGAATGATGATAGATTAAACATTCACAATAAAGCCATGCTAGCTATATGGAGAGCCAACATTGACTGTCAGCCTGTATTGTCCCGACACGCTGTTCTTAAATACATTGCAAAGTATGCCTCTAAAGCAGAGAAATGTTCTGAGACATACCACCAAATGTTGTCTAGACTTTGTTCACATGCTAACCCCGATTTCCCTTCATCTTTTGCAATACGGAAGATGCTCACAGAAAGTGTTGTTGAACATGACATAAGTGCACAAGAAGCTTGTCACTTGCTTCTCAAACTTCCTCTTGTTGTGTCCAGCCACCAGACCGTCTATTTGAATGTGGGCAAGAAAATACTTAGGCACCTTTCTGCATCGGCTACTCAGAACAAGATACATCACAACTTCTTGATGTGTACCTTGTCCGCCCTCCATCAATGGAGTCCCTTTCCCTTATCCAAATTGCTCAAGATTGGAGTTACAACAAATCCAGAAAAAAGAGAAATGGAAACAACGCACTACACCAGCAATTGTCCATGTGTACCCAAGGTTTTCCATCATTCCACCAACTAATACAGATGCTTTCCACCTTTTCTGTTGGTCTGAGCTCCTGCTGTACAAGCCTTTCCGGAACATTCCTTCAGATATTGGTTCTTCACCAGATATTGTTTCTTCCAATTGGCGCATGTTCAAAACCTCATACAAGCCATGGCATGTTAGAAGACAGACACGAAACCTGATACATATCCAGATGAATCGTCTGAATCTGACACAGACCCAATGCAAACAACCAAGAGAATCTATGAATGGCAACTTTTGGTGGGCCTCTGTCTAGGGCATTCTGAAGGTCTTGACCATCTACAAATGCTTGGCCTCCGAGAATTTGACTCCCGCTATGATTGGTCCTCAAACAGCGTTCCGGTTCACCTGGTCGACATCGCCCCGTCTTTTATCGAAAATTGTAAGGCTGGTTTTTTCCTAACCATACAAATCCATCCAGCTTGTCTTCTCCATCGACTTTTTCCGATGGCCAGCAACTAGCTTTCACTACAATTCTCCACCACTTTTCCTCGGTCACATAACCTGCCACCCTTCTTCTCATTATTCAAGGAACTGCAGGAACAGGAAAGTCATTCCTTATCCACTCTCTCCAGTCTGCCTTCTCCTCCCTCGCTGCCCCTGGCATTTCACCCCTTCTTTTACTTGCCCCTACTGGCGTGGCCGCTTTTAACATTTCTGCGTCGACCATTCATTCCAGCCTCTGAATTCCCATTAGAGATTTAAAACCCCTTGAAGGCCAAGCTTTGGCCTCCTTTCAAGACTCTTTAAAACATGTTAGATACATTTTGATTGATGAAATGAGCTTCATTGGCCCTAAACTTCTTGCAAAAATTGACTTCCATTGCGTGAGGCCTTCCCGCATTTCCGTACTTCCCCCTTCAGAAATAAATCAATGATTTTGGTTGGGGACCTTGGTCAACTTCCACCCATTATGGACATTCCACTATATGCCAGCAATTCCTATGGTGGATCCCTTTGGCGCAAATTTCCTAATTCAATCTCGTTGAGATCTATATTCAGACAGCAAGGCTCTGCTCCGACTCAAGTTTCCTTTCGCAATTTGCTTCTCAACATCTGTAACGGTGTGGCCACCCTTCCAGATTGGGAAACTTTGATGTCCCGCACCGATTCATGCCTCTCACAACAAGAACTTTTAAACTTCCACAATGCCCCCCACCTTTTCTCAACAAATATTCTTGTTAAAAACCACAATTTGCAAATGCTGAAGGAACTCAATTCTCCAATCGCCTTGTCCATTGCTCTGAATACAAGAAGAAGTGACTACTACGATCCTGATGACGACCAACTAGAACAAATAGTGCTCCTTTGCAAAAATCAAAAAATTATGCTCACTACTAATTTATGGATTGCTACCGGCCTTGTTAATGGCACTTGAGCACTATCGTTGACATTGTCTATTGCCCTTCCTCGGCTCCACCTTCTTTGCCTTCTTTCGTTATTGTCGACTTTGATCGCTATACCTAGGTCCTCCATGGAATCCGTCAAATCCCTCCCACATCCCCATTTCAAGAGGTTCTCATAGACAATTGCCTTTAAAAATGGCCTGGGCATTATCAATTCACAAATCCCAAGGACTCACCCTTCCTCGTGCCACCATTGACATTGGATCCACCAAGAGACTGGCCTTACTTTTACTGCTCTTTCACGAGTTCCCTCCTTGGATAACATTCGTATCTCCCCAGCTTTCTCCTTTGACCGTTACTCCAAAATTTCTTCTGCCCCCTCCTGCAATTCTGAAAAAATGAAGAACTTCGTCTCCTTTCCCTTCCATCCCAACAATTCTTCTTCGTCGGCAAATGTCTCTCCCACCTCCCCCACCCTCAAAACATCCTCCAGTGCATTACAATCTTGCCATTTCTGTTTACCTTATGTGACCCTTCCTTTCCGCTTCTTCTTCTACAACATGCTCTAGTGTACATCTTTAGTTTGTTATAAGAAATAATATTATCTTCTGGCCCCCTCTTCATTGATCTATACATTATCACACTTCAATTGGTTTTTTTCAGCATTAGTTTCTATATTGCTTTCTCTTGCTTCTTTCCTCTCCCGCTGTAGCCATTCTTAGGTTTTTCATTACAATTTAATTTTCAACTCCCCATTTCCATTTCGGCGCTCACATCGCACACCTCGCGTGTGAGTGCTAGTCTATTCTAATAATAAATACATTAATTTTATTATATGATAATTTATTATAAATAATATTATAATACAATTTATAATAAATTTATGGTATTTTAATTTATTGTCATTAATATTGTATTATAATTTATAAGAGATCTTTTTATTGATGATAAAAATGGGTTGATGGGATCCTAACCCGTTCGGAAATAAACGAACCAATAATTTATCCTTGAGACTCTTTTCCTAAGATATTGTGTATTATAATTAATAATCTATAATACAATATTATAAATTATAATAAATTTAGTATAATTTTAAATTTATCATAATTTAAAATTTACTATAAACTATATATAGATTAATATAAACAAAAAATTATAAGAAATTATAAATTATAATTATAATTTTTAATTTCTAATTTTATCATAATTTTTTATAATATTATAATAAACTTATTATAATTTATAAACTATAATACTTTTTTATAATTTTTAATATTGTATTAAATTATAATTATAGTATTATAATTAGATCAAATTTATAATTTATTATACTATAAATTATATATAATTAATAATTTATAATAAATTATAATTTATACTTAAAATGTTATATTTTATAATAAACTGATTAAATTGTAATATTATAATTTATTATTATATTAAAAATAAATTTATATTATAATAAATTTATTATAAATTATATTATAATTCATAAAAAGTCTATCAATTTGTTTATTGGAGGAAAGGTGCTATTGCTAGTGTTAGTTAAAAGGTCCACATCAAACACATCCTTAGTGAAACCATGGAATTAGAGCTTCATCATATGTCAAATCCTTCTATGAAAGGAAACCGAGATTTCTACACGGAATACATCCACTTTTACCCATTTAAGTTAAAAGATAAATATAAATTTTCGTCTAAATTTGAATATGGGAACAAGTGTGTGAATTATTTTAGATAAGATACTCCACCACCCATACAATGAGTCCAACAACACTTATAAACTTGGAGGAAACCCCTGAGCATGCTCAAGTGTCATTCTTAAATGCCCATGTAAGCCAACGAAAGAGATATATGTTATTACTGATTTTATTGATTAAGATATGTGCTCAAAAGATTTATTCAAATTCATCTATAATATTTCTGAAATTATTGAAATCTAGTACACGAATCCCAGGTCACATTTTTTAATTAGATAGGGAAAGTTAGCAAAGTTATTGATAAGTTCTTAAGGCTTTTAATCCATAATGTAAACAAAAAAATTTCCATCAACACATTCAACTTTAAATTTCATAGGTGTAAGAACGATATTCATTTTCTTGTAAACTATTATCGTGTGACTTATCCTTTATTCATTATTCTTTAAAAGAAACTGTACTGCTATACGTTCTAACATATGTACATTAGTAAATTGTCATACTTGACTTCACACAAGAATTTCCTTTGCCATGTGGGTATTCTAATTGTTTGTAATTTAATTTTTCAAAAGGAATCTCTCTTTCACCATGTGAGCTTAGTGTGTCATAGCCAATGTTTGATATGAAATGTTGGGGAGACTCCTCATTCCAAATAACTTCTTTTCCATTAACAACTTGCAAGTCCACGACAAAGAATTAGTTCTAATTCTTTTATAGTGGAGTAAGGTTGACAAAACCAATCTTGGGAATTTATTGAAACTATCTATTTATGACAGGAAATTCTCCTTCCATCATACTTATAATATTCATTTCTGTCTATTTCAATATTTGTATGTTGACTGCAACATTACTGTTTAATCGTATAATTAAGATCTAAGTTATTTTATTCAACAAATCATCGTTAGTTCATGTTATATATGATCCAACACAATTACTAAAAATGCCATGATAGAAAAGTAATGTAGTCAGCTGCAATACATGCAACGGTAAAATAAAAGAACAATAAACACTCAATACAAATGCTGTGGAAAAAGGAATAATAATTGGGAAACGAAAAACAAAATAAAGTGAAAATAATGTCGTGGTCATTGCGTTCGTGTGGACAAGAGTGGTTAGGTCCATAGGTTTATTCAATAACTCAATACAATTTTTTTTTGACATTTGTCATGCTTCCTCGTTAATTTCTCTTGCTACTCTTTTCAATTTCTATTTAATTATTGACTGCTCATGTTGCCCTTTTCTTTTGAATCAGTGTCAATTGTCAACATTACCAAAAATAATAATAAATTTTCAGAAATTGATAAAATGAATAATAAATAATAATTAATAAATAATAATGAAAGATACAAGAAATGATTGATGCATTGAAACTGTTATCCATTGCATGCATTTCATGGTAACATCCGTCATTTTATTGTTTGTAGGGTGAAGGTATTTTTTTAGTTATGGGCAATTCATAGTTGTAATCAAGTCACCTCACCAGATGACATGTTCTTGTTAGGTAAATTGAATAGCCATATTCAAATTGGATGGACACAAAATGGAGGTGACTACGATTTTCATGATATTAGAAATCAATATTGGTCCAAAAAAATTTAAATAAGGCAATGCAAGTCTAAGATTTGGGTATGTTTCAATGTTAGGACAACAACCAATGAAAAGTCTACAAAGATAACATTTTAGAAGTGTATACCAGTTTATAATGCATTGTGTGACAATTACTAGAGATAACAAAAAATTGTTTTTATATAGATGTTTTTATTTTTACTATTGCACCAATACGTGCAAGCATCTTGCCTTGTTGTTGCTAAGATTCTAAATTAATTTACCAATATCTCTGATTTTTTTGATATTTATCTCATGAAAGAGCTAAGTTTGGTTGTCACAAGTTTTTATGGGCATTAATTGTGATTATGGAGGAATTATGTACATTTGTTGCGGAACTCATTTTAATATGTGAGTTATGTAGTTCAAGATATTTTTTTATTTAATGAAAACATTTTTATTATTAGTATTTTTAAAATAGTATTGAATGTCATTATTTAGGGTGTCTAACATTCGATATCAAATGGGCCATTTACAATATATGTCACTCTTGTTTGTAAACACATTTATAGAAGTGTGGGAATGGGTTTTCATTTTTCAATGAGAATGATATTCTTGTGAATGAAAGAAGTAACTATCTAGAAGGGGGCATGAAGATAGAAATGCCCCGAGTTTAGGATTCAAAACATTATGGTCTCGGAAAAAAATTTCATGAGGTAGTGTTATACTTTTATATTTTTCCCTTTTTGTTGTGTTGAAAGAGAACTATCCATTGTAAAATAGTGAGGACTTAGGAGTGTTAATATTACTTTCTAATATTTTAATTTATTTAGTATTATTGATTTACAACATTAATGCATTTCCAGATGAATAGATATGACATCGTGGAGGAGTGGTGGGACCTGTATGACTTTGATTTGGATGTGATTTGAAGGTTTTCGAGACATGATTCTTTCTTGCATATCTTTTACCCTTAAATGCCACCAACACGATCGGTATAACTTGCCGGGGAAGGAAAGAGAAAGAAACATATTGGCAAACCATGGTTGGCATACACACTTTATGAGAATTTCACTAGCGTACCTAAAGCTATCAATTTTATAGACATGAATAGGGGTTTTGGTGTACCGTTGGTACATTCTATGCCGACAATAATGCATTATTACAAACCTCGCATATTAAGAGACATAAAATTTTTACTTAACAAAGTAATTTAGGAATGTGATTATGATATTTATTCTACAATATTTGTATGCTAGGTACACTCACTTTTAATTGTAAAATGTATAGGGCTAGTGTATCACTTTATTTGAGTATAACACATTACCATCTTTGACTTTCAAATCTCAATATCTATACTAAACACACACCTCTTGACACCACTTGTTTTTTTCCATTCAATAATATATAACTCCTATTGCCTTTATCTATTGTTTCATTGACAACTCTCAATATTACCAATAATAATAATAAAAGTTTAAAAAATTGTTACAATAAATAATAAATAATAAATACAAATAATAATAATAATAAAATAGATAAGAAATGGTTCATGCATTGAAACCATATTTCATTGCTTTCATTTCTTAATTATGCCCAATGTTATACCCATCTTCCGCATGTATGTGCAGTTGGTAAAAATAAAAAAATTATAACTATCTTCCACATGTATGCATTATTAATGATGTAGATTTGGTATTAAATTACGAAGAGATAATGATACAATATTGGGAAAATTTGGTGTTGGTATACGTCAAATAATAGCGAAAGTGAAAATGACAGAGGTCAATTATTTGTTGAAAATAAATTCATTTCTATTCATTTTTAAATGAAATGATTAGTTTTACGTTATTAAACAAAATTGTAAATGCCAGTAAAATAGACAATTTATTACGTCGAAGGCATTCCCCTATGGGAAAGGCACTTGCGTGGACATTTCTACGACTATGTTAAATTTGACGGTTTGACGACCGTCTTGACATTTGTGCTTTTCCTCGATATTTTAGCATTTCTCTATTATTTTTAATAATTTTGTTTCTAATAATCAACAATTTTAGCTTTTGTTTTTAATTAACAACAATTTTAGCTTTTATTTTTAATAATTTTGTTTCTAATAATCAACAATTTTATTTTTTTTTTTTTAATTAACAACAATTTTAGCTTTTTTTTATAATAATTTTGTTTCTAATAATTAACAATTTTAGCTTTTGTTTTTAATTAACAATAATTTTAGTATTTTTTTAATAATGTTGCTTTTAATAATTAACAATTTTAGCTTTTATTTTTAATTAATAATTATAGCTTTTATTTTGTATTTTAATTTTTGCTTTTATTTTGAAGTAAGTATCTCTCTTTCCATGTGGAGGGGAAATATGGACTTGATTTTAATGTGTGTTTTACTCTTATTTTCTAGTATCTTAAAATGGTCGTTGTCTTTTTTTACATGTTAAATTATGCATGATTTGTATACTTTTCTATATAAGTTGATTTGATGCTAATGTTTTTGTTGACTTTGGGCGTCAGAATGCGTCTATTTTCAAATAATAATAATAACTAGCAATCGCATACGCAAGCGTAATGTGAACACCGAAAGGGATATGGAGGTTGAATGAACAAAGAATGGGATCGAGGTGGAGAAAAGTATGGTGCAAAAGTTGAAGGGTAAGAAAAAAGTGAAGTCTTTATAAAGTAATATTAAATAAGACATGTAGGTTAGAGGAGAACATAAAAGGTAAACATACACCAATAGAGAGGAGGTCAGAAGATCGAGAGGATGGAATGGAAGAGAAGGATACAAGTATTAAAGGGAGGGGAAGTGAAACGAAGAGGGGTTTACGAGGTTGGGAATATTGATAGAGGTTCTAGGTGTGACTCCCCAAGTTTTGAGTTAGAAGTGGAGGGGTCTTGGACATCTTAGGCAAGAGGTGAAAGGAAAATGTCACTACAATACGAAGATTGGAAAAGAAGGGAACTCTAGATAATTAAAAATAGAAATATCTACTATTTTTAATAAAAAAATTTCTAATAATTAACAATTTCAGCTTTTATTTTTAATTAACAATAATTTTAGCTTTTATTTTTAATAATTTTGTTTCTAATAATTAACAATTTTAGCTTTTGTTTTTAATTAGGTTGAGCTGAAAATAGAAATCTTTACTATTTTTAATAATTTTGTTTCTAATAATTAACAATTTTAGCTTTTGTTTTTAATTAACAACAATTTTAACTTTTATTTTTAATAATTTTGTTTCTAATAATTAACAATTTTAGCTTTTGTTTTTAATTAGGCTGAGCTGAAAATAGAAAAAGGGAGATCAATAATAAATTGCAAATGCTAGAAAAGAAAGTATACACAAAAAAAGGGAGATCAAAAGGAGATTTGGGAATTTAGAGTGACGCGAGAGAATATACTGATACAAGAAGTCGATTGATGTTTGGACACTTCTATGGATTGGTAAGTTATGCTCTAGACGCCTTTACATAGTTCCTTTAAGAATTTGTGGATGATATTGTTAGGGTTTAATCTTTGTTGTTTAAAATAATTTATTTTTTGTATGCACTGGTTTGGCACCATACTGTATTTGTAGCGTATTCATTTAATTGATAGACATGAATCTGAGTTGTATTATCAACATTACGAGATCATGTAATTGACAGACATGAATCTGAGTTGTATTATCAACATTGTGAGATCATGTAATTGACAAACATGAATTTGAGTTGTATTATCAACATTGCGAGAGCATGTTTCACCAAGCACTAGTTGGCAACTTGGTGTTTCATATGTAAAGCTACTTTTGAATTTTGCATGAGATAGTCAGCCACATATCTGATCAATGATACTCTCTCTTGTGATCTGAATGATTGCCTATAAGCAAAGTTGTGTTTCCGTCCCAAATATCCCTGGTTTAAAATTAAATAAGTAAATGAAAATTACGATAATCAACTCATAAACAAACAAATGGTTGATTTATGGGCTGATACAGTTGATGAAATTGGTTATACAACAAATATGGATGTGAATTAGTTTATCTCAATTATTTCTATTTTATAGGGAATAATTATCTTATCTTATTATTTCTATTTACTAGGTGCTCTCAGGCGTTTAATAGTGCTCAATCTAAAAAATAACTTACTTTCTGGAAAAATTCCCAATTCTCTGAATAACTGCACAAAATTGCATCACTTGTCATTGTCTAATAATATGCTTGAGGGACCAATTCCATCTGAGATATTAACAACATTGACCAGATTAGAACATTTGCTTCTAAATTCCAACAAACTCAATGGTAGTATCCTGGAAGAGATTGGTCAATTATGGAAACTGAGAGAGCTCAAGTTGAAGAACAATATCCTTACAGGTGCCATTCCCAAGGCGCTAGGAAACTATTCTTTCATGGAGGAGTTAAATATATCTTCTAATTCCTTGTATGGCTATATTCCACAAGAATTGGGTTCACTTTCCCAACTACGAGAACTGTTGCTAGATAATAACAACCTAGGAGGGTCCATTCTATATTCTCTCATGAACTGTACAGAATTGAAAAAGTTGAACCTATATCACAACAAGTTTGTGGGGACAATTCCAGAGGATGTAGGCCATAAGCTAGCCAAATTACGACTGGTGGACCTATCCATCAATCAGCTAAATGGCAAAGCATCCCAAAATCCATAGGAAATATTTCGGCGCTTAATTTTCTTCAAATAGAAGACAACCAATTAAGCAAAATGGTACCCTAGGAATTGGGAATGTTGGGCTGCCTACAACAACTGACGTTTGGCAATAACAATCTGAAGGGAGATGTTTTTTCCATTCTCTTGAACTGTACAAAGTTGCAAACCATTGGGTTGGAATTCAACTAGTTTTGGGCTCTGTTCCGGCAGAAATTGGCTTCAAGCTCACCAAGCTACAAGAACTTGCTGCAACACATAATCGATTTAGTGGGAGGACCCCACATTTCAGATACTGCACTTGTCCTCCCTAAGGTCCATTCTCAACACTAGTGCCCAACATCGTGTTGACTTCATTCTCAACTAATTTCTTGATGTCTTTGCCTCTACCTTTTAGTTTCTTTATAGCCACATCTTTATCTTTCAAATTACCTTGATACACTCTTCCAAAGCTTCCTTGCCCAATTTCGTAACATTGGTTACAAATCTATGGGTTGACGCAAGCCTCGTGAATGGTGCCACAGGAACAATCACCGACATTTTCTATGACACATCAATGCAACCAACAACATTACCTTTATTTGTTTTTGTCAAATTTGATAGATACAACGACCCATGTTGGGATCCCTCCAACCCGTTACATATTCTCATACCCCCTATTTCAAGAGGGAATCGAAGACAATTTCCAATTAAAATGGCCTGGGGATTAACTATCCACAAGTGGTAGGGACTTACTTTGCATAGAGCAACCGTCAACATTGGAACCAATGAAAGGTAGGGTCTGACATTCACAACTTTCTCCAGAGTTCCCTCACTTGCAAATCTACGTATTTTACCTTCTTTTTCATTCAAGAGATACTAAAAAATGGTGTACGTAACAACGCGTTTGAGCAAGAAGAAAGCAGGAGTCAAGACTACTATCACTCAGCGTGTCGTAAAAGCTACCCTCTGCTTTGATAGCACCTCCACCACTACTATACTCAACACTTCTTCTATCCAAAGTGGCACTGTTGTTCAAGGGGTATCAAATGTAATCATGTTTATTGAAACTAAAATTGCCCACTAAAGGCTACCATTCATGATATAAATATTGCAAATGTATACATGTCTCATTATGTGCACGCAAATCTACATTTATTTGATGTTTTGAAATATGATATGCAACTTTAATTGTACGAATCTGTAACAAAATTAAATGTACACATACAACATTTCAATGTAATGTTTCAACTAAATTCCTACACTACAACTATCAATCACACACATTATCAACTGTACAATAAATGTTTTTCCAACAAAACACCAACCGAAAAACGATGCACAACTAATAAACATAAATTAAATACATACAACATCAACTATAAAATAAATTAACTATCGAAAATGGTATCAAATGTATTCATGTATGAATTTTTAACAAGTTTGAAATGTAGAAACAACCTTCAAATTAAGTGGCCCATCTATATTTCTACACTTACAAAATCAATCACACCCCTAATCAACATCAACTACAAAAGTAATAATTATACCTCTAAAACAAATAACATATACCATTCGGCATTCACATCTCATGAAACACATGCGATTGCTAGTAAATAACCTTTTTATAATAGTACTATTTTTTGATACCTTTGTTCAAAGAGTTAATATTGTGGCGAGTTTAAGTAGTGGAAGAGAGGGTTATTTTGGTTACTTCATAATTCATTTTTCAGGTGCCACAAACCATAGTTAATGCTATGATTCTGCAACTTGTGAAATTTAAGAAGACCTTCATTCTCATAGAATATATGAGGATTTTGTGTTTACATGCTTACTTTTCAATGACAAGAAATTTATAATGTTAAGACTCTTACCACTAAAACAAATCCCCGTGTATTAGTGGATGTGATGGATTATATAAATATTATTAAAAGTGTTGTTACAATAAATATACATTTTACCATTTTCCTCTATATTTTGGGAAACATGTCAAGTTTTTATGTTTATAAACAATGCAATCTGTGATGGTGATTGGATGAAAACTAATGGATCCACATGCATATTGAGTTCCATTCAAAATTTTATTCCAAATGAAGAAAACCATTATTTTGAGGCATGCAGAGCAATATTAGTTATTGCATAGCACCAACTAAGGCTCGGTTCAAAGCGTACAACTACACTCTTATTATTAAAATATTTTTGTGTGTTAAGTATACGCTCCACACAATCTACTATTATAATGATATTTTCAGGATTTTATGGTAAATAAAATATAAACTAACATCTAAGGCATTTCCGTCTTCAATAAATTGGTTACTAAAATCTTATAATTTAGTGAAGAATTCTAGTTAATAAGAAATCGAATTAAGTTAAATACAATTCCATCCACTCTTTGAATTTTACTTTTGAATCCCTAAATTAAACTCTAACTAAAATCCTAAGGGTTTGCATTTCTATTTTCTATTGGAAACTTTCCTAATAGTTTTATTCTTTACTAGGAAACCACCTTAATTAAATGCCTAGAAATTCCCAAAGTATATCGATGAGCCAATGGATAGTAAAAGAGAGGAATTGTTGAATCGTATATATAGATTTAGCTAACTACTTGAAGTAAATGGTGGTATAGATGATGGGTTTTATTGTGGTAATGTTGATTATTATTATTTCTCAACAACAAGAGTCCATTATACGGAAATCATTTTTTTTTTTCTTAGAGGATTTAAGAATTGGAGTAATATATTATGAGAACTTCATTGTATTTTTTATAGGATGTAGTGTGAAAATACATCATGCAATATGTTATGATGAAGAGGAAGTACAAAAACATTGATTCCTATTTTTTTAATAAGAATACAATCTAGACACTATAGGTTGTTGATTATTCCATTCTTCTTACACATTTTGTTGGAAAAATTTGCATTGGATTTAGAACATGATAAAATTAAAACTATCATTCAACTATCCTTCATAAATTAATATAATTTTTACGAGATCATTTTTTTTTTGGAGCACACATTCATTTCCTTCACTGGCCAATGTTATTACTCTTTTAATGAACCACCAAGTAGGGGTTTTACTCCTAGCTTGGTTGAATTAAATTTTTACATATTTAATAATTTTTAGTACTTAATGTTATGTAGAAAGTTAATGGGAATATATTATTTTATTCTTAGACATACAAGTAACTTAGGATAAAGAATATGAATGATCCACTTAAAAAAGATTTTATAGGTGATCACTCACCAAAATATTACTTCATTAGATATAGTGGAAAAATAGATTAGACAAAATTTACCATTGTTCCTTTCACTTGAGTAGTTATAAGGATTTTCGATGTCAATACATCATTTCTTTTATTATGTTTTCATATAGGTCTATTTTGAATAATGTAGGGTTATTAGGGAAAAATATTTAGAAATTTAGATCGAATATGTATGTATTGAATCATGTCGATATTCATTTATAATATTTATCCCATTGGTTATGTTTTTGAAGGTGTGTAATGAACACCTTTTGAAACCTTTTCTTGAAGCTATTCTCCGTGGATGGACTAAAGTAAACTATATTTGGTGATAAAAATTAATTTTAATTTGTAGAGACATGATTATTTGATGGGTTGTTTGATCACATTTGCTTATTGATACATGTTTTGAATATTACTTTGATGCATCAAATTACATATTTTTTTAGATAAGGTAGTAAGAGTTGGTTTTAAGGGACCAAAAAAACCCTTTACACAAAAATGAGGCAAAAGGAACTAAATCCAACAAAAAGAAACCAAAAGCACAAAGTCAAATAGGATTGAACAATAGTCCTCACAAAAGATGCAAGACCAACACTAGCCTAACTACTTACAAAGATAACTCAAATTACATCTTTATCTAATGCAATGGTTTATCTATTTATTAGAATCAAAACTACCATCTCCACGAAACCACTACACTATAATACATATGCATACCACCTTACAATGTGACCATAATAACCATTGGTAACAATATTAGTGCTCATATTGAGCACTCGCAACTTGCAAGCCATTATATTAAAAGTCCAACTTATCTTTATCTCATACAACCTTATCATTCAGCTACTCCTAGATACAATACATATAAAATATGACTAACTCTATCTAGCTGCTACCAGTTTACCACTCCCCTATTACATCTATTCCATTGGTTATGTTTTTGAAAGTCTGTAATGAACAAATTTTGAAACAAGTTCTTGAAGCTATTGTCTTTGGATGGACTCAAGAAAAGTATATTTGGTGATCATTTTTATATATAATTTGTAGATACATGATTATTTGATGCATTGTTTGATCACATTTCCTTATATGTACATATTTTTAATACGAATTTGATTTATCAAATTATAACTTTATCTAATGAAATGATTTATCTATTTATCAGAATCACAACTACCATCTGCCTAAAACCACTGCACTATAATACATATGTATACCACATCACAATGTGACCATAACAACCACATGTAACAATATCATCGTTGATATTGAGCACTACAAATTGTAAGCCATTATTTTAAAAGTATAACTTATCTTTATCTCGTAAAATTTACCATTCACCTACTCTTAAAACTAAAAATATAAAATATTGATAACTCTATATAAACGCTACCATTTTACCATCTTAAATATTGTAAATATAATTTGGGTTACTTATAAGAAACAAAAAATTATAAATATATTTTTGATTTAAATAAAAATATAAAAATTAAATATGAGAGGATGTAATGCAAGTGAATGTCATCCTAATGTGATAAATGGAATATAAAAATGTTTGACTTTGCATAAAAATAACTATGAACATTTTACAGAGACATTGTTGGCTCCAAACACCTTATGAACTATGGAAAATTTTTGATAGATTTAATCATTGAAATAATGTTGTACAAATGATCCATAGAAATTATGTTAAACAATTACGACTTTTTATATTATTCATTATCTATCTCATACATCATTATTATGTCTTTCTTTACACGTTCAAACATGCTCGTCATCAACATTTGAGAAAATTCCCATTAGGGGTAAAACCTATACAGCTGTCACATATTCTCAAATTTTGAGGAGGGTTTGAAGTAGGTAAATATCGATATGTCACAAAGGTATAGTATCCCTTTTTATCATTAATTTTAAATAGAAATCCAATTTTACAAAGGTTCAATAAGATGTTGATGCTTCATAATTTTTCATTATTTTAATTTACTTATACCTTTTAAGATGGTTGCAATTAGGAAACATGTGATGATTAAAATAGTTACTTGCATCTAAATAATGTAGTTTATCATTCACGATTTACTAATGATCTGTGGAAGGTCATATTTTGCAGTGTAGGTAACTGAAAATTCTTATTTTATATTTTTAATGGTGAATGAATGATGATAAATTTACATTTCCTCTCTTTTTATACAAGAATAGGATTTCGGGAATCACATGAGCATTTTTCTTGAATGACCTTATTTTTATTTTCTTATATGAATAACACCCAAGGGTTTCAATACTTATTGATAGAGTTAAATTTTAAACTATTAATTCTCTCTTTAAATGCCTTAAGTGTAAATATTAACTTATTATGATTCTATACATAACATTGTGATTATTAGTTTTATTTTTATAAACATCTTCTATTTTGGTAATTTAAAGTATTGAAGAGACAAGACCATAAAATGAGTGAGACAAAATCTATTCTAGGTTTGTGTGTTACTACCATATGTATACTCATGTATTTATTAAGTAGTTGATAGGTTAGTAATGTTTGGGTTTACAATTTTTGTCAGATTTTATGTTCCTCATAAGATGGGATAAAGAATTTATATCACATGTCTAAAGGAAATCCCCTTACAGACATGTGTCAAAACATATTTGACACTCTCGGTCTAATTTGTTTTTGTTTGTTACTGAGTTATGTTTTTCTAGAATGAAGATGTGAAGCCAATCGGATATGCCAATATCTCCCGAGAATCCTACAAGGATGTTATACATAAGGAACATTCAACGGAAGGAATAATTTTATAGAAATTAGTTATTTTTCCACATTATATACCATAGAAGGAAAATATGATTTGCATCGAATAAAGGGTGAGTTATTTAAAATTTTTAAGGTCGAAGAACTAACGACTATTTTTTTTCGTTTTTAAGTTTAAGACAAAAAACCACATTCTTGAGGTGTAGTCAATTTTTCCAACCCTTAAACTCCTAGATGCGGTGACATATCACCCATACTAAACTAGGTTCTCACTCGAGGCATACATGTGCACCGAGCCCCTTCTTTATGTGAGGTTAGCAAGAATATTCACCCTTAATGGAGGAATAGTGCACAAACATATATATAGACATTCTATAACAGAAATAAAGAAGCTAGATCAAACACAGATGCACCATAGTATGAATAAAAACATTATAATAACATAGAGGAATCAAATCTAACCCATGAGCAACATGAAGAACACTAGGGTTTGAACCCTTAAAAATGATATTATAAACAATCCATTATATATATTTATGCATAAATGTTTATAGTAGCCGAATTACATCAAAAAGGGTCATATCGATTGATCACAACAAGAAATAACATTCTATAATGTCTTCCATGTGCGTTCATCCTTTGCTACGGGACTTAGTCATATCTCCGGGATCAACATTACCCCACACTAAACATATTTTTGTCCTCGGAAACAAATTGATCTCCACACAAATAATAAAGAATGGAAGAATTAATTAAACTGTATCCAACCTATGCCAAAGAAAAAAATAATTTAGCTCTTTGTTATAATGCATTAGGAAAGTCTTATTCAAATATACTTCAATTTCATTCCAAGAATCTACCTCATCTTGCACTCGTTTAGAAAAATCTCCTATCAAGTACATTGACCTCATCAAATTTCATCTCTTCACCCTTAGCCTTTACTTTGTGTCAACAAAATTTTCCATCTCGCTTGCTAAGGTCGGTCAACGCATCCATCTTATGTGTCATCCGGAGATACACCTCCTTGATTTTACTATTAATAGAGGCACTTAAATTTTTAATTGCCTCGTACTTCTTCTCAACCTATTCCAGGATCTTGTAACATTCCGATTGATTCCCTCGGTTCTTGGCCTAGAAATCATTCAATTATTCCACATGTGTAGTAACCAACACACTTTCCACCATAACTCTATCTTCATAGTTATAAACAACTTCGGCCATATGAGCCACTTTTTTCATTGAAGAAAGAAGCTCAAAGTGTAACATGTTATGGTTTCCCCAACATGTAATCGAAATATTGTTGTTTTTTCCACACCATAACTTCTTCTTCCGCCCTCTAGTGTAAGTGGTCTCTTCTCCATTTTAATGATGCATGTCAAATCCTCTAGGTAGTGGAAGGTTGATTCATACTTTTGTGCGGTGGGGATAACTTTGGGTGCACTAAAATAATGGAGTTTGAGATAACCTCTGATTTCTTGTAGGCTTCACGCACTTTTCCCTTCTTATCCCTCATCTCAATTTTCAAGCTGCGCAATAATCAAATCCTTTCCCTTTATCTCCTTACCTCTCTCAATAATTTATTTATTCTTCTCCTCTAACTCCTTCTTTAATGATCTAATTCTGTTATTCCTCCTGAATAACCTTGCTTCAACCTCCACAGACATCTTGTTGAGCACATTACATGCCTGCTCTTTTGTCATTTTCGAGAATCCAAAACAGGATTTACCTCTTGGGAACTTGGTGTGTCTAGTAGTGCACCTACATTTATTTCAAATTCTAGTTCATCAACATGGGAATCAACATCCCATGATAACATATTCTTGTGTGTGTATGCATTATCCTTATCAAAAAATGACCAATATAAGAGTTCGTCTATAGGCACTTTGTGGTTTGGAAATGCATTCGTAGGGGCTTAGATGGATTATTATCACAAGTAGTAATAAGCCCTTGTAATGCTAACATGCCTTTGCCACTGTGCACGATTGTTTTGGGGAAAAAATGACTAAACTTGTCTCCCACCCATGCTTACGTGCTTCTCCCCCACCAATTCACTCATGTTCTTCTCTACCTCATGCTCCACTAAGTCCTTGATGATACCCACTACTTCTCTTTCAGCCGTGTCCCCTAACTGTTCTCTAGACGGGTTTGGGGTCTCAAGCATAGTGTTCCCTACTTCTTCTTCACATCCTTCTCCTTCTACTTCCTCGCGAGCATCCTCCGAATGCACACTCTCCCCTCATCCAATTCATGAACATTGAAAATAGGAGGGTTACCTCAGCTTGCTCGTTCCTCCTCTCGCTTCTATATCCTCATTCGCAAGCTCTCCACATTCTCAAAGTTGGAACTTTGATTTACTTTTTTTCTTACTTTCTTGAGACTGCTATTTCTTTGGGTAATTTTTCCTACGAGAATAAGTACTTATACTTGATATTCCTTGTGCCTATGTGGTATGACCTATACGCATGCTCGACAATTGGCATCTTTGAAGGAGTTTACTCCTATCTCACTTCTTCAATTATACTTTCTTCCACCTTGTTGTATCTAGTGAGATAGAAACATCATCCTCCACATATGTTCCTTTCTCAAACTTTGGCCGCAAATGAATGTATACCCTTGCTTCACCTGCTTCCTCTACCACCAAAATTGGTAAATTTATGGACATTACTATATTTATTTCGTGGGGGACATACTTTTCTACATACGTGCACTTCTTTTGATAAACATGTGTTTTTACAGCGCTCGGTGCTCTTGGTTAACTTCACTTAGATCAAACCTTAATTTCTTATCCTCCTTAAATTTGTTAACTACAGCTTTAAAATATTGTGATGTGAAGCCTAATGGTAACCTACACCATGGGCTCTTGGTGTCATTTGTCAACGTAAATCTTGCAATGTAGTATTGTTGATACACCACAAATTTTGCTTCATCCTTCACCAAAGGTGGTAGTTGCTCTGGGATCCTCCACTCTTCTCAAAAGGCATCGCTCATCAGCTCGTACCACTTATCAAAACGTGCTTTGTATGGTGGGTTCATTGTCTCACAAATATATGCTTTAAACATCTTAGCCATGGAGGGGTTCTCATCAGGGTACTCCCAAATGTTGTTTTATTTTCCCATCGAGAACTCCAATTTCAAAAAAACAATGGTAAGAAAAATACTACCATACATTATCTTGTCCCCATCCCATGTCACACCAATGATGTCCTTAGAAATGTAGGCTAAGGGGTTATAAATGGTTCCTTATGAAATATTCCTACACACATTCAAATTTCTATTGTTAACTTGGGTCTCACGCTCTTATCCACTTAGCTTTGTAAGTAGGTGCACTACCATCTTCATGACCAGGTTATTGATATTTGAAATATCAAAGGCACATCTTCCATTTTTGTACTTATACTCTTTTTCATATCTTTGATAACCTCTTTGTCACCCAAGTTATTATTAATTGATTCTCTAGCAAAGTTGAGTCCAGTGAATCGTGAGATAAGTTGTGGAGTTATGTGCATCCTTCTTCTAGAAAAGTAGAAGAAATATTCGTACACACATGACATAAGCCTTTGGTATAATCTCCCGGGCTTTCCGAAAAATGGAAACTCACATAATTGTAAAATCCCATCCTTCTCCAATGATCTCTTCATGGAGTTATCATACATTGGTTGGTTATCTTCTGTTGTTTCTCCTACGGGGTGAGAAAGCTCCATTGTCATATCTTTTTCTATCTTATTTGTCCTATGGTTATAATCACTTATAACCATTGTACGCACATGGGAGACCCACTCCTTTCCCATGAATACCCCATCCAAGTATTACATCTCGAATACCATTTTTTCGTTCAAACATTTTGTTGCCACGGGTTTCTGCTACCCTTCCTTTTGGGTGAAATGGTTATTCCTCATCTTGGTACCATTATCCTTATCAGGTCCTTAATTTTTTTATACCTTGTGCTTTCTTTCTCATAATGCTTCAAAATTGGACCCCTTGTTTTGTGTAACATTGTAATTTGTGCCCTAGTTCTTCAAACCGTGCCCAAGTTTCTCAAACCCTAACTCGAAACACTTTCTTCCATAAGACAATGTCAAAACCCACAAAAGTTCCTTCCACACAAAAACTTTTGTGCACACCCTTGTACTCTATTCCAATCTAGTTTGTAAATCATTCACTTCCTAAAGTTCCTCATAATTAATCATTCACACATCTCGCAAATATTCCCTAGTTCGCAAGAGATTATTCACAAGTTCAAAATAATTTACCTCGGCTCCTATTTATAGTTTTTCAATTTTTACAACATTAATAACCACGTCTCTTACCACTATACCGCAATAATAAATTTAGATTTTCCTTCCTTTGTACGCATGTTTCTTCCACTTTGCATCCAACATGCATATCTCTTACATCCTTTGGCATGCAAAACTATACTCGACCATAGATCTCCTCATGTGTGCTCCTAGTGCCAAAGTACATCACCCTCTACCTCCCATATCATGTAGTTTTCCTTGTTCCTGCCTACCTCATGTTTCTCCTGCACATTCAAACATGTATGTGGCTTTTCTAAAAAATCCTTCTAGACACCATTTTATCTCCAACATCCATCATCACTACCACATCATGTGCTTTTTCTAATACCAAGAATTTTGATTTCTCTCTGTGGGCCACCAACAACATCACTTTGAACGTGTTCTTCGATTGCACTCTCTACCCCACACTAAATATTATGCACTCTCTCGCACATGAACCCACCCCGATAGTAATTGGATACTGGTGGTGCGTAAATGCGCTACACAACACACTAAACTAAAAGAAAAAATGTAACAATTATGTAGGGAAACATATATAAGGAAAATGCATTAAATGAAATTCTAAGCTAAATTGAAAACATTAGCTTATTACAAACACTAAGAAGACTTATTTATAGTAGGGCATTAACCTACTCCCATTAAATTAACTAAGCAACCGTGTGCCATCCAAATAATATAACTAGAAAGTTCCTATTTCAATTCTATAGGTCACAACATATGGTCCCAACCAATGCACTTGGAATGAACTTAGATTCATATAGAAGAACCATCTTTCCAATTTCAAGTTTCTTGTTCTTAATAATTTGATCATGTTAGGCCTTTTGTCTTAATCTCTCTGTCTTCTAGATCCATTGAGCTATAACACACCTCTCATCCAAATGAATTAGTCTATCTATGCTCTCTTTAAGTGATTTCTAATCAGTGAATCCTCCTACGTACACAAAAGCGTAGGGATGGTAACTCTGAACTCAACGGTAACATTGTTTCCGCACCAAAACGTCTTGAAAGGGTGTTGCTTTGTTCAGTCTCTTGTAAGTTTTTCTATATGACCACAACATAAAATAAAATTTATCATCCCAATCTTTCCTTCCAACATCACATATCCTTTTCAACGTGTGGCTTGATATCTTCTAAAAGTTTCAGTAGTTCCATTAGCTTGTGGGTGACGGGGTAGTCTTTATGATGGGATACCATAAACTCTTCCAATAGTATTCTAACTTGAGTCTCACTCAAGAAATGGGTACCCCTATCACTTGTTAAACTCAATGGAAATCCATCTTTTCTTATGATATTCTCCTAAAGGAACCTTACTTTAGTAGCTATAGGGTAATCCTTCGTAGGTTTGGCCTCCGCCCACCTTGTAAGATAGTTGATAAGTACAAGTAAGAATATAGTGTGAAATTTTCCTATGCGCTGATGGGGAAATAGAGCCCACGAAGTCAATTATATTTTCTCAAATGATTCTGAAATTACTATAGACCTCCAAGAAATTTCATCTCTGTGTCCAAGATTTCCAAGGTGTCGCCAAAGATCACAGTCCTAAGCGTATTTTGCGTAATCTTTATAAAGTGTTTCCCACAAAAACTAGCCATTAAAATCTTATGCGCGATTTCTTGACCTACATAATGTCCACTAGAAATCCCCACACAATCTTCCTCCATAATACCAATGCACTCATGCTCTAGTTCACACCGGCACAAAATCTCATCCGAATAAGGTTTTTATAGATCTCCACCTATCAACATATAAGGCATGACACAAATGTCTAGTTGTTTCTTCTCTATACTCTTCATTCCGTTAGGTGCCACACTTGTTCATAAAAGGATAACAATATCCTCTAAATTAGAGGGCACACACTATAATTTTGAACAATTGTGCATCTAACATAGTTTCTTGATTCTTTACACATCCTCACGAATCAGTTCTTGAAATATGGTCAGTTCTGAATTGTACTTTCTGATTTCACTATGACCGAAAAGTCAAATTCCTAAAATAACAAGATACAATGACATATGTGCCCTTGTAAAATAGGTGTGTTTACTAAATACTTAAGTATCATGTGATTAGTGTATAATATAAATGGAGTAACTAAAAAGTACTACCAAAACTTGTGCAACACATAAATAATAGATAACTCTTCACACTCTTTTTTTGTGTAATTATGCTCAACTAGAGTTAACTTTCTTCTTACAAAACTAAAAGGTAGATCAATAATTCCTTCTCCAAAATTTTCTAGAACTACTCCAATTTCCATACCCGACACATCTACATTTACGTGAAAGGGCTTGTCCCAAGAGGGAAAGCACAAAATGGGCACAGTAGTAAACTTCTCTTTTAACATATCAAAGGCAATCTGTTTTCTTTGGTAACCCATATGCCCTAAGAATTCACACATTGTGCTTTGAATGGTAGGATCCTCTAAACCCAAAATAACAACAAATTTGGTAGGATCCACTAATAAGCCTTCCTTGCAAATAATATGACCTAGTAATGTGCAAAAAGGAGTATCAAAGACACATTTCTTAATATTAAGAGAGATAATTAACTTTTTGCACCTCTCAAACATCAACCTCAAATTTTCACAATGATCTTTCACCAATCCATAAATTGTCCAATCATCCAGGTAGACTTACAAAAAGTTATGAATAAAGTCCTCAAATGCTTGCACCACTATGCGTAAAAAACAACAGGCACATTCTTAAGTTTAAAGGCCATAACAGTATAAGAAAAAAATTCCCCATTCAATGGTGAAAGTAGTTTTATCTTAATCCTCTATTATAATCCTTACTGGTGATACCATGAGAATTCATATGTGAAAGAGTAGATCTCGCACCTAGCTACACCTTTCATGATCTCCTTAGTAAAAGTCATTGGGAAAGGATCTATCACACATGCAACATTTAAATATCTATAGTCCACAAAAATCCTTATCCTCCCATATTTCTTGATATTAATTACCATTGGGCTAACCCATTCATATTATTTAATAACATCAATGATACCATATTCTAACATTTTATCAATCTATTCTTTAATATTTACGTGTAAATTAGGATTCATCATATAGGGTATCTTCCTAATCGGGCACGCACTTTCCTTTAAATTAATTCGCATCTCTCCCAAGGAGGGATCAAATCCTTTCAATTCATGGTATCCATGCAAAAATTTTATTTGGAAGTTGCGTAACAACTCAATTACTCAATTATCTTTGAAACCTATTGATATGTCTAGTAATAACCAATGACTGCTTCTTTTGGTTTTGCTTCTGTACCAATGTTGACCTTATTTGTTTTTAAAGGCTTATGGTAAGCATCGATGCATAATCACAACACCCTTGATTATTTACAACTCAATCAATTGAAATTATCGGTGTGATTGCATAACATGGAGCTTTTCCAAAAGTGTTGGACTTAGTGAATGAGAGAGCTCTCAGATGAAAGTCGGATCCTATTCCTCTATTCTGATGTACACATCCAAATTGTAGAGGATCTATCGTAATATCTAATCTAACTTGCCAAGGAGACATGGTTAAGAAGATTACAAGAAATTAAACCTAATCTACAAGAGGTGATACACCAAAAGGAATGTTGAACACCTAATTTACATGGAGATAAAAACCATAATCAAATTAAGAAAGATGAAAATACACAACAAATCATTCCATTGATGAGAATCCACTAACCATTAAACATGGAATTCAATAAGCATGCACATATAACAAAGAATGCAATGAGAGATCGGAAGAAATAAATGAACCCAAGAGAGGGTTGAAATTCATCCATAGAATTGTATGATCACTCTAAAGATTTCATATAGTGCATTACAATGGCCAAGTGGCACGAACTTGCATTACAACTTGAATGGGAGGGTTTAAATCCACAAATACACTTAGACACAATAGAAGAAGGAGAGTGTAAGGAAAAATTATCCATTATCAGCATAATGCCCCTCCTTACAATATATATCAAGAATAATAAGTCAAATTTTGGTAGAGGGCACTTAGAGATTTCAAAAATTCCTTTCTTGTGCAAATCCGAGCTCCCAGTCAAAAGTTATGGCCATCTAAATATTGGGGTGCCATACTATATTAATGGTGAGTGGTTGGCTCTGTTTCTTCGGACTACGAAATTCCTTTCAACCCTTGAAACTCTAAAATTTTGAACCTTTGGAATCGGAACTTGGGACCTTTCCATTTAGGAGATCAGTTACTATTCATCCAGTAAATCGGTGTTAAACCTCTAAAACTCCGAAACCCCTAAGTATGAAATTTGGAATTCATTTTTAGGACTTCAAGTTGTGATTTTCGTGTTTTGGAATCCAAATTTATGAAACTCCAAAACCTTGAAGTCGAAATTCAGAATTTACATTTTAGACCTTGTGATTTTGGAATTGTTGTTCCTTCAACCCCGAAATGAACCTCCAAAACTGGGACCTCCGAAAGTCTGAAATCGGGACCTCCAAAAGTAATTTTCACCGCATTGACCCCGAAGTCAAGATTGATCCTGAAACCCAAACCCTTTCGAGACTTCAGAATTTTGGGCTTTTGAGATGTGGCTTGTGTTTTTCCCATTTGTTTGGCAAGGACCCGAACCTTTGAAGTCTAAAATTTCTGACTTCGGTGTTCAGACTCTGAAATCTACGATCCATTGCATCATTGACCCTAAAAGGGTATTTCACACCAAAAAACCCCAGAGCCTTTCGGACTTCAGGTTTTTTGGACTTTTATCTTAATTTTGATTTTCCCCCTCTTGGCTTTTGAAATTCTAAACACTCAAAGCTTGAATTTTTTTGTCTTAAGCCTCCATTCTTTTGATCGACTAGCTAAGCGAGTTACTTTTCGCACTCAACCCTAAATTCTTCTCGAGATCGGATGAGTTCTGTTGATGCAAAATCATAGCACCCCTGAAATCTCTAACTTGACAGGTTGAGATTCTTAGTATGAATGCACAACATGGAGCATCTCTCAAAGTGTGGGACTTTGTGAGTCGAGAGTGCTCTCAGGATGAAGGCCAAATCCTATTCCTCTATTGAGGTACACAAATTTAGATTGCATAGGTTCATTTTAAATCCTATTGTAACTTTCCAATGAGGTAGGATTAATGGAATACAAGAAATAAAACCTAATCTAATAGAGGTGATGCACCAAAGGAATGATGAACACTTGCATTGCTCTTAAACACAAACCATTAAAATGTGATACAATATCCATGCACAGATGACCAAAAATTGCAATGAGGGATCAAGAAGAAGCAAATAAACATAAGAGAGGGTTGAAATCATCCACAAACTTATTCTATTGCTCCAAGAATTGATACAAGTACATTACAATAGCCAAGAGGTAGAAATTACATTACAATTTGGATGGAGGGGTTCGAGGCTCCATGAATTCACCTATAGAGTAGAGAAAAGGGGGTGGCGCAAAGCAAAATGTCCAACATTTTGAAATTTCCCCTCCTATAAATATATAGGGAGAATGAAAGAGAAAGGAGGGGAAATTTGAACCCTGTTCTAACCGCCCCTGAAGGGGCATTGAATTCTCCTACCATAATGATGACTCTCGCCACAACACCCATGCCCCCATCACTGTTCCTTGCTGGGAAAGAAAGGAGGTCCATTATTCATCATGGTGGTAGGTGGGGGACTTGACAGCCTCAAAAATGGCGAGCTGAAAAATTAATTGTAGCAGATGGGTAGCAGGCATTAAGAGCTCTAAAAAGTCCCCTCCCGCTTGATTTGAGCCTCGATCGAAGGATATGGATGCCCGAGAGTACTTCATGTTTGGAATTTGTTTTTCATATCCACGTGGTGGGCTCGTACATCTCAAGGTTTTCCCCCTCCTCCACACTCTTGAAGTTGTGATGAACCGACACGTGGCATCGTCCATGGGCTCGCTCTATTTCTTCTCTTCTTTCCTAAGCCCCCTCGTTAGTGAAGACACTACACCCGACCTAAGACACGTAGAGGGGCTGACGCTCATTTGGAAACCATGCTTGGACTTTGTCCCTAAAGTTGTGGAGGGATGACACATGGAAGCTTCTGCGAGCTCGCCCCTTTCAACGCCCGATTATGTCTTATCCCATTCATTTAGGGATGAGTTTTGGGACTACGGACGCGTGGAGAGCTCACGCTCATTTGGGGACCGCCTTTGGATCTACCCCTTGAAAGAGCACCAAAGAGACATGTGGGGCCTTCCACTACCTCGCCTTATGCTTAGATGATTTAGATCTCAAATTAATACTACCTACCTCGTACATTTGGGTGAGTAAGGGGGCCCACTTTGCATATAATGCCCAAATTTGTTTACGTGTTGGGCCCTTGTGAGCTCTGAAAGTGTGACAAAGTGGGACACGTGGCATCATCCACGAGCCACTCCTCCATTTCCCTATGTTTGGCTTAGTCCCTTTTGTTTGGTGGGGCCATATGTGTGACTCAAGACACATGGGGGATCGTGCATGTTTGGGTCTTGCTTTTTAGGTCATGCCCTTGAAGTTACGCCATTGGGACACGTAGCTCCTCTTGCGGCTCTGTTAATTTTCAATGTTGGATGAGACCATTTTTAATCCGACCACGTGGCGGGATGGTGCTCGTTTCGGGACCTCATTTGGACTTAGCCTTTGGAGACACACTTTAGGGACGCTTGGAGGATTATTATGTTCTTTAGCTGATTCAACGACCGGCCCCATCCCCATTTAGAATCCTAGCCACGTGGCAAGCTTACGCGCACACTTAGGGACCACTTGTGGATCCAAATTTTGGAGATGATCCGTTCAGGCACGTGGCATCATCTGTGGGATGCTTCTTTCTATGCTTCCTTTCGGACTCGGTATTAGGATCGAATGCGAGTCCACACAACTGGGCTGGCCCATTTTTTTCTTGTGTGAGGTCATGTTTAATCAATTTTTCTTGGGGGAATAAAATTGGGATAACGGTTTGGCGACTCGCAAGAAAATTTGCCTACTAGATGAAGAGACCGATTACCTTATTGCGTCCATTGGGCATGGATTCAAGAATGATAGCTTGGTATTGATATTTTTATCAAAACATCTCCTTGATTGCTTGCACTCGATGATCTCGAACCGCCTTACTTTACCTCGCACTCTCAATTTCATAAGAAAACCTTGAAAATGAGGTTCTGAGAGTAGAAAATTGTCTTGTCTTGGGGATTTCACTTGTTCTTGAAATGGACTCCCTCAAGACCTGATTTTAGTTACTTTGTATTTGTTCTATTTTGAAATTAGAAACTGTTAAGGGTAACTATGGGTCTCCTTGTTGTAAATGTTGAAGGGCCTAGCACATTCACCTAGAGGTGCATCAAACTGCACAATGATGGAAACCTGGAGCAATAAAACCTGTGTTAGAGAACTTAGGGAAATGAAACCTAATCTACTAACACAAACAATGTGCATAAGCAATTGGAGGAACTAGAAATCCTAGACTAATATGTACAAGGGTGAGGAATCTCCTTTTAGTAATAATGTTTGAGATAGATCCCATTGATTTGGAATCTACAATTCTTCACCATCAACTTACCCAATTTGGAAAGGATTGCTGACTTTGCATTTGGTGATCATGTAAGTGCCACTCGAAATGGCATCAAACTTAAAATTACTTCTTGGTTTTACTCGATCTGCATCCCACTTCAGAACTAAGTCCCCTTCTTGGAATGTCCTGGCTTTAGCTTTCTTATCAAAGCTCTTCTTGATCAATGCTTTATCCTTCTCCATGGTTTGCATTGCATGTTCTCTTGCTTCTTCTAACTCCATCAGCTCTACATACCTGATCTCCATAGGCTCAAACTCAGCTAGTTCTAGTTGTTTCATGAGTTATAATGCTGGAAACTCAAGTGATATAGGTAGAAATGCTTCCTTCCCATATATAAGCTTGAATGGAGAGTTGCCTATAGACCTCTTGGGGGTGACTCTATCTACCCAAAGAGCTGATTTGTTTTGTGTGCCAAGTTCTCTAATTCTCATCAAGAGTCCTTCTGATGATTCTCAGCAAGTTCTTGTTTGTGGAATCTACTTGGCCATTACCTTGAGGGTAATAGTTTGAAGAGGTGTTGAGATATACACCATTCTTGACAGCCCATTTAGTAATTTTTGTGCCAAGGAATGCCAATGCATTGTCTGATATGATAGTAGTAGGGGCACCAAACCTTGTGACTATCCCTTCATAGAAGTCCAAAATGTTGGATTCATTTGCCTCCTTAAGTGCTACTACTTTAGTCCACTTGGTGAAATAGTTGGTCGTTGTGAGTATCCACTTATGGCCTTGAATTGAATTTGGATTGATCACTCCAATGAAGTCCAATCCCCATTACATGAATGGCTAACTTACTGAAATGGGACGAAGAGGAAGAGTTGCTAACCGTTCCTTCCATGTGAAGAGTGCACACTTCTTACACTTCTTGATCCATGAGTAGCAATCACTAAACACCGTAGGCCAATAATAGCCATCTTTCATAATCCTGAGAGCTGTTAATCATGGAGAAATGTGGTCTCCATATTCTCCATCATGGAACTCATGTAATACCTTCTCAACTTGGACTGTCCTAATACACATTAATAGGACACCATTGATATCCCTCTTGAACAAAACACATTAACAAGCACATACGGGATGGCTTGTAATCTAAAGTATCTTATTTTTTCTCTGCTCATTTCTAGAGGGCACGAAAATGTTTAGAGATAATGCACCAAGACTCGAGTCCAACATGGAATGGAATTATCGTTAGCTAGTTACTCTAGCTTGTTCTACGTTAATAGGAAATTCTCTTCCTCATCCGTTGACTTGGTTTGTTGTTTGGAAGCGAGCTGCTCGCATAGACCTTTGTCATGAACTAGCTTGGTCACTTTGATTTCAATATCACACTCCATTACACGAGTGATCCAACCTTCTCTTTTCTCATTTAGATCACTACTTAGGAGAAAATCCTTAACACCAACATGAGACACTAGCAATTGAATCTTATTGTTCGAGACCAAGTTCCTGAACTTCTTCAAAATCATAATGATAGCAAGGACATGCTTTTCAATAAAAAAATACCTTACTTCATACTCTTCCAGGATTTGGCTAAAGAACACTATGGGATGTTCTGAACCTTCCCTATTAGGCTAAACTAAGATAGTTGAGATTGTGTCTGACCCTCCAAAAGCATATAACATGAAGTCCTTTGAAAAGTATGGGTTAATAAGAGTTGGGTCTTGTGATATTACAAGATTGATGGCCTCAAAACTCCCTTTTCCTTCTGCTATCCATTTGAATTCAAGACTCTTCTTCAACATAAAGGCTTCACATGAGTGGAAAAATTAGGCAAAATATGTGGAAATTTTTTATCTTTCCTAAGAATATTTGGAGGGATTTCTTGTGACGTGGCAGTGGAAGTGTTTGAACGCCTTCAAATTTTCGAGGTCAATTGCTAACCCTTCTTTTAAGACAATGTGGCCCAATAAATTTCCCTCATGAGCAAAAACACACACATCTTTGGATTCAATGACACTCCAAATCTTCTACACCTTTGAAATACCTACGAGGTGAAAGAGGTGGTCTCGAGGCATTCTTTGAGAAGATAGTGATATCATCTAGATATACTATCACCATCTTGTTGATTAAGCAATTAAATGCCATATCCATAACTCCTTGAAATGTTTCTCTAGCATTTGACAATCCAAATGGCATCTTCTTGTAAGCATATGTTCCCCATTTCATTGTGAAGGATGTCTTGTGCTGGTCTTCCTTTTCACCATTATCTAGTTATAACTTGAGTATCTTTCTAGCAATGAAAACTTTTTGAGCCAGCTAAAACCTACAAGATTTGTTCTATTGATGGAAGTGGGTAATGATCCTTGAGTTATGCTCTGTTTAGATCACGAAAGTCCACACACAATCTAATTTCTACATTTCTTTTCCCATCGGCACCAAGTTCGCAACCCACCTTGAATGTTTGATATAAAAGATGATGCTAGCTTCAATCAACTTGTTTAACTCTTTCCTCATAAGAGGCTTAATGTAAGGGTTTATGACCTCTATTTTTATCTCGATAGGTTTAGATCTAGGATCTACCTCGATAGTGTCTTTGTGATAAACCTTGGGTTGAAACCTCTCAAATATTTGTAAGTCCAAGAAAAGACATCTGGGAATTCTTGACAAAGTTGGAAAAATTCATATTTTTCTTGTTTGGTACTTACCTTGCCAATTTGCATTGTCTTGCCTTCATCTATTGAAATAGGCTCTGAATCTTCACCCTTTACTCCGAATGTTTGCATTCTCATTCCGTAATTGATCATCCTGGGTTGAATATTGAGTCCAAAGTTACAAGACCCTTTGGTAATTTGTTAGTTCTCAACCTGCACCACTTGGTCACCATACCTTTGTTCGAACTTGTCTTGGTATCTATTAGAGAACTCAACTTCTTATTATAAAAATTTACACTTTCTTGATCATTTTCGAAGACTTTCCAACTTGTATTGTTGTCTTGAACATCCAGTCTCACAACCACTTTGATATGGGGCTGATATTTCTCACTCTTGATACTCTCTACCACATCAAATGCAACCCCGATTATTGCCAATCTATCCGCCACTTCATTCTTCTTCCTTGAGATGGAATTGATTCCAAATGCTTGAAACCTTTGATGAGAACCCATACCCAATTCTTGTATTTTTTTAATAGATCATTTTTGGTAGCATTTTGTCCTCTAATTTGATTCACAACTAGCTCACTATTGCCAAACACTTGTAAGTTTTTAATGCTTCTCTTTCTTTCCCAATGCAATCCATGAATCAAGGCTTCGTATATAGCTCCTGGAAACAAAATGCTGAGTAATATTTCATACCTTGAGGTGAAATGATCATGGCTCCTCCTCCTGATCCCTGTCTACTTCTTGAGCTATTGAATAATAACCGCCATACTTCATTATCATCCTTGTGTCCGACTCGGTAATGTTATGGAGAGTATGATTCTCTTCATGTAGACAATAGACTCCTAGATCATATTTTTCCATTTATTTGTAAGGGTCAAAAGCATGCCTCTTGTTTTCCCATTCATCAAGAGTCAAGTCTGGACTGCACCCAACCTTGGTATCTCGGCTCATAAGTTCTTGGGAGATCTTCACGATCAATGACTGAACAATTTGAATTCATGAAATTGGGTACATGAGGCTCAATATGGAAATTCGAAATTGGCTCAAATCCGACTCTAGAATTATCTCCATACCTTGTTCTAAAAAGTATGTGTGACCAATCAACAAACAAATAGTGAACAATTTCTGAAATCGAAATCAAATCCGAAACTAGAAATTTAAAAACTCTAAAATTTTGAAAATCAAAATTTCAATAAACTAAAGATACCTATCAGTGCAAAATCATAGCACCCCCAAATGAGTTATGTATCTACTTTTCTAAGGTAGGTTCATTTGGTGTGATTTGGATAACATTGGATCATTCCCCAAGCTATAGGACTTGCAAATGGGAATGATCCTATAGAGAAGGTTGGTTCCTCTTCCTAATCTACTTACCATAAGCTATTCCAGTGCAGGCAAGCTAATCTAATTCTAATCTAACTTCCAAGGAGACAAGGAGAGAAAGAAAACAAGGAAAAACATAGCCTACACTAAAACAATGATACACCAGAGAAGGAAAGTATTGATCATCTACCAAAACTACCATGGAGCAAAAGGAGGTGAGAAATGGAAAGGATGGACAAGTGCATCATAGACCAGAGATAGATTTCACACAGAAAATGTTCCAAAATCCCTAAAAACACAACTCCAAAACCTGAAAATGACATTCAAACATGCACAGATGCCCTGTAACAATGAGAGGCAAGAAGAAACAACCAAAAAATGAGCAAAGGATGGGAAAATGCATCACAAAAACAAGTTTTTATTTCTTCATATTTACACAATACGTTATTTCACAAGAAAGAGGCAAAAAATGGCATCTACAGAGTAAGGGAGGAGGTTAGAAATCCATTTTCGACTTTGGGAAGAAAAGAAGATGGAGACAGAGAAGAAGAATGAACAACCACCAACTAACTTCTTGAAAATGTGCCTCTATTACAATATATAGAAAAATGTGAAAAGAGAGGGAAAAACACGAGAAAATTCAATTCTTTGATCCAACCACCAACAACATTCATAAATTTAGTTGAAAATTCAAGGATCCATCTACAAATTCCATTCCCAAATGCATTTTGTCTGCTCAAGGGAGAAAATACCCATATTTCATTAAATTTGGTGGTTGAAAACTGGTTCTGCATTTTTTCCATGCCAAATCACATTTTACAATTTTCTCCCACAAATCTTTACCAAAATAAAAAATTGAAGACTCTATGATGAAGAGAATCTCCATATCATTCCATTGGTACCAAGTTTGTCAAAAATGGAGCTACGAATCAAAAAGATATAGCCTTCCACATTTTTTCCTTATGTTTCATGTAAATCGGCTTCGGGTGAATTTTGAATGTTTTCCCACAAATTTGCTAATGACGTGGCATCCATTGGGGTTAGCAGAGGCAGGGGCTTCCTTTTTTCCATTTTACATTTTTGACAAAAAGTAAAAACATCCAATTTACCTCTGAAGTCCCGCATCCCCGAATTAGCTTTTTGATGGGGCCATGGGTCACATTTTGATTTTATGCCTTTTGAAAGAAAAGGAAAATTTTCACTTTTTCCTCCGATGCCCCACCATTCTCGAGTTCCTTTGGAAAAAAATCTCCCAAGCTACGCATTTCTTCCTTGGGAAAATTTTCCCTTTTAATTCCACTGACCCATAACTCAAAAATACAAGGAGTTAGAAAGAGTTCTTTACCTTTTTGGAAAGGGGAAGAAATTATCTATATGACGGAGCATTTTCTAGAAACCTTTGAATGCTTTAGATGTCTGAAATATGGATTGAAGCACAAAATTTAGTAATTTAACCCAAAATAAGGGGAGCTTATTTTGGTTAACAACTTTGGCGACTCACAGGGGTCATTGCCTACTAGATGAATGATCAGTGGCCTTTTTTGCATCCATTAGGCATGGAGTCAATCCTGATAACCAATTATCTAATCTAACTCTGAAAATATGACCTCTCGAATCACTTGGAAACCCGTTGAAACTTGAACTTGAAATTCAAAAAAGCCAATTGAATGCCCGTGTGAAAGAGCAATACAATAACACCAAAAACTATGTACAAACTAAAAATCATACATGATCCAAATGGAACATGCAGAGTGTGCAAAAGCACTTATTCTATTGAAAATAAACCTACCTAAACTACTCTAACCAAGAGGAAAGGGAGCTCAAACAAAGCCTGCAACTGGTAGGGAGAAATAACTTCCCTTCCTCAAAAATGGCAGCCATGCAACTGACTTGGCACTAAACATTGTTGGTTGGATGATTGAAAAACTAACTACAAGCTAATATTCCACCCAAATAACCAAAGTATCAACTAAAGACAAAACCAATACCTCTTTATTTGCTCTACATTTGGATTAAAGAGGTATGGAAACTGATCCTTGGTTCTTTGTATCTCATTCTCATGCCCTGAAATGGGCATGAATAATTAGCTTCTCCTTTGGCTCCAACAAAGCCAAATACCTTATTGGGAAAGGTCTGATCTATTTTATATGCCCATTGCTCTGATTTTCCACTCCAAAAATTGATTCTTCTTGTAGAACCTCTTTGGGTGAATGGTGTGGAAGGAATGGTGGAACTCTTTTTTTTTTCTCTTCTTCCTCCATGAAGAGCATGGAAGGTTTGAGTCTCCCAAACTAGATTCCAAAAGGATGCTATAAAGTATAGAATATTGCAAATGAGTTCTCTCCTTCATGACATGAGTTCACATATTTGAAGGGTGAATGAAGGAGAAAACAATAAAAACTCAAATGGTTATTCTCCATTAAAACAATCCTCAAAATCAGACAAGTAATTTGCTTCATTGTTGTCTTGTTGCAAATGTTCAACCTCTTCCATGGTGTCTTTTGGTTTGCAACTTGTTCACCATGATTTCTTTCATCATCCAACATGAAGTTTGAAAGATCAAACTCTTCTCAACATTAGAGCTCGAGAAATATGAAGTGGAAGGAAGAAGCTGAAGGTTCTTCTATAGCTTGTTTTGTGTTCAAAGGCTTTGGATCTACATTTTTATCCTCCATAGCTGGAATGTACTCCTCTTCTTTTGGATTTGGAGAAACTTCTCCTTCCTCTACTGTTTAAAGACCATCTTTCTCTTGATTGAACTCTTCATCTAGCATGAAGTTTTCCATATCAAACTCCTCAAACTGCTGCTCTAGAGGACAAGTTGGGACTGCAATATTTCTTTTAGAGCTTTACTCCATAATGGATTCATCATCTAAAACAGGCCCTTTGAATGAAAGCAAGAAAACATCAATAATGTCTTCTTCTTTTGCTGCTACAAAATTTCATTTGGTCTCATCCACTTGCTCCTTTCCAATGGGACTTTGAGCTGATTTGTTTTTTCCTTGGCTGATTGGGCAGTTTGAATTGGATCAGCATTCTCTTCACTTAAAGTGCCAACATGGACACTACATTCTAAGGAAAGCGATGGCTGATTTTCTGTTGGGGTTAGCACACCAGTTGTACAGACAATATATTAGATCTAAGCATACATGCAAATAAAAATGGATATTTTACCAGAAGAATTATACAAAACAAGAGACATAAATCAACACCAAATTTAACATGGTTCACCCCGGTGTGGGCTACGTCCACCAAGAAATAAGCCAATCTATTATCCAAAGCTTTGACAAGATATACAATGAAGATTTACAATCTTCTACACTTCTCACATCGTTCAATACTTTCTTCCCTTCAAGCTTTTTGATTCTTAACAAAGAATTCTCTCTCACATAACTATCTTGTAATTATGATCAATCCACTCTTCTAAACCCTAGCTTTATGCTTTAAATAGTTATTTAAGACTTTAGGGAACTTAGCCATGCAATTACATTCATTTAATCTATTCCAATGCTAAAAATAGAAACAAATCCTGAGAGTTAATTAAAAACTCGTCAGCGCATTGTAATCGATGTCGATTACGCCCAACCGTCACCGGTTCAACTTGCCCCTAACCGATGTTGGTCGCACTCTAACCGATCCGATTCATCGTCAACTTCTAGCAAGTTCTATTTTCATGCTAAAACATGAGTAATTTAGCTCCATACTCAACAATCTCCCACTTGGAGATTAATTACTGCACACTATACCTGTACAGTTCCATTCTTGGATCATCCTTAGCTTTGTTTCTTCCTCCTCAAGCCTCAAACTCGAAGACCAACAGAAGTGGAGTGTAGCTCCAACTTCTCCTTTGCTAATGGCTTCGTTAGCATATCCGTAGGGTTCTTTCTTGTATGAATCTTTTCTAGATTCAACTTTCCATCCTCCAATACCTGTTGTATGAAGTGATACCTCAACTGAATGTGTTTCATTCTCGAATGAAACGCTGAGTTCTTTTCCAAATGAATTACACTTTGACTATCACTAAACAGTTTACAATTACTTTGCTCCTTTCCAACTCTTCCATGAACCTACTCATCCATATCATCTCCTTGCTAGCCTCTGTAGCTGCAACATACTCTACCTCTGTAGTAGACAAAGCCACAACCTTCTACAATCTTGAAATCCATTAACGCCGCCATATCACCTACCATGAAAATATATCCAGTAGTGATCCTCCTATCATCCAGATCTCTAGCCATATCCGAATCAACATAGCCACGTAATGAAATATCCAAACCTCCATAGCATAACTACATGCTAGATGTCCCTTTTAAATACCTAAGTATCCATTGGACTACTTTCCAATGCTCTTTACCTAGATTAGCCATATATCTACTCACAACTCCCACTACTTGTGCAATGTCTGGTCTTGTACAAACCATAACATACATAAGACTTCCTAGTTATTGAAGCATAGGGAACATTTTCCATGTACTCAACCTCCTCATGTGATGAAGGACACTGATATTTACTCAATTTGAAGTGTCCAGCCATAGGTGTGCTAACAAGTTTTGCATTCTGCATGTTGAACCTTTCTAACACCTTGTAGATATAATCCTCCTGAGACAAATACAATTTGTTGTTTTTCCTGTCTCTATGTATTTGCATGCCAAGAATTATTTTTGTAGCTCCTAAATCTTTCATTGCAAATGTGTAAGCTAGCTTTCCCTTAACCTCACCAATGTCCCGCATACTAGATCCTACAATAAGTATATCATCCATATACAGTAACAAAATAATATAGCTCCCATTTTTAAGCTTCTTGAAATAAAAACAATGGTTAGATTCACATGTCAAGTAACCATGCTCATGCATAAAACTATCAAACCTCATGTATCATTGCCTTGGAGCTTGCTTGAGCCCATATAAGCTCTTTTTCAACCTGCACACTAATTTCTCCTTACCCTTGACTTCATACCCAAGCGGCTACTGCATATAAATCTCTTCATCTAAATCACCATGAAGGAAAGCCATCTTCACATCTAGTTGCTCTAAATGAAAATATTCTACTGCAACTAAACTCAATACAATACGAATAGAAGTCATCTTAACAATAGGAGAAAATATTTCACCAAAGTCAATACCTACCTTTTGTGTAAATCCCTTTACTACAAGCCTTTCCTTGTACCTTTTCTATCCACCCTCTTCTTCCTTAATTCTATAAACCCACTTGTTCTGTAATGTTCTCTTTCTTGTTGGAAATTTAACCAAATCCCAAGTTTGGTTCTATTCTAAAGAGTTCATCTCCTCATCCATGCCATGCTCCCACTGAACGTGAGTTTTATCCTACATTGCTTCTTCAAATCTTTCTGGTTCACCACTATCAGTCAATAATAGATAAAATAGAGAAGGTGAAAATATTTCTGGAAGTTTACTTACCCTTTGTGACCTTCTCACAGGAGTTTGGGGTACCGGAGGCTCAATCTGGACCTCCTGGACATTAGTATCAACTTCTAACAGTGACCGACGCGGTCACCTCTAACCGATGTTGGTTCGGCTAACCGATGCGGTTCTGATCCTCTGTAACCATCGGCGGTTCATCTGACTGATGTCGGTCAGGGCCTTAACCGACACGATTCTTGTGTATTTCTAAAGGTGTTTCTTTAAAACCGAGAGTTCATTTTCATCAATAAAATTCTCAATTTTCTCATCCTTGGGTACTAAAATTTGATCCCTGTACATTCTCTTTTCATTCCATTCAACATCACGACTCCTAACAATTTTAGAATTCTCTAAATCCTAAAAATGAAAACCGAAATCACCAGATCCATAACCAATGAAAGTGCACCTCTTGGATTTTGCATCCAACTTTTTATATTTTCTCTATCAACATGCACAAAAACTTCTGAACCAAAAACTTTAAGAAAATAAATATCTACCTCTTTTCCGGTCCATGCTTCCTCTGGTATTCCTCCATCTAGTGAACTTGAAGGGCCACGGTTAATCAAATAAACCATTGTATCAAGCCCTGCTACGCCCAAAAGCTGCAAGGGCAATCCGAATGTATCCTTATACTTCTAGCACATTCCATGATTGTCTGTTCATTCTCTCTGTAACACCATTCTCTTGTGGTTTTCTTGGAAGCGTTCTTTCTCGTATTCCGTTCTTTCGAACAATAATCATTGAAAGCCTTGCTACAGTATTCACCACCATTGTCATATCTAAGGCACTTTAACTTAGAATTTGATTCATTCTCAACAAGGGATTTCCATCTTTTAAAAGTTTCAAAAACATCATATTTATGTTTAATACAATAAACCCATACCTTTCTTGTAGCATCATCAATGAAAGTAACATAATACTGGGATCCACCATGAGAAGCTACCTGAGCTGGTCCCCACACATCTAAGTGTACAAGCTCTAATTTATGCTCCTTCTTAGTTGCCCCAACTTTGAGAAATCTCACTCTCTTTTTCTTTCCAAAGATACAATGCTCATAGAAATCAAGATCTAAATCTTTCAAATCTAATAACTTACCCTTAGCCTTTAAGATCTACATTCTTTTTGACTCATATGACCCAACCGATTATGCCACATGCATGCATATGAATCTGAAGTAGATAATGTAGAAAAGGAATTAGTAATATAGGTAGATAAATATAACGTTCCTACCTTCTTACCTCTTGCCATAACAAAATCACCCTTGGTGACTTTCTAAGAGTCTCTTGTAAAAGTAACCATGCAACCAGATTCACCTACTTGCCCCCTACAAAAATAAGATTCTCCCGAGGCTTGGCACATGCCTCACATCTTTAAATACCAATGTATTTCCATTTTGTAATTTTAGATGAACTTCCCCTTTACCAGTAATACTGCAAGGTTCATCATCACCCAAATAGACATGCCCAAAATTGCCTGGACATAATTTCTGAAATAACCCTTATTAGGGGTTGCATGGAAAGAAGCTCCTAAATCTAAAACCCATGATTCAATTCTACTATCTAAAGAAAGAATAATAACATCTTGGATTACCTTTGATGCAACAAGATTCACCTCTTTACCTTTGTCTAGTTTTTGGTTCTCTTTATTCTTTGACCAACAATCTTTCTTTGCATGTCCTTTCTTTCCACATTTCCAAAAAGTAATTCCCTTACTTCTGGATTTAGATCTACTATCCCTTGACTTTGATTTCCCATTACTCTTACTCTTGGATCTCTCCTTCTTCCTACCCCTACTTTCTACATTCAAAGCATTTCCAGATGATGTTTCCTCTATACTTTTCCTGCGAATTTCTTCATTCAAGATTATACTAACCACATCATCAAACTTCAAAATATTATTAGCAGATGTTGTATTACTAACAACCATTACCAAGTTGTCCCAACTATTAGGCAAAGAACATAAGAATAAAATTACTTTTACTTCATCATCAAACGGTATTGAAACTGATTTTAACTGATTTATAATAGATCGGAAATCATTCAAATGACTAGAGGTAGATTCACCTTCATGCATCTTAGAACTAAAAATTTTCTTCATCAAATAAAATTTATTTGAAGCACTAGGTTTTTCATATAAATTGGCAAGAGATTTCATTAAGTCTATCATAGAAGCCGCTTCTGTAATATTAGAAGCCAAGGATGCTACTAGGCTCAATCTTATAGATCCTAAAGCCTTTCTGTCAAGAATCTTCCATTCTTCATCGAGTTATCTTTGTAGGTCTAGACTTCTCATCCAATGGTAAGTACAAATCTCTCGATACGAGATAATCATCAATCTACATCTTCCATAATTGATAATTTTGGCTGTCAAACGTCTCTACCTTGTATTTATTATCTTCTATCATTGCTATAACTCCCACTCAATCGAGAAAACCATCGTGAGTAAATTTTTCAACACACAAAACCCTCAAACAAAGATCGATACGGTTGTTGGGGTTAGCACACGGTTGTCTGAGATAATATATCAGATATAAGCATACATGCAAATAAAAATGAATATTCTACCAGAAGAATTATATAAAACAAGAGACATAAATCAACACCAGATTTAATGTGGTTCACCCAGTGTGGGCTACGTCCACCAAGAAACAAGCCAATCTATTATCCAAAGCTTTGACAAGATATACAATGAAGATTTACAATCTTCTACACTTCTCAGATGTTTAGTACTTTATTCCCTTCAAGATTTTTATTTTTAACAAAGAATTCTCTCTCACATAACTATCTTGTAATTAATTAAGAAAAATAGAGCCTACACTAAAATGGTGATACACTAGAGAAGGAAAGTTTTGATCATCTACCAAAACTACCATGGAGCAAAAGGAGGTGAGCAATGGAAAGGATGGACAAGTGCATCACAGACTAGAGATAGATTTCACACAGAAAATGTTCCAAAATCCCTAAAAACACAACTCCAAAACCTACAAATGACATTCAAACATGCATAGATGCCCTACAACAATGAGAGGCAAGAAGAAACAACAAAAAATGAGAAAAGGATGGGAAAATGCATCACAAAAACAAGTTTTTATTTCTCCAGATTTACACAATATGTTATTTCATGGGCAAGAGGCAAAAATTCCATCTACAGAGCAAGGGAGGAGGTTAGAACTCCATTTTCGACCCTAGGGAAGAAAATAAGAGGGAGGCAGAGAATAAGAATGAACAACCACTAATTAACTTCTTGAAAATGTGCCTCTATTACAATATATAGAAAAATGGGAAAAGAGAGGGAAAAACATGAGAAAATATGATTCTCTTCTCTAACCATCGAAAAAATTCATAAATTTAGTTGAAACGTCAAGGCTCCATCACGTAAATTCCAACCCCAAATGCATTTTGTCCGCTCGGGGAGAAATGACCCATATTTCATTAAATTTGGTGGTTGAAAAAGGCCCGGTTCTGTGTTTTTTCCATGCCAAATTGCGTTTTGTAATTTTCTCCCACAAATCTCTACCAAAATAAATAATTGAAGACTCCATGATGAAGAGAATCTCTAGATCATTCCATTGGTACCAAGATTGTTAAAAATGGATCTTTGAAACAAAAATATACGACCTTCTACGTTTTTTCCTTACGTTTCCTACAAATTTGGCTTTGGGTGAATTTTGAACTTTTTCCCCACAAATGCATTGAGGACGTGGAATCCATTGGGGTCGCGGAGGTAGGGGCTTTGTTTTTACCATTTCACATTTTTGACAAAATTCAAAAAAACAAATTTATCTCCGAAGTCCCGATGCCCATATTAGCTTTTGATGGGGCCGCGGGTCACTTTTTGATTTAATGCCTTTTGGAAGAAAAGGTAAATTTTCACTTTTTCCTTTGATGCCGTCTTTGGTCTAAGTTCCTTTGAAAGTAACTCTCTAAGCTCCACAAGTCCACCTTGGGAAAAATTTCCCTTCTAACTCCCATTGAGCCATAACTCAAAAATATAAGGAGTTAGAGAGAGTTATTTACCTTTACGGAAAGGGGAAGAAATTATCTATCTAATGGAGCATTTTCTAGAAACCTTGAATGATTTAAATGTCTAAAATATGGAATGAAGCACAAGAGGTAGTAATTTAATCAAAAATAAGGGAGTTTATTTTGGTTAACAATTCCTTTTGAAGATTATCCCCGATCAATCACATGGTGAAATTTGGACTTATTTTGAGCAAGTTAATCCCTTGAAAATTGATTTGAGTTTAGCTTGAGAGGTAAAAAGTCCAAAATTGAAGAACTGCAATTTTCTAAGTCTAAATTTCTTGAAAATGCCTTCAAAGCTCATGGAATGACTTCTTGTCCCACCAGTGTGGCAAAACTATTGATGTGTATTCACGGTTCCTTGATTGTTTGCAACTAGATAGATTCAAACTGTTAGTTTGATTGAATAACATGGAGATTTTCCCAAAGTTAGGAATTTCACAAATGGGAAATCTCTCTAGATGAAGGCAGTTTTATTCCTCTATTTTGATGCACACATCAAAATTTTAAAGGATCTATCCTACAATATACTTTAACTTCCCAAGGATAGGGGTTAAGAAGATTACAAGAAATTTAACCTAATCTACAAGAGGTGATACACTAAAAGGAATGTTGAACACGATTTACATGGAGATGGAAACCACAATCAAATTAACAAGGATGAAAATGCAGCATAGATCAATCCACCGATGAGAATCCACTAACCATTAAACAAAACCATTAAATATGTAATACATTAAACCATGCACAGATAACCTTAATTACAATGAGATATTAAAATAAATAAATAAACATAAGAGAGGGTTGAAATTCATCCATGAGACTTGTATTATTACTCCAAAGATTTTATAAAGTGCATTATAATTATTAAAAGGTACAAACTTGTATTATAGCTTGAATGTGAGGTTTGAATTCCACAAATCCACTTTCATACAAGAGAAGAAGGGAGGGTGTAGTGAAAAATTATCCGATTCCCATTCTTACAATATATATCACGTATGGCGAGTCAAATTTGTGTAGAGGAAATTGAAAGATTTCTAAAGAGTCCTTTCTTTTGTAAATCTGAGCTCCCAATCAAAAGTTATGGCCATTTGAAGAATGGGGTCTCATAATATATTAATGGAGAGTGATTGGCTCTGTTTCTTCAAAATCCGAAATGCCTTACAACCCCGAAACTTTGAAACATAGGACCTTTTGAATTTTGAACTTTGGACCTTTCCATTTTGGAGATTAGGTTACTATTCATCCCCAAATCGACATTAAACCTTTAACACTCTAAAACCCTAAAGTTAGAAATTCATACATCGGATTTCAAACTTCAAGTTGTTATTTTTGTGTTTTGGGTTTCCAAATTTCTAAAACTCCGAAACCCGGAATTCCAAAATTCAAACTTTGGGTTTTAGACCTTACACCTTTTACAATTATTATTGCTTCCACCCCAAAACAAACCTCCAAAACTAGGACCTCCGAAAGTCCAAAATTGTGACCTCTGAAAGTCTGAAAATTCATGTTGCGTTGACCCCAAAACCAAACCCTTTTAGACTTTAGCATTTCAAGCTTTCAAGATTTAGCTCTTGTTTTTCTGTTTTGTTTGGCAAAGATCCGAACCTCCGAACCCCTGAACCTCCAAAGTCTAAAATTTTGGACTTCATAGTTCAAACACCAAATCTACAATCCATTACGTCGTTAACCTTGAAAAACCCCAAGCCTTCTCGGACTTCATGTTTTGACACTTTTCTCTTGCCTTTTCAATTTTTCCCCCACCGATTGTTGAAACTCTAAATGCCCAAAGTCTGAAAACTTCGGGCTTGAGCCTTCATTCTTTCGATCGACTTGTTAAGTGAGTTACTTGTCTGCACTCATCCAAAAATTCTTTTGAGCTCGTCCAAGTTGATCTAAATGCTTTATTTCATGAGATTTAATATGATTTGACATTCCCTTGGCATTGTTGGCCCTTATTCATTCTTTTGTTGACCTTGCATTTCCATTGTTGAGCCCACCTTCAACCTAGTTTTTAGAATTGAAATGTGAGCTCTCATTTCGAATGGTCCCTTGAATTTCTTAGTGTGTAAGGTTGTGTTTGTTAAATTTTCCCTTGGGGAAAATTCGGATAATGATAAGTGCATGCCTTCTCATATCCACTATCCAAGACTTTGTGTGTACCTTTTCTATGATCATGATCAACATCTACACTTTCTACATCCTCATCATATGTCGGGTATGCCATCTTTCCTTTCTCCTTTTCTAGGCAGTGCACTCAAACTGAAATTAATTTGTTTCCTCTTCTTCCTCGAAGCACGCCTCAAACTCGGGATCCCCTAGTAAATCGTAGATGAGGTCCTCATATTTGGCACTATCTCCAAAGTGAAATTTTCTTAAATACCTATAGAGCTTCATTCACTAATGGTTTATAAGATAGATACTCGAAGGTTTGAATAATACCTATCGTCCACTCTTTCCAATTTCTGTCTAATGACATAATTTTGAATGAACATACCACATGCACATACAACCCTGTAAGGTGGAATAGAACTTATGCACGTAGAGGGAAGGAGGTAAAGCTTCCCAAATTTCATCTAAGATTTATTACACTCTCGAACATGGTATAAGGTAGATTCAATCCCATGAAAGTCACATATATTTTAAGGTGCATTGCTCTAGAGAAATCTAATAGAGAAACGTACCTTTACCTCACACCACTTTATAAGATTATCTCGATAAGTCATCCACCAGCGCGTTGTTGTCCCATGTAAGGTATGAACTAGTATATTCCTTCGCTCTACTTCACGAGTCCATTTGGACTTCCATAGCGTGCAAAAATAAATCAAGGTTACCTTCTCCCATGTAACTTGGTAATTGTCTTCCCCTGTGTTTCTAACCAAACACACCTTGATAATGTGATTCATAGTACCCCTTAATTGTTTCCTAATTCACTCATTAGTCCCATGTTCCCAATCATCACATATGATGCTAGTCGTATCACTCATGGGTGAGCATCATCCCACCTGCAAAATCCTTCTCTTGATAGTTGAATAAATTTTTGGTCCTTAATGGTGCACACATAAATCTTATTTAAATCCTCTTCTCCCAAAGGCTCTACATAAGGCATAGACCTACCATCTGTCATTGGAATAATTATGTGCTCCTTGTTTTTGTCAAAGTTTATGTATCCCTTGTCAAAGATCAAATCAACATTATTCACATAATTCAAGGGCATCCAAGTAAGGATGGAAAGCTATCTACCATGGTGAGTGCTAAGACTTGAAAATCCCCAATGAACTTGGCCCCTTGAATGGTTATGGAATCATCCTTCAAGACTTTGATGGGCATAGCCTTAGTCCTATTCACCATGTACAACACATTGGAAGATGGCTACAATGGTGGCCTCCCCATCTGATTCCACACATCCAAAGTAAGAAAATTAACCTCTGCACCTATGTCAATTAGTATGTTTCTTAAAATCCATCCATCAACTACCACATTCAACGTGATTTCCTTGTCATAATCAAGACTATGAGGGGGAAAATTAGCATGCAAGATCTACCTCTTATGCTCACATCTAGCACATGGTACCTTTCCTCTCAACCATTCTCCTAACAGGGGAATGATATTTTCTGGCGTAACATCTTACACACCTCTTTGATATCATCAATGTCCTTATGAGGGATCATGGAATTATTCTCCTATTCCAACTTTCGTGATTTGTTGTTTCAAGCACTTTGGATCTCTCCTTGTAAACTTCTAATCACTTTCAAAGTCTTGCGGTAAACTTTGTTCGACAAGTTGGATCGGGTACTTTCCATACAATACCTCTTCCCTTGAGATGAGAGGCCTCTGCTTTGGTATTTATTTGGCATGCATACCCTCATCATGTGAAGTTACTAACACATGTTCCAAATTTGGATTAGATGCCACCTTAGGCACATAAAAAGGCTCAACGCACTTCATAGTAATCATCCCCATGCCCTTTTCCTTCTTATGATTCTAACTCATTTGATCATACAAGTCAAATAATTCTTCATACTCATGTTTCTTTTCACACCACGAGCATTTCGAAAATTTGGGAATTTGCACTTGTAGTTTTCCATAGATCCACAATTGAAACAAGTTCCACTAGGAAATTCACTCCTTCCCTCGCCATGACCACCACAACCTCTAAATCCATTGTGAAAGATTCTTCCTCTTCCTTCTTGTTTAGAAATGTTTTGCAACATTGTTCTAGTGCACACCAAGTATTAATTACATCATGAATTTGATCTATCAACTAGAAATCCTTTATATCGGGAGTAGTAGAGGTATAAATATTATAACAACAGGACATATTCCTAAGAAGCGCATTATAACAATAGGAATCAATTTGGATCATGATCCCGGTGTGATTTCACAATTGAAGGACATGGCATACACTCGAATTTTGATGGAAAATATCCTTGGTGTGTTCCTCTACTTCACAATCTCTATACCAAGCTTCGTTGTGAGTCTCATGTGTTGAATTTGTAGACAACTTATTGATTGTATTTTCCATGGAAGCAATAAGTGCCTTAAAAAAGGACTTACCCAGTGAAGTAACACTTCCACATGACCTTAAGCAAGTAAAGAAAACTCTAAGGCCTTGCGGATCTATGAAATTATTTTGTGAAAGTGCTCATTTAAAGGTGTTATCAAGCATCCAATGAACCACTCACATTCCTAAGAGGGGTGGAGATCATATGAAAACTTTGACAAATGAATCTTGAAGCGTGTGACATACTCTCGTACACTTCTTTGTGATACATCTGTTGAATCTTCTTAAGCATGCTAATTGCTAATGCTCTTTTGCTCAAATTAAATAATATGAAATTCCACCAAGAAATCATCGTGAAACACATTATAATCCACTATTTTTTGATGTGGGTCATACGTTCGATACAGCTATGTTCACACCCCTACAATGAAGTTCAATTTGTCTTTCCTTCAACTCGGGGTAGTGATCCCCTTCACACGCACTCCATATCAATTCACACTTATGACCATGTTATGTAGCATCCCCAATACCTTTGTAATCTATAAAATGAAGAGACATCTCATAAAATACTTACTAATGAGGTTCATGTACTTGTCCACTAGATCTAAAACCTTGTTCTCCTCCACCACTTGATCCACTAGTTCCACTAACTTTCGTTCCATCGAGTCCTCCAAATCCACATGATCATCCTCCTATAGTAGAGTACAGTCCCGAAGTTGTGTTACTTGCACTTTTAAACCATTGTGCTAAACCGAGCTCCAGTAGTTTACAAATTTGAACCAATCCCAGATGTGATCCTTGTGCTATGTGTGCCCACACCTTGTCCAAATGACGTGCACGACCAAATTCCACCAAACACATGATGTTATTCTCTCACTAACACCAACTAGACTACAAATATCTATCTCGGATGTTGGAAAAATAAGCATAAGGGATAGGGCACCACGTAGGTTTATATTTGTGCCTACGGTCCTCCTTTCTTCATCTAACGAGTTCTCACTAGAAGCCGAGGGGGTTCTTCTCACGAACTTTCCAAGATGGGGTAGTACAAAATGTTTAGGTTCTACCTCCTCCACGTGAACGTCAAAATATTTCCACAACATCTACCTCCATACATATATCACTCTTGTAATCACATGTTTCCTCACCAATCCCTTCTCTTGCATTTCATTATACTTGATTCGTCTCTCCTCTCTTTTGACTTCTTCCATACGATCTGCCATCTCTCACCACACCATTTTTACACCCCGCACCTAGTGAGAGTTTAGCTAGCCATAGGAAACACTTCTAAACTTAGAGTGATGATCAAGATATTAATAGCTAATGGTATAACACACAAGAAATATCCTCTCAATTCTCATAAGAACACAAAGAACAAGTTATGGGAAAGAATACATAGAAACCATGTATTCCAATGTGTAATTATCCAACACACCACTTGACCAATGATCAAAAACATGAGTCGGATTAGATCAACATCATGAAGCCGTTGATACTCCTCTTGAGTCCAAACACGAGCTCTATATCACCAACTCCTCCTCGATGAATATGTTGACAACCATTCATACAACTCTACTTGAAATAAAAAAAAAATGTCTCATAGAACTCATGGTAGAAATTATCCTCTACCCATGTATGTGCATAAAACTCGGGTCTAGTGTTAAATCTCTCATGAAAACTCATCCATCGTGTTCTTAGGCCAAGTTTCTACGTTGTCAAAGTGAAGTGCTCTATCATCACACACCATTCTTCAAACAACTTCAAAAGAGATTCCGATAATGAAACCAAGATGTAGTCATTTTTCCAGCCTTTAAACTCCTAGACGCATTAGAATATCACCCATCCTTGGGCACTCACCTAAGGTGCACACAAGCACTAAACCCATCTTTTATGTGAGGTTTGAAAGAATGCTCATCATTAATGAAGGAATAGTGCATAAACATACATAGAAACATTCTATAATAGAAATAAAGAAGATAGATCCAACAAATATGCACCATAGTATGAATGAAAAAATTATAGTAACATAGAGGAATCGGATATGACCGATGCACATATATGAGAACACTGAGCTCGAACCCATAAACATAGATATTAAAAAAATTTTATATACATTGATTCATAAATGTTTACAGTAGTCAAATTACATCAAAAGGGTCATATTAGACCGATCACAACAAGAAATAGCATTCTAACCCTACAAAATGACTCTACTCAAAATATTTCTAGTCATGCTTCCTCTCTTTCCTCACATCTTCTTGTTAATCTCTCGCACATTCGGTCCTATAGATCAAAATTACATCTTCTTGTTAATCTCTGCACCATTCGGTCCTTTATAGATCAAAATTCATTCTTACTTAGAGTGGGATATATCCTTCATCAACTTCCCATAATTCTATACAAAAAGTGCATGCAAAATGTCATCATAACCTGCTATACTCGAGTATCTCTTCCATGCAAATGTGAGCTAATCCCCAAGTAATTATTCTTTCTGACTCTTAACCCATCATGATAACTGTAATTATACCTTATAATATTATTTTCTTGAGTCGCAAGCCTCAATGATCTAACCTTATCCATAATCCATCCTAAGGAAATCCTTGTGTGTTTCTCATGCACACCATCCATTACCCAAAATATGATTAGGTCGCAAAACACTTTTCTACTCCCGCGCATAAACCTCTATGTACTCCATGTCTAACTCTAGCTCTTCATCCCAACTATCTAATTGTTCAAGATATCCATGACAAACTTAGCTACCTATGTGCATGACTCCTCATGTGCCTTCTTCTTGTAATGTATTTTGCATGCGCTCATCCTCTGCTCAGGGACTTAGTCATTTCTATGGGCACAAAATGGGGATTCATCTTAATCTATGAAATTGTGGAAGATGCGGTCTAATTCTAACTTATAAATAAAATGATAAATAATGAAATCGACATTCCAAATCCAAGCCCTAAAATATTATTTTTAAAAATTGTAAAAGAAAATAAGTGGGGTTAAGAAATTTGGGTGCTCGAAATGAAGAGATGAGAGTTAGAGATGTTGTGATTAAAAATTTAGCATTTTGTATTGCTTTGTACTTATTGTTCAATTGTGTTAAAATATATTCCTATGTGTATATATTGTTTCTATCGAGGTTTGTTTTTATATATAGTTTCATGCTCCATTCTATTGAATATTTGTTATTAGGTTAAATTTTATTGTAAAAATTTCATTGTGATAAGTCTTAAAAGAACCATTTTTTTAGTCCGATGGGCCTATTATAACTCAATGCAATCAATAATGTGAGAAATATGTTAGAATTTGAGGATTCTAATAAATATGGATTTAATCAACTTACATATTACATAATGTTACAATAAATATTTAAATAAAGATTACATCATAACATAAGTAAATAAATAAATACTTACAAGAAATAAATAGTATAGGTGACATAGTATATTTATAGTAGAAAACCCTAATAGGTCAAAACCACTTTGAAAATAACCTTTTACTTCAGAGAACTTATTTTACATCCAGTAAGATCACCTCCTCCTTTGAAACCCTATTTACCAAGGGTAAAACCAAATCACTTGATTTGCACACCTTTGATATATTTCTTGAATCTATCAAATGAGGACCTAAAGTCCTTTTTATATAAGGTGATTGGTTATGTCTCCCGACCCAACTTTTCAACCTAAAATGGTAGACACATACACCTAGGTTTATAATATTTAATATTAGAAATATAATCAATTCCTACATAAACCTTGAATTAATTCCTACTGTATAGGAAATATTTGATCTAGTTATAGTTAGATAAATAAAACTATCAACTAACAATATATATAAAATAGGATCAACCTTTTTCACATGCAAATTTAGGATCAATATTTATTCCAACTTCCATTGAAGTAGAAAATAGTTTATAAACAATCATAAGAAACTTTTTCAATACAATGGTTTCATATTGTGTTTTGAAAAATAACAATAGAGTGAAATACATTCATACAAAGAACATGATGTGAGAGACCTAACTCATTCATTTCAAAGTAATGCTTCAATTTCTCTTTAATCCTATGAATTAAATCAGAATTGTCACTAGTCATATGAAAATCATCAGCATATATACATATAATGATAATATGTGATCCTTATTACTTAATGAAAATATCATTGTTAGAAGAACAATTAAAAAACCTAAGATTTTAAAGAAGGAAACAATTTTCGCATACCAAGCTCTAACAACTTGTTTTAAACCATACAATAATTTCTCAACTTACAAACAATTTTTTTTACCTGTTTCTTCAAATTCTTTAGGTTGAAACATGCAAAGTTATTTTAAATCACAATTCAAAAATTATTTTTCTTATCCATTTGGTGGATTTCCCACCCAAATTGAGCAGAAATTGTAAATAAGGCCCTAATAGTACTCATTTTAGCTACAAGAAATGTCTCAATATAATCAATACCAAGTTTCTGAGTGAAACTTATAGTAATAATTCTAGCTTTATATTTTTAATACTACCATCACCATTATATTTTACTTTGTATATCCACCTAAACCCTATAATACTTCACGGCTTAGGTTCATATAAGGTAATTAATGCATGGTACATATGATGGCTTCTGGTAATTTTCCTAAGGTTAATAGGATTTGAGTTTTCTAACATAGATTGAGCCCAATTTAATTTCTTATCTATGAAGATAAGAGTTTCAGAAACATCTATAGCATCAAAACATCATCATGACCATTTACTAAATCAGAATCAAAACCATCATTTAGAAGCATTTAATGAAGTAACTTCAAGAGAAGAAGACAACACATGTAAACCTTTCACTAGACTATATCTATACATTTCATATAAGCTTCGATAATTAACATGTCCTAACCTTTCATGCCATAGTTTTGAATTATTCAAAATCTGAGATATAAAACAAGATGTAGAAGAGAAATCATCAAAAATATATAGATCATTTCTTTGAATTCCTTCAGCTATTATACTCTCATTACTATCCTTGATATACCAAGTATCCTTCATGCATGGATTCTAGTTGTGTCCATACCTCTTTCAGATGTTCGATATTACCAATGTGTAGAAGGTACTCATCGTTCACATTACATAGAAAGAGCATCTTACATTCATTGCAAGAATGCATTCATGTTATCTATAGTTGCTTGACGACCAGTGGGAGCAACCTCAAATCCAAAAACAATCGTCCAAAGTTTCCTTGCCATAAATTCTATTTTGACCCAAATGTTGTAGTTGGTTTCATTCAGGATTTGAGTTTTGTCAAGATAGAAATAGTTGGACGTCATTGTTTTCCTAAACCTATAAAACACACCCCATTATAATATACAATGTACCACAGAGTTAGATACATATTTATCGATAAAAACAACACTTTTAATAGAATTAGATCTAAATTTTATAGATCTAAAGAAACTATTTGATCATAACTAATTTGTCATTACAATGCATACTAATTAACCTCCCATGATCAAAATAATAACCCACATTATAAAGGGATCTGCATTATACCCCAGATTTATATAAAAATATTTCCAACCATATAAAAGTGAAGAAGAGACCCCTAAGAATGCATAACAAATTCAAATTTATGAAAAAAAAAATGTAGACAAAAATTTGGCCAACTTAAATTTGACGTCTAAATGACTATCATAATGACTTATTTTTTGGTCTATCATGATGGTCATTTGACCGTCAACTTTAATGAAGTCAAAAATTGTTGTGTATTTCTAAAATGTGAAATTCCATATTTTTTTCTTCTGTATAATATTAAGGAGGTTATATTTAACACATTATAATAACCTATTATAATTTATAATGTAAAAATATATACACTTTTTATTTTAAAAATGTATATAATTTATAGAATGAAAATAAAAAACAACATATAATTCATAAAAATTATAAACTATAGTATATTGTTATTATATTAAAAAACATATAACCCTTATTAAAGGGGTTTAAAGGACATAAACCAAGTTAAAAGAATTTTACCAGAAGCAAGTAGATTTATGAGAGTATAGATTAACCTACATATTTTATAGAGGATACAAGTAATTTCACTCGACTAATGAAATAAATTGAAATCCCTATTTTCATGAACCTTGTCTCCTCCCTTCATTTACTCTTAATTTTACCCCACACACATTTAAAAGTATGGAAATATTGCAAAATATTTTATATAATTCTATGCAAGCTAAAAACTTTAAAATTTTTATGTGGCTATAACTACCAATATTTTAATAAATATTTACCACACTTCACGTGGGCCACCAATAAACTAGCCCCCTTTTTTAATTCTCCATTTATACTTGAGAGTTCCACATTTATACTTGAGATATTATCTCATTTTATTCTCCACTCCCACTCTTATATAAAAGAAAACCTTTAAATAGGTTTATTTATATAGTTTTTATAAACTATAAGATCTAAATGAATGGGGCTGCCCCTTACATGGATAATATAAATGGTTAGGGACACATGTTAGGTTTTATTTAATAAGTATTAAGATTTAAAAAGTAATCCCTTCATGGCCAAGAAATAAACAGGGCCCCCTTTTAAAAAAAAGTAAGCACTTTTTTTTTTAAAACATATATAAACCAAATCTAATAAAATTTATATTTTAAGTGGTTTAAAATAACCATATATATAAAATATGATTCAAACTTAGGTTTGTTTCTTTTCTTTTTAAACTATATATACCTAGATTTATAAGTTAAGTTTAAATATGATTTAAACTTAGGCTTAGAATATGGTTTGTTGACTCTTCCTCAATCCCATGTAATTTTAATATGGTTTAAGAATTTTAATATATAGTTTTTTTCAAAACTATATAAATTTTAATATGATGTTTATATAAATTATTATATAAACCTTATTCTATATTATATATATTTTTATTTAAAAATAATAATATAGTTTTCAAATTATATAGGATATAGTTATAGATTAACTATAAACTATAGTTTTTCAAATCAAATCCTTTTAGAGGGGACCAAAGAACATGGGTATGAATTTACCTTCCAAAATATTTAACGTGAAAACATTTGAAATTATAGAAAACATGAAAATTATTTCATATGGTAATAAATCCTTTTTTTTCGTATGTGACTATCACGAGGTAAATATTTGAAGCCTCTTTAGCCTATACACACATCAAACCCCAAAAAACATTAATATTTAAATGAAATTAAGAATCATATCATATTACATCTAAAAAAAAATAATTAGGGATTTAAAATTAAAAACCCTAAAAAATTTACCGAGAGTTTAATTACACAAATGTAATGCCAAAATAACCTTTTACTCAAGAGAACTTATTTTACATCTAGTAAGATCACCTCTTTCTTTGAAACCCTATTTACCAAGGGTAAAACAAAATCACTTGATTTGCACACCTTTGATATATTTCTCGAATATATCAAATGAGGACCTAAAGTTCTTTTTATATAAGGTGATCGGGTATGTCTCCTGACCCACCTTTTCAACCTAAAATGGTTGACACATACACCTAAGTTTATAATATATAATATTATAAATATAATCATTTCATGATATTAAATATTTAACCTAAAGTATATACCTAGATTAGCATATTTAATAATAGAAATATAAATATTTCATATTATTAAATATTAACCTATATATTAGTGATGGACCCATATACATTAAGGGGTTGGCGGACCACTTAACCATTATGTTCCAACAAAATATATGTATTCATGATATTCTAAATAAGTCTACCGTATGATTAGAAAAGCATAGTTTTATTTTTTGGATGTTCATTATTTTTGAAATTAAGGATTTTTATGGGACAAATTAGAATTTGGAATAAGGGATGTAACACAAATATTTAAGGTTTTCAAATGTTAATACATCAAAACAAAACCCTAGCCTAAAACAGTCGCATGAGCAGGATTTGGAGATTTTGATGGCGGTAGTGGATGTAGTAGAGGTGATTCATTGATTAGAGATGGCAACAAATCCTTGTATCTACTCTTTTGGATGGCATAAAGATTAGAAAATAGGGATGATCTGATATCTTTTAATATAGCAATGGTTTGCTTGACTATGGAATTTTGGGTCATAAACACCTAGATTTGGTAATGGTAGAAGAAAAATAGAGGGGTTTGGCTATAGCGCATTCAAAGGATTACCAAACAATGGGGGCCCTAAAATTAAAGGTAAGGTCAAAAATACCCTTCCTCTAAAGTAAAATTTATTGTTTTGTTTGATTATTAAGAGGGAACGTGAAATAATACACAAAAGATATTAGGTTTTGGGGTGCAATATGTCCTTATGAATAAACCATTGTATCCTCTATTTAATCCTTTAAAAGACACATTACCCATATGGGTTAGGCTCCAAGGTCTCCCCTTCAACTCGGGACAATTTTTCCTCCAAGCCATTACTAGGGTGGTATGAAATATCTAATAATAAAACTACTCAATAGCTTTATACTACTTATTTTAGGATTCTTGTTGATTTAGAAACCTCTCAAGAACTTCCCAAGTACATTAATCTACTTGATTGGTGATAAAACCTGAATTTAAAGATTAGAATATGAAATACTACTATTTTTCTATCACAAATTTTTCCAAATGGGTCATGTGGTAGAGGATTGTGGGCGTAAGAAAAAAGGGGCCAAATCCTGCATGGTGGGTGGATTCTCTTCCCTCTCATTTTACCATTAATCCCTCTCCTATCCCTTATTCTATTTTGAGTCCCTGTCGGGTGGTCCCTCACCATGGTTTTACCTTCTTTGTGAAATAATTATTTACCCAAGGCCTTTACCGAGGAAGTCATGGAGAAAACCCCATCTTTTCTGATAGCTCTCCTCTTTGACCAATTCGAGATAAAAATAAGTATTGTTTTAAATTATTGTAAAATGGAAAAGTAAAATTTCCCTCCTCTATTTCCTTTTGAAAAAAACACATACTGCCGATAAATGAACATAAAGTTATTCTTCCTATTGAGAATTTTTCAGTAGGGTGGAAAATGGTACAACACATGAAAATATCCATTGATAGGAAAACCGGTTCTCCTACCTAGTCTTCTCATGACGTTGTGTTTACATTGTGCTTACTTTGGGCTTACTTTGTGTTGTATTTTGGTTTCATGGTGATTTGTATATTTGATATAATATTGTTTTTCCTTTTGAGATTTGTAATGTTTATCTAGGCTTTGTCCTCTTTCTAATTGGGTAGCGTCCCCAGCCAAAAAAACCTTTATCCTAAATTAAAAAGAAATACACCATTTCCTTCATCATGTTTTAATATAGGTATGTATTAAATAATGTAGGGTAATTAACCAATGATATTTATGGCTTCAAATGGAATATGTATGTATTGAATTATGTTGATATTCACTTGTAACATATATGTCATTGGTTATGTTTTTTAATGTGTGTAATGAATGCCTTTTGAAACAAGATTTTGAAGCTATTATATGTGGATGGATTTAAGTCGACTATATTTGGTGATAATTTTTAATTTTAATTTGTAGATATATGATTATTCGATACATTATGTGATCCCATTTCCTTATTGGTACATATTAGTAATAAAACTTTGATACATCAAATTTTATTCTAGAGATCAAAAAATTCAGGCTATTTGATGCTTTTAACGAGTGATATTTCAATTCTTAAACTACAATTTATTGTTTTAAATATAGAATTATAGTATTTTAACTATGTTAAAATAAGGTCAATATGTGCCACCTCAGTTTTGGGGGTTTATTAGTTCTATTTATTTTTAGTTTTTCTAAGCATGGATATGGTATTTTATTTTTCTTGGGTTAGATGTACTTCATTTGGGGTTGCATTCTATTTATGAATGAATTGTCAGGTATGCTTCACATTCATATAAATTTATGGATTATTTTTACATTATTTCTTTCTTTCTTTGGCTATATTTTCATTTGACACATATGTTTTCTTAATTTTTAATGTGTGTATAATTTGTTTGTTTAATTTAAGTAAAGGGATCAATGCAAGATTTTTTGAATAACACTAAATGTCTAACTCAGTATAAATATCAATGTATATTTGAGGTAAAGTTCATAACTAAAATATTCTTGATCAAAGGATTGTTTCTATGGACATGATTATAACAATATAAAAAAATTTCTTACTTAGTGTACTAAAAAAATTCCTTTTAAAAATTATGATGGGGATATATACAATTTATATTTCACATTGTATTCTAAATCTATATATTGGAATTTTACCATTAGCTTTGTCATATATTTTAATGCTTTATATCATTTCAATGTATGTATTTCATTAACATTTAATGGGTTTTATAAACCAACTATTAAAAAATCAACTTGGAAACTTGAAGTAGAAGTATAAATTCTTCTATTATTTAGAATTAAATAATTTAGTAAAAATTATTTGAGTCTAAGGTATCTTTTGATACAATTTTTATCAGTCTTAATTGATATTTTTGATATTAGAGTTTTGGATTAATCTCACAAAATTGTGGAATTATATATTTTTGACTCATTTTTGCATGGGGTATAGAAACCTCATTTATCTTTAAGTAGAAACTTGTATCTAAATAATGCAATTTTCCATTCATGATTTAGTAATTATCTTTGGAAGGTCATGTTTTATAGTCTAGGAAAATGTAAAATCATGTTGTATCTTATGTTTAATCGTGAATGATTTATTACAAAAGTTAAATTTTCCCCCTTTGTTTATTAAAATAGGCTTTTGGAACGACCTTATGTTGATTTTATTATATGAACAACACCTGAGTATTTCAATACTTATGACATGAGTAAAATTTAAAGTTGTTAATAATCTATTTAGATGGCTTTTCTTGTTTGAATAAAAATTAATGGTTTCAATAATTATTAGTAGAGTGTAAAACATTTAATGTATGATCATGATAAATTTGAGCAAAGAAATTATAACCTAAAATAAATCCAATTATTTTAGAGCTAAGCTAACAATTTCATCAAAGATCCATCAAGATCAAAGTTGAATGGAATGCAAAAGGAAATATATATGAATTTAACCATTATAAACTACAAGCATTCCTACTATGTTTCATTGATTGCTAAAATAATTGAACCCATGAAGATTTAAAAAAATCAAAACATGTTGTTGCTACTTTGTTGAAGGGGAAAGGACATGTCTAATAAATGGCTAGAAGGCCATATTAGATATTCCTTTACTAACTAGCTTGAGGAAATGGATGGAAATGGGGATGCAAGCTATTCCAAAAATGGATTAAGTCTCATATATTTGATATGATAAATGTTATTGACAACATGGTGTAAATTTGAGACAAAAGTGCTTAGCCTTTCTTATGGCTTTCTATTTGAAGAAAATTTTGCATCTTGGTACATGTGGGACAATTGATAGAGTTAGTTTAGTTTAGTTAACAAAATCTAGGTGAGTTAACATGTGAGTTAATCTTTAGTTGGCACCATATGGGGTTGAGGGTGCTTTAATTAATCAATTAGGATTAATTAATATGCTAGAATACACTTTTAGGCTAATTAGAGGTATTTGAACAGGAATTTCATAAGATTAGAAGCATTTGAAAGTGAGATTTATCCAATAAGAGGGTTTATTGATTAAATGAATGTTAAAAATCCTTAATTAGATAATTAATAGATAATTATTGATTTGAAGAGGATTATAACTAATGAAGTGTCCTGTTAGGTTAGTTATTATTTACCTAATATATTAATTATGCATCATATAATTAATTATTTAATTAATGTTATTAATTAAATAATGTTTTTATATGGTTTTAAACCATATTTGTCTTTTATTTCCATAGGCATAATTGTTATAATTGTTATAACAATTTATGTGCTTCTGATGTATTTTGGAAGTTGTTATATTCTTGGTTGATTGAGTTTAATACAATTATCAGGCTTCCACCCTTGTTGCTCAATTTACATTTGGTACCAGAGCGAGAATCTAGACCTGTGAAGGAGTGGAAAGAGAGAGCAGAAGAGATAGAGGAGATTGGAGAAGTGTTTGCAACAATTGAGAGCATGTGCAGCCTCTTTCAAACTCCTAGCCCCATCCCTGCCTCCCCACATCCTCCTTTTCATTCAAGGTGTTTAGACGCGTAATTTTTTTACACTCGATGCAACCACACCAGGCAAAATTTGTTGTAGGTATAGAAAATTTAATATATATATATATATATATATATATATATATTCCCCATTCAGGGGTTTTACCTCTAAATGGTTAGGTACAAATAATATTATCTATTTGTTATTAAATTTGGAGGCCTATAAAATACTTTGCAGAGTTATATTGGAGGCATGTGTGCTAACCGAACCATCCAAGCTCTTGCACCGAGCTAGTGACATCTCCCACCAACCGAGCCCTTCTTTGTATTGCGTTCACCAAACAATGTTGCATTTGTTGAAGGCCGAGTTGGGCTTTCTCATTGGCGAGTTGCATTGAATAACCATTTCAATGGAAGTGTGGTAGACCACGAGTTGGGTAGTGTTCCTCCTACAATGGCCAAGCCAAAGATTAGACCTGAGCCATCCCCCAATGTATCCTCTACGACTTGTAACAAACCTACAACACAAAAAAAGAAGTGGACAAGGCATCAATAGTGAAAATATGACCTACACATCTCCAGTGACCCCTGCATAAGAAGCAACACAATGATCAAGTATTAAGAAAAAACCGTGAGAAATTACAGAAGCATAAAAAAAAAAGAGCACAAAAATGCACAAGTAAATCAAAGTGGATCAGTCAACAAATAAAGAAAAACAAAGAAGCGAATGCAAAATAAAAAGGCATATCAGTCAAATCAATGCAAACGACTTTCAAAATGCAAAGATAGAAGTTGTGGATCTATTTTCTATGCAAAGAGAAACCCTAAACTACCTTCTACTCATTCGCACCCATGTGGAACCTCTGCCACATCTTGTTTAATGAGGTAAGTCATTTTTTTGCATCTACTTCAAATACAAATTTCTCATCTTCATACACTAAGCACTCATTGAGCCTAAGTGGTTAAGAGGAAGGACTTAGAAATGGGAGGTGCATGGTTGAATCACACCAAAACACAAGTTTTTCAATTTTGAAATTTGGAGGAAAATTTAGTGAAACCACCAAAATTGGAGAAGGATTTAGTGGAAAACCTTCACTAAACTTGTTAGTTATAACTAAATAGGTCGCTAAATATTTAGCGAGAAAATCCCTAAATTTAGGGTAAATTTTTTTTTTCTCCATTAAGCTTTTTTTTAGATTTTAGGAAACATTTGCTAAAGGAAGACCAACCAAAAAATTCATCTTGGGCCTCTTTTTAATGGTTTCCAAAGATCAAGGGTCATTTTGGGCTCTGGAGGCCACCAGACCATGCAAAAAAAAAAAAATATTTGCCTGCTATTCAGCTTTTTATAAATTTTTGAATGTAATTGCATTCTCGTAATATATTGTACTAGTTTGAGTTTCCATAGTCAAATGCACATATTGTAATTGCTCATAAAATGGTAGAAAATTTGTACTCATAAATAGTATAAAATTGATTCTCAACACTCATGAGATCCTAGATCTCATTCGCAGTGTTTGGTATATATGGTGCCTCTAGGAAGCACTTATGGGTAAATTTGTCGTGACTACTACTACACTTAACACCTAATATAGCTACAACAATGTTGTCTAGGCATCGACCCTTTAAATTGACGAGGAGTAATAAGGTCACACTACACACACTATGAGATATCCCATCTGTCTGCGTGAATGATTACATGAAATAAAATCAGAATGAGAAATTATCCAAGTATATAGCAAAGTTACGCATGTGTATGAGGATATTTATTTGAACCGGTGGCAATAATCACGCAGACCCCTTTCAAGTATTGTCTTGGTGCCACGTATTGAATTCTTTCACATATGTTAATTCCTCTTTCATGTTCCACTAGGTATATAGAAAGGGCGAGATTCTTCCATGTACCACTGAGTATATCGGAAGGGCACGTATATAGAAAGGTTCCATATATTGAATCGATGGTATATAGTGGGAGACCTTATACCTTGTGTGATAAGAGCCAAACCACGTTAGTGATTTCTAAAAATGGGTACCAATGCCGCCAAATATTTTCTTTCGGATTCACAACTACTCAAAGGAAACAACTATGCTACATAGAAGACAAAAATTGAGACACAACTTGAGTTTAAAGAGATGTGGCCTATTGTGAATGGTTCTCGACCAGATCTACTATTGATACAACACAACAATGATAGTTTGATAAAGTAGATCATAAAGCCAAACTTATCATCTTGTTTGGAGTGTTCAACGATGTGTAAGCCCACATTCGAGATTCCAAAACAACCAAAGAAGCATGGGATAAGTTGAGCACAAGTATATGAGGCCAAAAACAATAATGTTATACAAAATTTTAAGAGTCGGTTACACACATTCAAGTTTAAGAAGAATGAAAAAATAGAAGCTTTCTTAAGAAGAGTTACAGAATTGAGGGCTTCACTTCTAACCCTAAGAGAAGCGGTCAAATATGATGATCTCATTCCCATTATTTTGAGAGCACTCCCTTCTTCATACCGTATTTTTGTAACAACACTAAACTTGTCAGATATGATAGTTAGTTTTGAAAAATTGGTAAACCTCTTTGCAACAAGAGGAAGCAATGCACAATAAGGATGATGAAGAAGAACATGCACTTTCTTCACATAAAAAATGGAAAGGAAAAGGTAAAGGAAAACCTAATTCCTATCAAAATTCCCAAAATCAAAATCAGTATCAAGGGGACAGACAACCGAAGAAACAATGTCCAATCTATAAAAGAGGACATGACCTAAAAGATTATTGGTACAATACTTACAAGAAAGGTTCATCAAGAAACTCAGGACCTCCACAAAAATCTCACAAGGGACATTCTAACTAAAATCAAGGGCAGAAAAAGGGGAACTAGAAAAGAAGACCCCATCAAGACGGAGATATTCTTTGAGCAACAAGAACATTCAGACAATGAAGACTACTTGTTCCTTTGCTCGATCAAGTGAACCATCCATGTCATCTAGTGATGTTTGGTATGTTTATTCAGGTCACTTGACACATGACCAGCCAAAAGACTGGTTTATTTCAATGAGGCACACACCATCGAAAAATCATGTTTTGTTGGGAGATGATTCTTCATATACGCCTTGGGATTGGGAAATTATTTTTACCCCTTGGTTCATGCAACTGTAGACTATCAGATGTCTTATATGTCCCTGGGTTGACAAATAATTTTCTTTCAGTCAATAAAATCCTTGATCACAACCTAAAAATTGACTTTGATAGTCATTCCGGCAAGAAAACATGTTTAATTTGAGATAAATCATGAGGCTCGAAAATAGTTGCAAAATCCTCCAATGTGGGACACATGTTCCAACTTGATTTTGTTCACAAAGATGATCAAACACTTATGGCTAAGAACTCCACCTCAGCACAAGTTGTGGCATCGGAGACTTGGTCATGTAAGTTTCAAGTATCTTGAGACACTTCACCAGTGCAATATGGTACATGGGTTACCATCTCTTTAGAAGGATATAGACAAGTGTCCTCACTGCCTAATAGGAAAACAACACAGAGCTTCATTCTAGAAGAGTACATATCAAGCTCATGGTAAGCTTGATCTAGTTCATACCGATCTTTGTGGTCCAATGCAACCAAGTCATTCTGGATTTTAGTACTTCATGCTATGTGTTGATGACTATTCATGAAAAATGTGGATTTTTTTGTCTTCACAAGAAATTTAAAGCTTTTTAAACTTTCAAGAAGTTCAAAGTAGTAGTTGAGAATGAAACTAGTCATCACATTACAAATCTTCACTCAGATTGTGGGGGGGAATTCACTATTAATGAGTTTAAATACTACCTATAAACTCACGGGATTTGTCAAAAATGCCTCCTCCACACACACCGCAACAAAATGGTGTTGTTGAGAGAAGAAATCATACTATCATGGAAATGGTGTAATGCATGATTGATGATTTTGGACTTGCAAAGACATTCTGGGTAGAAACAATAAAAACAACAGTGTATTTGTTGAATAGAGTGCCCACAATTGTTCTTTAAGGAGTAACACCACAAGAAGCATGGTCAAAGTAGAAACCATCTATTGCACACCTTAGAGTATTCGGGTGCAAAGCAAGTATGCACATACCCAAGAAGAACATAAAGAAATTGGACATGAAGTCACATAAACTCATCTTCATTGGGTACAAAGTGAAGATACTCTTGGGTACAAATTGATGGATCCAAAGACCAGAAAAGTCTACACCAGTAGAGATGTTGAGTTTTTTTATAAGAAGGAAGTAGAGTCTCCTCTTCCAGACTCACCTGATGTAGATTATTCACCAGTTGTAAAAATTGAAAATGATGTTCCCACATATGAGGAAAGTGATGATGGGGATGATGGTGTTGATTAGATAGAACCATGACCCATAGAAATAGTTCAGTGTATGCCCAAGTAGTGTACTAGTACTTTATGAGATGCAAGAATGGATGCTCCACCAGATACATCCACCCCTGGACCATAGACTCAAGTAAATAAATATAAGATGTTAACTTTGCTTTAATGAGTAGAGTAATTGAATTTGATGAGCCCTCTATAGTCCAAGAAGCCCTATATTCAAAATCTTAGAAATATGCCATGGATTATGAATATCAATCAGTGATGAAAAATAACACTTGGAAACTTGTTGATCTTCCACCAGGGAAGAAACCCATTGGAAGAAAATAGATATTCAAAATGAAGTATAAAGTAGATGGGACATTGGACAAGTATAAAGCAAGACTAGTAGCAAAGGGGTATGTACAAAAATAAGGCATTGACTACGAGGAGACATTTTATCCCATAGCTAAGATGAAAATGATCAAGATGATCTTTGTTATAAGTGCACAATTTGTTTGGAAATTCCATCAGATGGACATAAAAAGTGCCTTCCTAAATGAATATTTACAAGAAGAAGTCTACATGACTCAACCTTAGGGATATGTAGTACTTGGTCAAGAAGCAAAGGTATAAAGACCTAGGAAATCTTTGTATGGCCTTAAACAGGCACCCTAGGCATGGTACATCAAGATTTATGCGCATCTCGTATAACATGGATTTGCTATAAATTTATACGATCCCAATCTTTACCTCAAAAGCAAGGGAGGGGGAGATTGTAATTGTTGTTATCTATGTTGATGATCTAGTCATCACATGTAGTTCAGTGAGAATGATCGATGCAACAAAGAAAGATCTTAATCGATTGTTCGACATGACTGATCTCGGGCTGATGCATTATTGTCTTGGATTAGAAGTATGGTAGAAAGAGAATCACATATTTGTTTCTTAGATGAAATATACCAAGAAAAAGCTTGATAAATTTAGGATGATGGATTACACACCAATTGCTACACCTATGGAGAACAAATTGCAGTTATCTCATTCACATCCATCTCCTGAGGTAAGTACCACTCTCTATCGGTAGTTGATTAGGAATCTCATTTACCTGACCTACACTAGATGAGATATCAGCTTTACGCTGATCTATCTATCCAGAGTTCATGCCAAAACCCAAATTTTCTCATTGGAAAGCAGCAAGGTGCAACTTGAGATATCTCAGAGGATCAATGGATCTTGGTCTAGAATACAAGAATAATGAAAAATTCTTCTTGACTGGATATTGGATTCAAATCGTGCGAGGCAATATTGATGATAGAAAATCCACTTTAGGATTTGTATTTTTATGGGATATGGACCAATATCATGGGGAAGCAATAAACAACACTTCGTTTGTCGCTCTTCAATAGGATCTAATTATCGTTCTACAGGAGAAGCTGTCTGTGAAGCGATTTGGCTACGTTACATGCTAGAAGGACTTGGAATACCACAGGATAAACTAACCACCATGTATGTTGACAATGAATGTGTTCTCAAACTTGTTCGCAATTCTATTTTTCACAAGATAAAAAAGCACATTGAAGTACAAGTTCATTTCATATGTGAACATGTGTTGAAGCACAACATCCAGCTTCAATTTTGTCCAACAGCTAAACAACGGGAAGATATCTTCATAAATTCACTTGCACGTGAAAAGTTTGAGTTGTTAAGAGAGTTCCTCTTCTCATCTCTTGAGACAATGCACAATTAAGGGGGAATGTTAGATTAATTATTATTTACCTAATATATTAATTATGCATCATATAATTAATGTTATTGATTAAATAATGTTGTTATATTGCTTTTAAACCATATTTTCTTTTATTTGCATAGGCATAATTGTTATAATTGTATAACATTTTATGTGCTTCCGGATGTATTTTAGAAGCTGTTGTATTCTTGGTTGATTGATTTTAATACAATTATCGGGCTTCCGCCCTTATTGCTCAATTTACAGTGTCGTTAATTGGCATACGGGGTGTGATAGAAGATCGTTAATTAAAAAAGTGTTGTTAGTTTACCAAAATTGTGGGAAAGGTTAGTTAATTAGTAGAAATAACCAATTATAATGGAAATGGTGAGATAAAGGATAATTGGTACCACTTTAGCATTAAAACTATGGAATCAAATTCTAGGTGTCTACATTTGCCCCTCTTTGGGGTGGCATAAGTGACGACAACTGCAAAGAAAGTAGAAAATCATAAAGTAGGAATTTTTGAAGAAACATTAGTATAATGGAGGATGTCCCCCTTGAGTTTTGATGGCGTGATACAAGAATTAAATCACCGATAAAAATTAGAAGGAAATGTATAGAAGAAATCTTGAATAGTAATGAGAATTGATAGATGAAAGTGCGAATAACTTTTTCAATCTATTTCATTCATTCAATAATTTTTTCCATCAATTTTCTTAAATGATCAAAATCATCAGCACTCATTAAAATATACGCATGAAAAAAGTGTAAAATAACATTAAAAGTTATAATACAAACAATTGATCACTATTAAAAATCCTTAATTGCGTATGTAACATACATAATGCAATTCAATACAAGAAAGTTAAAAGATGTTTAACTCCATGAAACATACATAATGCAATACAATATGAGAAAGTAAACAAGCTAGCACTGAGAAGGAAATAAATGTTAGGTTGTGGAGCTGAATTGCTTCAAAGATTGCATGTTTTACATGTTAATTGGTTTTTTTGATAGAATGACATCGATTAGGGATAACCAGAGATCGGTCAAGGCTAACCGGATCAGTCAATCCAGTCGGGAAAAGTAACTGTTCTAGATCGGGGTTCACTAGCGTCGGTCGGGGGCTAGCTAACCGGCGTCGGTCAATCTAGGTCAAGAAAAGTAACCCGCGCCGGATTAGGTTAACCGACGTCGGTTACCTGTGCGAGAAATTTTTAATTAACTCTCTGGGAATTAAATCTATTTTTAGCATTAAAGTAGATTTATTGGATGTAATTGCATGGCTAAGTGCCCTAAGTTTATAAATGACTATATAAGCATAAAAGCTAGGGTTTAGAAAGTGAATTAAGAGAAGGATTGAATTAGATCCTTAATTCTCCTAGATTGAGAGGATGAAGACAAAGAAGAAGAAGAAGAGAAAGAAAGAACATGTTACATGAAGACAGAGTCTCCATGGAAAGGAGCTAGACAGAAGGAAATAATAGGTACATCTGAATGGTGAGAAGAGGGTAACATCTTCTACTGTATTTTCTTTGTATAGTTATTGTCTCATTGTAATGGATTGCATATTATGGAAAGCACATAGAGTTTATTCTTGTAGATCCACATATTAGTGAGATATTTTATTGTAGATACATGAGATCATGATGTATTATTGATTCATTTAGATTTAGTCTTATGTTGTTAGATCCACAAGTTGTTGTGAGATGTTGAATTATAGATCTATGTAGATCTATATATTATAGAGGAGGTCGTCTTCATGTTTGCATAGGTTATGCAGTGATGGAGAGATAGACTTACTTCTTGGTGCATAGTCATAGTTTCACATATGGTAGACCCATGTGAGAGGTCTTGATTGCAGATCCATAGAGAACTTGGTAGCAGTTTAGAGATGCAGTAGTTCCTGGTTATGTGAGATCTATTGGTGGTGTTTGGAGGCACAGTTGTAGTGCACTCATGGAGATCCATTTAGAGATCTGGAGGAGAGGATATACTCTTGGAGAGATATGTTATAATCTTGTATTGAAGATTTGGTTTGTACTCTTGTTGTATTATAAATATGAGATCTCTATCTTTGGTGGACGTAGCCCACATTGGGTGAACCATGGTACATGTTGTGTTATGTGTGTGTACTTTTTTTTTATTTGGATTATTCTAGTTTATACTTCCACTGTTGTAGATTTTGGGGAATTGTTTAGATCTTGTGTGCATGATTTTGTTTGTTATTAAATCATAGCACTATTCCGTAGTCCCGAATTCCCAACAACTGGTATCAGAGCTTGGTTATTTCAGAGAAAGGTTTTGCTTCAGTATATTGTTAGTGTTTTACTGACAGGTGTATGAGAGCAGGTTTGTTTTTCTTGATGTGAAGATCATAGGAAGAGATTTAATCTCAAGTGGGATCTAGAAGAGTAAGGTTGTTGGAAATTATAGTGACCGGCGTCGGTTAAGTGGCAACCGATGCCGTGGGGTGACCATGGTTGATTACATCATAACTTGGCGTGGTCGACAGAGGTGACCATGGTCGGTTACTGGGAAGCCTAGTTTTAAATAGAAAATCACAAATTTTAAGAATTGAAAAGATGCATGGAATGTATCTTGTTTGCTGAGGTGTCCCTGGTTGTTGGAGGCACAAGCATGTTGGTCAGATTGCAGATCCGGTTATTAAGGTATGGTTTTATCTTGGTATTGCAGTGCTTATATAATTTAAGTTGCACATACATGTTTGGGATTGTAGATCTAGATCTGAGAATGAGAGAAAAGGGGTAGTTATGCATCCTTTGATGCGAGATAGATCCATGGGCTTAATTAGAGAAGCTGAATACAATAGCACATGATGAAGACTAGGTTTCCATCATAGAAACATTTTCTTGATTGAAGATGCGGTTGAGTATCTTGGTGTTGGTAAGGTGATGTGTTTAATCTTAGTGCTGTTTTATTGCATGTATTACTACTTTTGTTAATTTTTGTGCAAGGTTGGGTGCTTCTTGAAATGACTGGCTCAACACAACTATTAGCTTTGGTTGGAGTAGGCACCTGGTTTGGTGACCTATGCCAATTTTGGTGTTGTGTTAGTTCTAGCAGCACCGATGTTGGTCGAGAACCGACATCAATCACGAGGGTAAACTGAGCATCTTGGTTAGCAAACCATAGTTAGTCTCTATGAAAATGAGTTTGCACATGGTTTCTTATAGTAGAAGAGGGCATGGATGGTTCAGTGTCCTATTTTGGAGGATCAAGTTTCTTGCACATAGTGTATATGGTAGAGATGGTGTAGATCACTTCAATGTTTGGATCAGAAAGAGGACGGAGTTGGCTTGGTTAGTCTAGTGATACTTTACATAAGGTATCTCTATATGGTTGATGTTTTATTTGTTTCTTTTAGAGTAGCTGATATTATGTTTGGATAGTGTGCATAGATTTACACCATTTTTTTTGGTGTTGTTTGACTTTTATTTCCCATTTGTGTGGAATCTTGAGGACAAGGATATCTAGTCTCGGGATGAGATCCTCAATGAAAATTCATGGTTAGACATAGTCGAAAGTAAAAAAAGATGTCAGTAGTACGGGATGAATAGAAGTTGATTCACCTACTTCACAAGAATTCCAAACTTCGTGATGTAGAATTATTCTTTGATAAGAAGGGAATCAATTTATATTTTCTTTCATCTGGTTTTATTTCTCACTGACATATTAGCTTTTGAGCTTGGTGTTAGAGGTAGTGTAGGGAATTTTATGTTCAGTGGGAGCAAGTCATGGTTATTGGCATTGTAGGATTGGATACATGATGCACATGTAGAGTGAGAGGAGAATGCTACTATTCAGAGTGGCAGAGGCACTAGTTGATTTTGGAGGGAAATCATGGATTTGCAGGTATATTGATTGTATTGCTTTGTGATGTCACTTCTGGATTATTTTATGGTGCCTGGATATTCCTTAGGGATGGAAGTTGATGGTATATTCAGCGGATTTTAGATGATAGAGAAATTTTCAATCTTTGAAGGGTGAAAAGAAGAAAATTTGATGCTATTACAGAGACCGGTGTCGTTAGTGTTAAGCGTGGTGAGTCATCCGGTAACTATGGTCGGTTAGATAGTGACTTGTGTCGGTTAGGAAACCGTGGTTGGTTTGGTCACAGTTTGACAACAATGTTTATTTACCATTTTTATATGGTGCCCTTGTTTTGCTTTCATCTTGGTTTATTGTGCAGAGTATGTTGATGACATGTTTACTGGTATTTGCACTTGGTATTAGTGGCATGGTTCAACATGGCTGTTTTTATTGACATTGATGAGCACAAGATTCATATATGCTTTGGAATTAGTCGGTGAAAGACTTGGCACTTCAAGAGCCCGATGATATGGATGGATGTACAGATGAATTTATACTTATGGATAGATGTAGTTTTATGAGTCTATGATGATGTAGATGTTTGGTTTGCACATGGATGCCTATGGGCATAGTTTAGATGCCTTGAGCATGAGTAGGGGATGTTTGTATTTCCTCTTGATTACTATGTTACTCCTTGATAGGTATGTTATCTATAGTTGAATGTCTTAGACATGCTAGTTGTTTATGCAGGGTTAGATTTGCAGATTGCAGTGTTTGGATTTCTTTGAGTTATGCAGGTGTTTATGGATTGATCACCCACTATTGCATGTAGAACTCATTTAGGGATGTTTTTACCTAGGATCTTGTTTTGCTTTCACATATTCCAGTTTGAATTGTCTTTGGACAGTTGCATTGGTGGTTACATGGAGACATGGATAGATGGATGGAGAACATGGTTGGTTTTACAAGTATGGCTATAGTTGCAATTGAAGCTCAGTATTTCAGTTTGAGTGGGAGCTCTTGCATGTGTGTTAGTCATGATGGCTTGGATGCATGAGAGGCTTGGTGTTATGATTCAATGGGAGCTTGATGTATGGATAGCTCGGTTATCACGAATTAGTAGTAGCTTTGTGCAGGTCTTTGGTAAGTCATGTTTTTATCTTCTTAATTTGAGAAGATGGTTTGATCTTCCTAGTTTTATTTTTGAGAGAATTGTTGAAGGAAAGAATATATGGTATTCACGGTGTTAGAGGATGGTGATGTACAATTACGGGTAAGGGTATAAAGGTTCAACAATTTATCTCAAAGTGGAAGATTGTTAGGTTGATGAGTGCATTGTTTGGCTCATTGATATCATTTCTTCAAGCCAAAAATACTCTTTTTGATATGAATTATTAATACATGGGGATGTTTTGTGTAGTTATATCTTAGTAGGTTTGATGCATTTTCCTTGCTATAGTTTATGAAAACCGATTATCACATGAACCTCCTACTAACTGTCTTTGTGAGATCAAACGTGATGATGTGTGTAGGAAATGATGGATATTGTTGGTAGTTATGGAGCCCGAGTTTGAAGCATGCGGCAGAGACTATTTCCACCAAGTTGACCTATTAGTTTGGGCTTGTTCCTAACTGCCCGTAGAAATTTATGTGTTTTAATTAGTATTTGGTGGACAGTGTTTAATGCCACTTGATATGGTGAGTCTTGTAACTAACAGTATCTATATGAAGACTTCATCTTCAGAACTTGGTAGTACTACTTTTTGATATACTGAAGGAGATTATCTGCATCCAGTTCTTGATATTTTTACTATCTATGTTATGAAGATTATTTTGAGTTAATGAAAGCCATGACATTTTGAGAATCAAAGGTTGTTAATCCCTCTATCCCGAGGAAGAGCAAGGGCCCACTTGACCAAGGAGATAAGAGGTTATTTTGAGTTCATTTATGCATACAGTTCTTTGATTGGATTTACTGCAATTGTTGTTTGAGAATCTTACATGCGTGCTTTGATTAACTATATCTATTTTCTTCATTACTACTTTCATTTTTGGATGCTTCTATTATGTAAATCTGGTTAACAAGTAATCTCACTTTCTGCTAAGTTTCATTTATACAGTTGTAATTTCATTTGTTAAGAGTAGTGTGTGTGTATTTCATTTTCCAGCAGAAGATTAGTTGTTAAATTTCCTTTCATCGCAAATAGTTGAATTCCGTAGAACTATATTTAAATTTCATAGATTTGAATTGCATTTCCGTAGAATAGTCACTAAACTAAGCAACCCCCAATAGACCCAACGGATAACTGGTTCCCCTAGACTCCATTGCATACTACCTAGGACACAACCCTGGTTTAGAATGACACTGAAAAAAATTATTTCAGTTAAATGATTGGAAGAATATTATTTTGGCGCCATTGTCGGGGACATAACCATAAGCTCCATTTTTTTTATTCCATATGCTATGGGTGTTAATGGAGTTCATATAGGAAACTAGTAGTTGTCTCGAACCTCATTTTAAACCAACCAACCTTGATGCATAGGTCGCGAGATAACCAAGGGAGATTTATAGCACACAATATTCAACAAATCTCTCTAGACACTTCACAAGGAAGAAACACTGAGAGTGATACAAATTCCAACCCAACGCCTAGAACCTCTTCTGAGCATTCTGTATCCTCTTCACACCACTCAACAATGGGGGACCTTGGGAATGCTGAAGACCAACCTTTAGGGTGAACCTTTACATATCCCATTGTCCTCGATGTGGATGAGGATGCACCCATGAAAAACATCTCACCATCCATCCTCCCCATCTTTCGAGGAATGACCAAAGAAGACCCTGATCAGTTTCTATTTGAATTTAAAATCTTGTGCCAGACATATGATTACCGAACTAACAATCAAAAACTCAAATTTTTCCCTCCACTCTCAAAGATATTCCACTATGAGATGGTTTATGGGGTTACCATCTAACTCCATTAATTCTTGGGAAGCCATGGAAACAACCTTCCTGGATAAGTACCAAGACTATTGTAGGGGAAGGGATAGGAAGGAAGAGTTCTTCCAAATACAAAAAAGGAAGATGAGAATCTAGAGGATTATCTGGATAGATTCCTCTTTCTCCATAAACACAGTGGGTATGAGTTACATGTAGACATCACTAAAATATCTTTCTTAAAGGATTGGATGAGGAAACCAAGGATTCCCTCCATCTCATGGGAGGAGGAGACATGCATAAACTCACCATGGAAAAAATCACTGAGCTATGTAGAAGATACTCTAGAACATGTGGAGGAATATGAAGGAAACAAACATCCAAGTCCTTAGGTACCTCTAAACTTCTGGAAGAAATGAAAAATATGAAAACAAACATTCTACTGCAATTAACATCCACCATAGATGGAATCAAGGTAAAATCCACCCCTGCCAAAGAACTATTGGACATGTATTTCCCTAAGTGTCAGAAGAGACACCACTTGAGAGAATGTCCTTTGGATGTCACATACATGTGCTTATTTTGCAAAGTTACTAACCATGACACTAAGCATTGCACATTTTTACCATGGTTAAATGGAGGTTTAAAGCCATCTCTCAAACAAGTCTTGAAGTTAAATTTGTCCAAAGACCAAACAATCAAGGTGGCTTCCCATATAGACAAACTCAGAATCCCTGGAGGATGTCATGGCCAAATCAAGCCTCTCAGTCTTCTTGGGGACAACCTGAGTGGGAAAACTCAAACTGGATGACTTATCCATATCCACCACCCTAGAAAATCCCTACACTCAGCCAGGTTGGGCACCACCACCCACAACCAATCCTTGGCACAACTAGTAATGGGGTCCTCAACAAAATTTTAGCCAAAATCAGTCCTAGGCACCACCACAAAATGGTAATCAACAACGCAGGTTCCAACAACCACAACAAGCTTTAATGCCTCCACCTCAAGCCTACCAACATCAAGGAAAAGCAACACAAACACAACTTCTGGCTCAACCAATATCCAATCCTAAAAATCAACAGACAACTTCAATTGATGACACAGACCAGGTAATACCATGCAGGTTAATACTATTGGTAATTTACAACTGTGATTTGGAAAAATATTGAACCCTCCTGTTGTTATCATAGAACTACCTACTGATGCCGATAAAGAAGAAAACCTTGAGGGTAATATTGGTTCTTCACCAATACCAGATACACCAGATGATCAAATACCCAAACAAAATACAACCCCTTTTCCTGAGCGATTACAGGACACTCGAACTACAGATGAAACAAAACTAGTTCAGGAATTGAAAAAAGTACATATTGAGGTCCCACTGTTGTGAGCAATAAGGGACATCCCTGAACTAAACCAAACCATTAGAAACGAGTGTATAAAGACACCAGGAAGGAAAAAGAAATACCCAAAGACTGTCAGAGTCGAAGGGAATTTGGTTGATTTAGTTGTTGGCACCCTTATCTCACCAAAATATGGGGATCCTGGGAGTCCTGTCATTACTATTTGTATAAAAAACCAAGTCAATATCTAACATTTTGGTGGATCTTGGTGCTACTATTAATGTCATCACAACAAAAATGTTTAATTGCTATCCTTAACAAGACTTCAACCGACCAACACTGTTATGTAGTTAAGCAGATCAATCCATTGTTGTACCTGATGGTGTGGTTGAAGATATAATGGTCATTGTTGAATCATGGGATTACCCATTTGATTTCATGGTTTTGTAGCCTAAATATCAGAAGTTGGGATATCCAGTCATCTTGGGAAGGCCCTATGGTTGGCTACGGTTGTTGCATACATTGACTGTAGATCAGGTAACATGACAATTCTAAATGGGTAGAAATCCAAACACATTTCATTATACCCTCCTACCCAACCTTATACAAACAATTGTGACCAGGTATGGGTGGATTCTTTGGATGCTAACTCTTTGAGTTCTTCTTTTTTGGCCACTATTGCAGTACACAATCATATGGCGGAAGTTGTGGAGTCATATACACTAATTGATTCTAAGGACTCTACAACTACAGAAATTAGCACTATTCCTACGAAATATGGAACTCTAGCATTAGACATATCTTCTGCTATTTCTCTAGTATAAATTACCTCTGTTGAGTTTGGTAGGAAACTCTATGCTTATAATTCTGAATATTTAGTTCCTGATTTCTATTTTCCTTTAAATAAGATTTTGTCTTTTGACAATATACCCATCCTGCACATGCTTCACCCCATGTTTTCCATTGAATTCTTTTATCACTAGCATAGAGCTTGCTCTTGTGAATGATACCAAGCAGGTGCTTGTTAGTATGGGAAGAGAGTTGACCATAGGTAATGATTTGGAGGTCAATCAAGAAGCTAGGGTGCTTGAGGTTCTGAAGAAACATTCCCATGCTTTTGCTTGGGATTACACTGATATGAAAGGAATTCATCCTAGCATTTGTACACACCATATTTACACTAATGATGTCAAACCTATAAGGCATCCGCAATGAAGAATCAATCCAACATTGAGAGACATAGTCAAAAGTGAGATAAAAATCCTAAAGGTAGGTTTCATCTATCCTATATCTGATAGTTAGTGGGTCTCCCCATTAGTTATTGTTCCCAAGAAGAATGGTAAGTGGAAAATATGTGTTGATTACAGGGAACTTAATAAAGCCACCAAGAAGGATTATTTTCCCCTACCTTTCATTGACCAAGTCCTGGACAATTTGGCTAGTAAGAAATATTTTTCTTTCTTGGATGGGTTTAGTGGGTATAATCAAATTAGTATTGCCCCTATTGATCAAGATAAGACTACTTTTACGTGCCCTTGGGGTACATTCACTTACCGAGTCTTACCTTTTGGGATTTGTAATGCCCTTGCTACATTTCAGTGGGCAGTCTTGGCCATTTTTGCAGATCTTGCTAATGACTATGTTGAGGTTTACATGGATGATTTTACTATCCATGGATCCACTTTTGAAGAATCTTTGAACAACCTTGGAAATTACTCAACCAATGTGAACAAAACCAACTATCTCTGAGTCATGAAAAATGTCTAATGATGGTTAGTCAAGGAATTGTCTTAGGTCACCATGTTTCAGCCCAAGGTATATAGGTGGACCCCAAAAAGATATCAGTCATCACCCAATTACCTACACCAGCTAATCAAACTGACATTAAAAGTTTCCTTGGTCATGCAGGTTATTACCCGATTCATAAAAGATTTTAGCAAAATTGCCACACTATGTTCTCACTGCTAACCAAAGATTGTGTTTTTGAATGGTCTCCTTAGTGTCAATAGGCATTTGATTCTATCAAAGAAAAGCTGACCATGGCCCTGTCTTACATGGCCCTGACTGGGGACAACCTTTCCATATCCACACTGATGCTTCTAATACAGCCATGGGCACTGTCCTTGGACAAAAAGACTTAGAAGATCATATGTATGTAATTTATTTTATCAGCAAAAATCTGACTCCTACGGAAAGGAATTACACTACTACGGAAAAAGAATTCTTGTCGTTGTCTATGCTTTGAATAAATTTCATCATTACATCACTGGATATAAAAATTTTGTTTACACTGACCACTCTACCATTCGATATTTGATGAATAAACCAGTGGTTGGTGGAAGGCTTATTCATTGGTTACTCTTGTTGCAAGAATTCAATCTCACCATTATAGATAAGCCTAGGAAATTTAACGTTGTTGCTGATTTTATTTCTAGATTAAATGTTTCAGGTGATGATGAAGTAGTCCTAGGACCAATTTCCTGACAAACACTTGTTTACTATCTTGACTAAGACTCCTTGGTTCGTTGATCTCACGAATTATTTAACAACAGGGAAGTTTCTTGCCTATTTTACTCATAAGGAAAGAAGGTGATTGGTTAAAAATAGTGCAACATATAAATGGTGTAACGGATTCTTATTTAAATGTTGTCCTGACATGGTTCTTCATAGGTGTGTTCGAGAGGATGAGGTACATGACATACTACGAGCTTGTCATGATGAGCCAGGAGGTGGACATTATTCAAGCTGAAATGAACAATTCACAAGATCCTCGAGTAGGGTATTATTGGCCTTCCTCCATAGGACTATCGGAAAATATGTGTGGCAAAGTGTGATGCATGCCAACGAATGGGAAAACCTACACTTTCTATGGAAATGCCTCTGAATCCTTAGTTGGTTTTAGGACCATTTGAGAAATGGGGGATTGACTTTGTTGGACCATTTGATCCTCCATCTTTTGGGAAGGAGTATCTCTTGGTATGCACAGACTACGTCACCAAATGGGCTAAAGTTCAAGCATTGGCATCTGCCAATGAGGATGTTGTTGCTGATTTTTTGTACAATCGGATATTGTTGTGATTTGGAGCACCAAGGGCCATTGTATCTGATCAAGGTCCTCAATTTGTTTCAAATATGATTGAAGCTTTCTTGGAAATCTATAGAATTAGGCACCGAAATCGTCACCATATCACCCCCAATCCAATGGGCAAGTGGAGGTAACCAATCGAGAACTTGAGAATATTCTAACTAAGGTGGTCAATGCCGATAGAAAGAATTGGGTACCAAAGCTTCCTGAGGCTGTCTGGGCCTACAACACAACCTAGAAAACAACTACTGGTTTTTCTCCCTATGAGCTAGTCTTTGGGAAGAAACCACTGTTACCTGTTGAGTTTGAATTGCACACCTGGTGAACAATGTTGGAAGTTGGGATCGATTTGGATGAAGCACAATACGAATGAGTGTTGTAGCTGAATGAATTAGATGAAATATGGATGGAGGCACAACAGCAGACAGAAATTCTACAACATTAGCGGAAAACCTGGCATGATGCTCACATAAAAAAATGACATTTCATGAGGGACAATGGGTTTTACTCTTTGATTCCCCGCTATCGCAGCTTTTAAAGGAAAGTTGTGTACACGTTGGTTGGGTCCCTATCATGTAAATCAAGTGTTTGATAATGGCTCTGTTCAGTTGATACCTATTAATGTAGACAAGAAGACTCTTCTGGTGAATGGACATAGGCTCCGGATTTACCACCAACCACTGGATAAGAAAACTTTCACCGATGACAATCTACTTACAAACATGCATGTTGAGGAGGCTCTTTGCCTCTCGAGCATGGAGTAATCAATATCTTGCAAATTCAATAAAGGAAGATGATCCTTCATTCGATCTTCTTCCCTTAGTTAGCAGTTTTTCTTGTTGTTATTTCCAATAAATGCAGGAATTTTCATTATTTCTATAGCCGCTAATCACGCTTCATCTCGAATTGTAGGGCGTAGGAATCTACGGATATCGGCCGACTAAACATGGCATGGGTAAGTGCATTCTAACTTGCTAATGATATTTCCATGCAAAACATTTCCCCATGTATGCATTTTTCATCATTACGCCATCATGAAATGATTGCTATATTCATTTTGGATCTCTTTCCAAATCCGGTTCTATGGATGATGGCATAAAAGGAGTAATGGCTCATAATCACCACATGCCTTGAATGTGTCACATTCTTCAAAGCCTAGGATGGGTGGCGCTCGCTCCTCAATAGTGGGATATGTGTCGCCGCAAAAATCTTAAACTCACACGGGTGGCCGGTCTCATTCACTATTTTTCCGCCACCACCTTCACTCAATTTTGCGCCACCCAAGGAATATGGTGCAATTTGAAATTTAATGCTTCTACAACTACTTCTTACTATTGTTGTATGCACATCAAGCACGATTGGTTTTATCAGTCATTAAACAGGAGTGGGAGATACACTCTGTTCTAGTTTTTTCTGCTACCTAGTATTACTCACCTTGGCTTTGGCATGGGACCACAAAAGACATCAGAACCTGATTCACCGGATGCCTTACTCCAAAATGCCGCGCTTTCACAGGTATTTCATGATTTTGGATGGCTGGATTTCATTCACCAATTTGAAGGTTTTGATGAAGGCATTGTGGAAGAATTTTTGAACAATTTTGAGTCCACTTGTTCACAAGTTGGTGGAAGACGGGTTGAGATTACCAGTCAGGTCATTTCTGACCTATCTAGCCTACCAGACTTTGGTTTGAAGGTTATGACGAATGCTCCTCTACAAATCCTGATTGCTCTATTTCATGATGAAGGGGAGGCATTCCCTGAAGTCATCCTGACTCCATTGGGTGTCAGAAGGGTGTTAAGCGGACAAGTCTACCTGGAATCTGGAGCGAGATTGCGAAGTGGGTCAACCGGTATTTCATATGTGATGGTCAGGCCTCTATTCTAGGTGGTGATGCACTTAAAATGCTAATCCACCTTAAGAAGGGACGTGTCAACCTAGGCCCTTTGGGTAAATCTTCCTGAATACCTCGTGGACTCCATTATTAAAGTTTTCCAGAAGTACCGGTCCGGTGGAGGAAAGTTTGTAATTAAACACCCGGGGTTGATTCATTTGTTGTGTTCACACCAGGTCTTCTTTAGACCAAAGCAGAGGCTCGAGGGACGTGCTGGTGGTGAAGGGTCTAGACCAAAGTAATTGAAATCTAGTCTCTCTTCTGCACCCCGGTCTACCCTTGCACCGGGCCCTTGTCTTCACACAACCAAGCAGAGGCAGCCGATGTTCCTAAGCATGCGGATAGATTTGGTACTCCCGAGGGTCCATCCCCTTCCACTTCCGGCTCAAAAGGAAAGTGTGCCATGGCTCCATCTTCTTCCATGCACCTACAGTCTCAGCGGCTCAGTTCATTTATGTAGTCTAGCGGTTCCCAATCAGAGACTTTTCCTGATGATACCGCCCCATTCGGGAAGAACAACATGAGGAGGATCACCTGGCCATTCCTAGCACCTACTATTCCTACATCTATGGAAATTCACCCTATGGTTCCTGAAGTTCTTGGCACCCAAGCTGCATCTTCTCACAACTATTTGGAGGAAATCACGCTACTGAAATCTCAATTGCAAGGTATGGAAGAAACAAACCTTTTACTACAAACTGAATTTACACAACAAACAGTAGAGAAGGTTTGGGAAATTTCTGCCCTACAGCTTGAAGTAAGTAGTTTGAAGCGTTAGTGTGATAAGAGTCTTAACATCTTGGATAGATTCCATTAGTTATCCCTTCAGAAAGGGAATTGAGGAAGGAAAATCAAAAATTAAAAAAGGAAATGGAATCTATACAAGAGGAAAAGAAAAAAGTAACATCTATTTTAGACTTTGTCTGTCCTTTGGCCCTCAAGCTTCTGTCCTATAGGAAACCCTCTCCAATCTATAGCATGTTTGTCCAAGAACAATTTTATTCCTGGCAGTTATTTCAATTGTGTTGTCAAGCTCCTCATGAAATTCCCAATGGCACTAGTTTCTTATCAGTTTACAAGTGCAGTACTCCTGAGATTCAAAATTTTCTTTGTGAATTCTACCTCCATAACATGATAGTTACCAATGTGCTTGATTTCTTAATCAACTTATTTGTGGGTGATTTCCAAATCAAGGCCTTTCAGTCTGCATTGTGCAATCAGATCATCTGGGGTCAGCAAACAGACATTTTCAATCACACCGCTCAGTCCATTGGATTCCACATCCACCCAACTCATCACACTGATGTAGCCCTATGGAAAAAAATTTGCTCACTTTACTATCAGGCAGGAGTTGGGGTAAACACTTCCTAGGTTTTACTTCAATATGTCATTGATTTCAAAAATTACAATCAGGAGAACTTTGGGACAGCCTGGCAGGCATGTGATAGAAGATAGGATACTCTGAGTCTGCCCTTGAAATGCAGGGAGGTTCTCTCTCCCCAAAACTTGAGCTGGAGCATGCGCAGGGGTGATGCCCTCATCACCATTATCAAATAGACCACAGAGCAAACCAACCAATAGTATAATGATGAATGGGTAGGTCTCCAAGTACGTCCACCACTCCTTTTGAGCCCTCTCACTACCTGGCAGAACAATGTGGCCCAATCAAATGACAGTTTCACATAGCATGGGTCGAAATTACCTCCAACACTCAGGGCTGCAAGAACACCACAAAACAATATGCTGATCAATTTGAAGAATATGACATGGCTGAATAGCTTGGTAGGCGAGTAGGATGAAGATAAGTTGCATAGGGACATGCAATAGGTAAAGTCAGGGGGAAAATGATGAGTGCATTGTTTGGCTCATTAATATCATTTCTTCAAGCTGAAAATACTCTTTTTGATATGACTTATTAATACATGGGGATGTTTTGTGTAGTTATATCTTAGTAGGTTTGATGCATTTTCCTTGCTATAGTTTATGAAAACTAATTATCACATGAACCTCCTACTAACTATCTTTGTGAGATCAAACATGATGATGTGTGCAGGAAATGATGGATGTTGCTGGTAGTTATGGAGCCCGAGTTCGAAGCATGTGGCAGGAGACTGTTTCCACCAAGTTGACCTATTAGTTTGGGCTTGTTCCTAACTGCCCGTAGAAATTTATGTGTTTTAATTAGTATTTGGTGGACAGTGTTTAATGCCACCTGATATGGTGAGTCTTGTAACTAACAATATCTATATGAAGACTTCATCTTCAGAACTTGGTAGTACTACTTTTTGATATACTGAAGGAGATTATTTGCATTCCAGTTCTTGATATTTTTACTATCTATGTTATGAAGATTATTCGAGTTAATGAAAGCCACGACGTTTTGAGAATTAAAGGTTGTTAATCCCTCTATCCCGAGGAAGAGCAAGGGCCCACTCGACCAAGGAGATAAGAGGTTATTTTGAGTTCATTTATGCATATAGTTCTTTGATTGGATTTACTACAATTGTTGTTTGAGAATCTTACATGCGTGCTTTGATTAACTATATCTATTTTCTTCATTACTGCTTTCATTTGGATGCATCTTTTATGCAAATCTGGTTAACAAGTAATCTAGCTTTCTGCTAAGTTTCATTTATACAGTTGTAATTTCATTTGTTAAGAGTAGTGTGTGCATATTTCATTTTCAAGCAGAAGATTAGTTGTTAAATTTAATTTCATCGCAAATAGTTGAATTTCATAGAACTGTATTTAAATTCGTAGATTTGTATTGCATTTCCGTAGAATATTCACTAAACTAAGCAACCCCCAATAGACCCAATGGATAACTGGTTCCCCTAGACTCCATTGCATACGCCTAGGACACATCCCTGGTTTAGAATGACATTGATAGAGATTATGTTAGTTAAATGATTGGAAGAATACAATGACCAATCGGTGATGTACTGGTGTATAGATGCAGTAAAAAGGTTCAACAATTTAACTCCAAGTGGGATAATGTTAGGTTGTGGAGCTGAATTTCATCAAAGATTGCATGTTTTACATGTTCTGGTTTGACGATATGGCGGTGTTGATTAGGGATGATCGCGTTGGTCGAGTCTAACAGTATTGTGAGTTAGTCTAGGTCGGGAAAAGTAATCCACCTGGATTAGGGTTAACCGGTGTCGGTCGGGGCTAACTTGGGTGCATCGGTCTAGGTCGGAAAAGTAACCCACACCTGATCAGGGTTAACCAACGTCAGTTACCTATGCGAGAAATTTTTAATTAACTCTCGGGAATTAAATCTATTTCTAGCATTAAAGTAGATTTGTTAGATGTAATTACATGGCTAAGTGCTATAAGTTTATAAATGACTATATAAGCATAAAAGCTAGGGTTTAGAAAGTGAATTAAGAGAAGGATTGAATTAGATCCTTAAATATCCTAGATTGAGAGGATGAAGACAAAGATGAAGAAGAAGAGAAAGAAAGAACAAGTTGCATGAAGACAGAGTCTGCATGGGAAGGAGCTGGAATGAAGGAAATAGTAGGTACATCTCAATGGTGAGAAGAGGGTAACATCTTCCACTATATTTTCTTTGTATAGTTATTGTCTCATTATAATGGCTTGTATAATATGGAAAGCAGATAGAGTTTCTTCTTGTAGATCCACATGTTAGTGAGATCTTGTATTATAGATACATGATATCATGATGTATTATTAATTCATGTAGATCTAGTCTTATGTTGTTAGATCCACAAGTTGTTGTGAGATCTTGAATTATAGATCCATGTAGATCTAGATATTGTAGAGGAGTTCGTCTTCAAGTTTACATAGGTTATGCAGTGATGGAGAGACATAATTACTTCTTGGTGCACAGTCATAGTTGCACATATAGTAGACCCATGTGAGAGGTCTTGATTATAGATCCACAGAGAACTTGGTAGCAGTTCAGAGATGTAGTAGTTCCTGGTTATGTGAGATCTACTAGTGGTGTTTGGAGGCACAATTGTAGTGCACTCATGGAGATCCATTTAGAGATCTAGAGGAGAGGAGATACTCTTGGAGAGATACGTTATAATCTTGTATTGAAGAGTTGGTTTGTACTCTTGTTGTATTATAAATATGAGATCTCTATCTTTGGTGGATGTAGCCCACATTGGGTGAACCACTGGTACATGTTGTGTTATGCATGTGTACTTTGTTTTGATTTGGATTATTCTAGTTTATACTTCCACTGCTGTAGATTTTGGGGAATTGTTTAGATCTTGTGTGCATGATTTTGTTTGTTATTAAATCATAGCACTATTCCACGATCCGAATTTCCAACAATTGGTATCGAGCTTTCTTATTTTAGAGCAAGGTTTTGCTTCAGTATATTGTTAGATTTTTAATTGTGGTGTGAGAGAGCAGGGTTTATTTTTCTTGATGTGAAGATCACAGGAAGAGATTTAATCTCAAGTGGGATTTGGAAGAGTAAGGTTCATTGGAAATTTCGGTGTATTTGGTGTTGGTTAAGTGGAAACCGTGTCTTTAGTAGGGTGACCATGGTCGATTACAATGTAACTATGGTTGGTTACAAGGTGACCATGGTCGGTTACTAGGAAGCCTAGTTTTAAATAGAAAATCATAGATTTGAAGAATTGAAAAGATGCATGGAATGTATCTTGTTTGCTGAGGTGTCCTTGGTTGTTAGAGGCACAAGCATGTTGGTCAGATTGCAGATCTAGTTATTGAGGTATTGTTTTATTTTGGTATTGCAGCGCTTATATAATTTAGGTTGCACATGAATGTTGGGATTGCAGATCTAGATCTGAGAATGAGAGAAAAGGGGTAGTTATGTATCCTTTGGTGCAGTTAGATGCATGGGCTTCATTAGAGAAGCTAAATATAGTAGCACAAAATGAAGATGAGGTTTCCATCATAGAAACATGTTCTTCTTGAATATTGAGTATATGTAAGGTGATGTATTTCATCTTGGTGCAGTTTTATTGCATGTATTATTACTATTAAGTTTTTGTGCAAGATTGGGTGCTTCTTGAAATGACTGGCTCAACACAACTATCGGATTTGGTCGGAGTAGGCACTGGTTTGGTGACCTATGCTAATTTTTGGCATTGTGTTAGTTCCAGCAGCACCGATGTTGGTCAGGGAACCGACATCGGTCACAGAGGGTAACCGGTACTAGTTAGCAAACCATAGTCGGTCTCTATGACAACAAGTTTGCACATGGTTTCTTACAGTAGAAGAGGGCATGGATGGTTCAGTGTCCTATTTTGGAGGATCAAGTTTCTTGCACATAGTGTATATGGTAGAGATGGTGTAGATCACTTCAATGTTTAGATCAGAAAGAGGATGGAGTTGGCTTGGTTAGTCTAGTGAGACTTTAAGTTAGGTATCTCTATATGGTTCATGTTTTATTTTTTTCTTTTGGAGCAGCTGATATTATGTTTGGATAGTGTGCATAGATTTACACCATGTTTTTGGTGTTGTTTGATTTTATTTCCCATTTGTGTGGAATCTTGAGGACAAGGATATCTAGTCTAAGGATGAGATCCTCAATGAAAAGTCATGGTTAGACACAGTTGCAAGTAACAAAAGATGTTGAGTACACAGGATGAAATGAAGTTGATTCACCTACTTCACAAGAAGTCAAATTCTATGATGTAGTATTATTCTTTGATAAGAAAGGAATCATTTTATATTTTCTTTCATCTGGTTTTATTTCTCAATGACATATTAGCTTCTGAGCTTGGTGTTAGAGGCGGTGGAGGGAATTTCGTGTTTAGTTGGAGCAAGTCATGGTTATTAACATTACAGGATTGGATACATGATGCACATGAAGAGTGAGAGGAGAATGCTACTATTCAAAGTGGCAAGAGGCACTAGTTGGTTTTGAGGGCAATCACGGATTTGTAGGTATATTGATTGTATTCCTTTGTGATGTCACTTCTAGATTATTTTATGGTGCTTGGATATTCCTTAGGGATGGCAAGTTGATGGTAGATTCAATGGATTTTAGATGATAGAGAAATTTTGAATCTTTGAAGGGTGAAAAGGAGAAAATTTGACTCTTATAGAGACCGGTGTTGGTTAGTGCTAACCATGGTTTGTCATCTTGTAACCGTGGTCAGTCAGGAAGTGACGGGTGTCGGTTAGGAAACCGTGGTCGGTTTGGTCATAGGTTTGACAATAGTGTTTATTTACCATTTTTAGATGGTGCCCTTGTTTTGCTTTCATCTTGGTTTATTGTGCAGAGTATGTTGATGACATGTTTGCTGGTATTTGCACTTGGTATTAGTTGCATGGTTTAGTATGGTTGTTTTTTATTGACATTGACGAGCACAAGATTCATATATTGCTTTGGAATTAGTCGGTGAGGGACTTGGCGCTTATAGAGATCCCGATGATATGGATGGATGTATAGGTGAGTTTATACATATGGATAGATTCAGTTTTGTGAGTCTATGATGATGCAGATGTTTGGTTTGCACATGGATGCCTATGGGCACAGTTTAGATGCCTTGAGCATGAGTAGGGGATGTTTGTATTTCCTCTTGATTACTATGTTACTCCTTGATAGGTATGTTATCTACAGATTGAATGTCTTGGACATGCTAGTTGTTTATGCAGGGTTGGATTTGCAGATTGCAGTGTTTGGATTTCTTTGAGTTATGTAGGTGTTTTTGGATTGATCACCCACTGTTGCATGTAGAACTCATTTAGGGATGTTTTTACCTAGGATCTTGTTTTTCTTTCACATATTCCAGTTTGAATTGTCTTTGGACAGTTGCATTGGTGGGCATGCGTGGAGACATGGATAGATGGATGGAGAACATTGTTGGTTTTACAGGTATGGCTATAGTTACAATTGAAGCTCAGTACTTCAATTTTAGTGGGAGCTCTTGCAGGTGTGTTATTCATAATGGCTTGGATGCATGAGAGGCTTTGTGTTATGATTCAGTTGGAGCTTGATGTATGGATAGCTTAGTTATCACTAATCAGTAGTAGATTTGTGCAAGTCTTTGGTAAGTCATGTTTTTATCTTCTTAATTTGAGAAGATGGTTTGATCTTCCTGGTTTTATTTTTGAGAGAATTTTTAAGGAAAGAATAGATGGTCTTCACGGTGTTAGAGGATGGTGATGTATAGGTATAGGTACAGGTACAAAGGTTTAGCAATTTATCTCCAAGTGGGAGATTGTTAGGTTGTGGAGCTGAATTTCTTCAAAGATTGCATGTTTTACATGTTACTAGTTCTGATAGTAACAAGCATCGATTAGGGATAACCGGTGTTGGTAGGGATAACAATCAATCGGACTCAGGTTAGGAAATATAATCTCCCTTTGGATCGGGGTGAACGGTGTCGGTCGGAGATAACTAGCATCGATCAATCCATTTCGGGAAAAGTAACCCGTGCGGATCGGGTTAACCGATGTTGGTTGTTTGTGCGAGAAAGTTTTAATTAACTCTCAAGAATTAAATCTATTTTTAGCATTAAAGTAGATTTATTGGATGTAATTACATGGCTAAGTGCCCTAAGTTTATAAACAACTATATAAGCATAAAAGCTAGGGTTTAGAAAGTGAATTAAGAGAAGGATTGAATTAGATCCTTAATTCTCCTAGATTGAGAGGATGAAGAAAAAGAAGAAGAAGAAGAGAAAGAAAGAATAGGTTACATGAAGATAGAGTCTCCATGGAAAGGAGCTGGATAGAAGGAAATAGTAGGTACATCTGAATGGTGAGAAGAGGGTAACATCTTCTACTGTATTTTCTTTGTATAGTTATTGTCTCATTGTAATGGCTTGCATAGTATGCAAAGCACATAGAGTTTCTTCTTGTAGATCCACATGTTAGTGAGATCTTGTATTGTAGATACATGAGATCATGATGTATTATTGATTCATGTAGATCTAGTCTTATGTTGTTAGATCCACAAGTTATTGTGAGATCTTGAATTATAGATCCATGTAGATCTAGATATTATAGAGGAGGTCGTCTTCATGTTTACACAGGTTATGCAGTGATGGAGAGACAAACTTACTTCTTGGTGCACAGTCATAGTTGCACATATGGTAGACCCATGTGAGAGGTCTTGATTGTAGATCCACAGAGAACTAGGTAGCAGTTCAGAGATGCAGTAGTTCCTAGTTATGTGAGATTTTCTAGTGGTGTTTGGAGGCATAGTTGTAGTGCACTCATGGAGATCCATTTAGAGATTTGGAGGAGAGGAGATAGTCTTGGAGAGATACGTTATACTTGTATTGAAGAGTTGGTTTGAAATCTTGTTGTATTATAAATATGAGATCTCTATCTTTGGTAGATGTAGGCCACATTGGGTAAACCATGGTACATGTTGTGTTATGCATGTGTACTTTGTTTTAATTTGGATTATTCTAGTTTATACTTCCACTATTGTAGATTTTGGTGAACTATTTAGATCCTCTTGTGCATGATTTTGTTTGTTATTAAATCATAGCACTATTTCATGATCCATAATTCCCAACAATAAGTACAGATACACAAAATCAAACAAATGATTTTCAAGATAGTTGTACTACTATTTTTGACATCATGTTTGTTCCCAAATGTTCGTGTTTAACAACAAGGGCTTAAAATTGTTCACTAAGCAAGGATACATGTAATGAGTATAATGGAGGACACAAGCATTCCCATTATAAAACATTCATGCACTATGACACTTGATACCAATCACTCGTTTGGCTAGGAAGTAAAAAAATAACAAGCATACCAGATTGTGTTAGTGGAGGTAGATCGGAATGATCCATGAGTCGTTGCGCATGTAAAAACAAATGAAAACTAAAGAAATATGCTTCTATAAGAAAAATTTATATGTTTGAGGAAAATGCATTTGAAACAAGCTTCAACTACGTGGCATGCCTTTTACAAAGTTTTTTAAAATTTTGATTTTAACAATTTTTTGGATTTTTGTATAAGATTTCCAATTTGTTTGGGTGTTGTGATTTTTGATTTTTTTAATTTTCTAAGAGAATAAAATGATTTAGAAGATTTAAAATATTATGGGTTATCGCCAAATAATTTTGGAAATTGAAAATATGCCCTAGGTAGCAGAAAGCTCATTGGAAATCCAAAACATGCCCCAACGTAGCGAAAATAGGAAAAAATGATTATTATTTAAAAAATAATCATCGCGGTGAGTGCTAGAAGTAATTGGAATAATCATAGTGGTCACACCGTCTCCATCGATCATCACGAAGATTGAAAGTAAGTTTGTGGAGAGGGGGTTAAAACAACTTATATACCAAGCTATAAGGGTAAATCATTGTGGCTCATTATTTGATACCAAACTCAATCAATTTGATTATTAATTTTTCTCTTACGTGTGGGAGAGATGGATTGAGTTAAGATCTAGACAAGACATCTAGATATTGTTTACGAGTACATGCATCCTTTTGTGGATGGAACCTAGGTATGTAAATCAATAAAAATATTTTAAAGTTCATTTATTGCATTTATTAGTGGTAGAAGTTAGCGCGAAAATGCATGTGTGGCCTTTAGGGGGCACTAACAATGTCAAGGGTGTGCATGCATGGAGGGTCCAGCCATACACTAGGGGGATGCGTAGGTCTTTGAGGTTAGACCTTAGGTAACCACATGGTGGGAATGTGCTAAATGTTGCATGCATATGTCAAATGTGGCACACATGTGCTAAAAAGGGGTGCATCTCTGCAAAAATAGGTGTGCATGTGCTGAAAAGGGTGCACATGTGCTTTGAAAGGGGTGTTCTAATGCTAAATATAAAGTGTTGGCTTGAAAAGGTAGTATTTAGCCAACCTTAGAAGAAGTTAGGAAATTCTTGAAGAACACATGGGTAAAATAGAAGAAAAGCTGGATGAATTACTTAGAAGAAATGAATTTAATGCATGTGTTTCTTTTACCTGTAGGTGATGTTCCTATCTTGGAGACACATGAACAATATGTGAGGTTGCGATCATTATTGGATACGTTCACTCATCATGAGAAAATATACTTAGAGATGACCCTAGATGTTACCCGACTATCCCACATGGTGCACATGACACGAGATCACCTTGGATCATAGTCTTACGAAAACCTTGGTTGAGAGATGGCATAGTGAGAGTAAGTGTTTTTACTTCATCACCAGTGAGTTGACTATAACATTGGAGGACATGTGGCGAGAATCGAGAGTTACGATCCAAGGTCGACTTATAGAGTACAATGTGGATACCACCCACATTACACAGTGTCTTGTAAGGATGTTTAACCTCTTGTATAAACCCTTGAAGGGTATGGTAGTCTTGGTATGCAATTGTTCTGAGATGGTGGATATCTCATGAAGTTTTTATATGATGTCTCTTTATGCGTGGCATTCTATTTCTGACAGTGCCGGTACTTCTTTTCCATTGGGCTGATTGGTGTGATTGACATATTGATCGGTGAGGAAAGGTACTCCTAGGGACAATGTCTACTTGCACACTTATATTGGGTCTTAGTCTTAGCACTTACCGCGGTAATAAGACTATGGGTCGAACCACTCTTTTACAGATATGAGTATGAGATCATATTTCCATTGGTCAACTGTGTAGGATTTATTCAAGTCTGGGCCATAGGTGAGCCTTATTTGATGGGATGGGTGTCGAGTGGTCATAACATTTGGGGCCAAATAGGATATATAGATTAATATCATCATGCTTTTGATGAGATATAGTTACATATGGTTACATGGCACCCATATAAGGCTTATTAGTTGCTTGAGGATGATGTGAAGCTTATTGTCATAGTGGTTAAGCACTTCTTGATCGGTAGTCAATATTAAATCACATAGTGGTATATGGTAGATCACGTGCGGTGACATTTTGGCTAAGTTTAGGGTATCTCTGGTGATGAGATGTGGTATGGTCATCATTCTAGGGGAAGCAATTGACATTGGGACACTTATTAGACTAACATGAGATTTGGCTAGCTTAGAGACAAATGTTACCATAGCCTTAGGTTCCTTTACAACACATTTTTTTTAATCTAGGAGAGACATTGGACTATCATACATGGTACATTTTCTTTCTCCTAAGGAGATTGACTATTCCACATGCTTTGTTATTGATGGAAGAGTTACATATTGGACTAAGTGGCTTAACAGCTTACGATAGATGGATTAAAGGGTAGAGATTGTACGGTGAGAGCTCATAAGTTTAGGTATCTTCGTGATGAGATTGTAGTTAGTGTAGTAGGTTGTCAAGACCGGGGACAAGGGAAGGGATAGGGATGTGGGTCCAGGAACATGACAGATGCCTTTCTGACAACAACAGATCCTAGTTCAACAAATTTCAGTATAGGTAACCTTACTGACAACAAGTTGTCACACAGGGCCCGATCGACCGATAGCTCCTCGAGGTAAAAACACCACGAGTTCATATTCATATAGCATAGATGTCATTATAGCCACCACACAAATCAAGCCCACCACACATTGTAACTCAAGATGGGTGGGATTGAGAGGAGGTGGAGATGGAGTGGACATAGAGGTAGAGATAGATGGGGACTCTACCATAGAGTCCCGTAGGGGAGGATTGTTTAGAGAGACCACCAAGAGGTCATATGAGCTTGCTTCCTTGTAGTAAAAGCTATAGTAGGTTATAACACAACAACTTCAGGTCATTGCTACGATAAATTAGACTATTAATGAGAGAGACTAGCTTGCTATGGAGATATTACAATGGGACACTTAGAGGAATCAATTACAAGATTAGTTAGTTAGCAGCTTCTTTGAGTGGAGCGTGATATGCTTTAGTAGACAAGGGGTGCAATTTGGGTCTACGAGATGATTTGGGAGTTTTTGTGGACACTAGGAGGAAACTTACTAAAAATCTTATATCATGCATATGTTCTTGTGGAGAAGAGAGCCCAAGAGTATATTCAGATATCTATTAATTGGTTGTGATCTAGGTCACATTGGCCATCACGATCATCGAGATTAGTACAAAGTCCTTTAGTACATTAGGAAAATTTGTCTCATCATATGCCACCTCCATAGGGTTCACAATAGATACAACTACCGGGTGGTATACCTAATAGTCCTCATATGGGAGAGAGTCACATCTAACTTCTTTTATTGATGTATATGTATTATTTTTTGTTATGCCTCAATATAAAAGAACATTTTTATAGACATGTATATTATCTATTTTTTTAATTATTTATCATGATGAAGGAACATGTTTGACCATTTCCCATGATGGCAGATTATATGTGAAATGTATCCGGACACATGATATATGGACATTGACATTTTGACATATATATCTGTTTATGATGATGGAATTTATAATTATGTTTGATTTTATCACATGTGTTTTTCATTATGAGATAGTCATTTGATGATATCACATTTCATGTTGGTTAGATACTTTGATTAGTCCATGTTTTTATTTTTTATATTAGTAGGGGGACAGAAGGCAGACCCTATTACCCCACTAATGAATAATATGATGTTAGCTTAGCATACATGTTTTATTTTTCAGTTTCATGATGATGTATCTTAGTATTTTATTGAGTTATCATGTATAAATGTGATGATACATAATAGTGATGATGAGATGATAACAAAAATATAGAATAAAATTACAATCAAAAGTTAGTAAAATTTAATCTAATCACAACAACTATAGACGGTATGCAAGATAAAATGAACTCAATGCAATGTACAAAAGATTAATGTAATACTCAATGTAAGTAAAAAAATGAATCCAACTTACAACACACAACACAAAAAATCCATGCAATTAAAACTATGTACAAACCAATAAGTAAAGTAAGAAAATTATTACTTTTTTACAAGAAAGTTTTGAAATGTTTTAGACTATTTTTGGTAGTATGTAAAGATAATGTTTTATTTTTTTTACTTTTCTACGAAATGTATGTGAATGTTTTTATTGTTATGACCAATATATATGAATGTTAAGGGATTTTCAAAAAGTTCTATGCATGTTTTTATTTTTCTAAAATTTCTGCATCTATATGTAAGGAAACCAAGAAACATGGATGCCCCCAACATTGGATGGGATGTACAAGGGCATAATACCATGCATATGTTCAAGAATTCAAGGTCTAAATTTTCCCCTATTATGTTGTGGAGCATGTTTTCATTTGTGAAAGTGTTGAAGATTGTACACTAAAAGTACTATACACTATCCACAATTTTCTTCCCACTTTTAAAAAATTGGCCTCGAAAAATGTTCCCAATATTTTGGTAAACATGCTCTTCTCATATGGGTGGGATTTTTGATCGATAGGTTTATGGGATAATTTTATCCGGTGGTTTTGGTACCCAAGGTGTTGTAAAAATGCTTAAGCAATGGCCTATTTATATGTTTTGTTACATATGGTAGGGTTAATGTAACATTACAGATGTGTTAGAATTCAAGTGTGAATTCAGAGAGTTTATTAAGCATAGCTCCAAATAGATCCTGGGTATTGTATTGAGAGAGAGGTGGCTTATAATAAAATATGAGAAAGTGATTCTTAGTGGATGTAGACAAAATTGGGTGAACCACGTTAAATATTATCTCTTTTTGTTGCGTTCTTTTTCATTCTACACTTTTATTTTAGATCGTAATATTTTGTACATATTTTTTTCTACTATTGTGGTTCTGTGTGGGATTTTTTGAGTATTTTATCCCTTATTTTATAAAAATGGGTATTAGAGCCAAGTTTGGTTTCTTTGAAGTGTTGAATCGAGGAAAGTTTTAGCTTGAGTGGGAGCTATTAAAAATGATGGAAGATCAAGTGTGGATAAATTCAATGTGCATAGTTTTAGTCTTTGGAAGATACAGATGGAATATTACCTTTATCATAAGGATATTTATATTCCATTGTCTCGAGAAAGGAACAAACCTTTGAGCATGATGGATGTGGAATGGGATTTCTTTGGATATGATAGCGTTGGGGAAAATCAAGTTATATATTTCATGGGTATTATTTAATGTTTCAAAGGAAAAGACTATAAAAACTTATGGATGTATTAGGAAGTTAAATGAAAAACCCTCTACCTCTAAAAAGATAGTTTTAATGAAAAATTTGTTTAATATGAATTTTTTGAGAATAGTTCAATAGTAGATCATTTGAATGATTTCAATATGGTTTTCAATATGCTAGCTTTGTTACAAAAAGAGTTTGATGAAGAAGTTAGGGGTTTATTAATTCTTTGTTCTTTCTTTGGAGAGTTGGAATACCTTGTAATTGTGGTGAGAAAATTGGTTCCGGCTAATTTGAAGTTGAAGTTTGAGGATGTTGTAGGGGTGATTCTAAGAAAGGAAATGCAAAGAAAAGCTCTAGGAATATTCTTCTTTAGTAAATGGTTTGACAATGGAAACTAGAGGGAGACAAAAGAATATATGAAGTCATGGAAAATCAAAAGATCGGGAAGGTGAAAATCCAAAAGCAAGATGGTATGTTGGCCTTTGTGGAAAGTCTAAGCATACTGAAAAAGAAGGATTGTTGGGATTTTTGGGATAAGAAGAAACAAAAAGAAGAAAACAAGGATGAAAATTTAGAAATGGGTAGTATATGCCAGATTATTTGATTCTTTCTTTGCATAATATTACTAAATCTTGGGTTTTAGATTTGGGAGATTCTTTGCATGCTACCCCACATAGGCATTATTTTATTGATTATGTTGAAGCGATATTTCGGGCATGACTTGTTTGGTGATGATGAGCCATATAACATAGTTGGAATATGTTATTTTCAGGTTAAGATAGAGATTGGGAATACATCACTATTGAAGGATGTTAGATGTGTTCCTACATTAAGACCAAATTTGATATCGGTGGGGTCGTTAGGAAGTTATGGTTGTCTTATGATATTTACAATAGACTCTTGTAAAGTTACCAAGGGTGCTATTATGGTGGAAAGAGGTAAGAAGGTTGAAACCTTCTATTTAACCACCGATAGCACTTATATTTGTAATCTTTTAGCTTCAAATGCAAATATAATTTTGTTGCACTATAGGCTTGGTCATATGAGCCATAAGATCATGGAGATCATAAAGAATAATTTTCTCGAATATATAGAAATAGGATTTGAGTTCTATGAGAAGCTGTGTATATGGGAAAAAGAAGTGTGTAAGGTTTCTCAAGGTTGGACCCATGAAGAAAGAGAGTAATTTAGATTTGGTACATTCGATGTGTGGGGACGGATCAAGTATCATCTCTTGGGGTTTAAAATATTATGTCACTTTTATTAATGATGGAACAACCAAATTTTGGTATATTGTATTAGAAATAAATTTGATATATTTGACACTTTGTTAAATGGAAAGACTTGGCGAGAGAATGAAACATGTCTTAAGTTAAAATTTATTAGGTTAGATAATGGAAGGGAGTTTTGTAACAATGATTTTGATGATTATTGTTCTAAGAATGGAAAAGCGCAAGTTGAAGATGGCTTCAGAACTCCATAGCAAAATGGGGTGTCGAGAAAGGATGAGAAATACAATAATGTAATGTGCTAAGAGAATGAGGTTATATGCATGAGTGCGTTGTTTTTTTGGGTAGTAGTGGTGAGCAAAAATGTGTACTTGATAAATAGAGGACCCTTAAGTGCCTTTGATGGAGGCATACATAAAGAGGCTTGTTATGGTAAGAAATTTGATTACTCATTTCTTAGAGTTTTTGTATGTGAGGTGTTCGTTCATATTGACAAGGATGATATGACCAAGATAGAGGCTAAATAAGGAAAATTTAATTTTATTATTTATGGTGGTGATGACTATGGATATAAATGCTGGAGTATTTAGGAAAAGAAAATCATTCGATCTAGGGATGCGGTCTTTAATGATAAATTTATGTATAAGAAATAGTTGTAGGAAAAAAGGTAAGTATCAAAGAAAGAATATACAATGGTACTAGATATTGTGGATGGAAAAGTGACAAATGAATTAGTTCAAGAACCTAATCAACAGGAACCCCAAACTTCTATATTGATTAGGTCTTCTAGGGTAAGGATAAACCCTAAGTATTTTCTCCTTCTCTTTATTATTTATTACTCACCGATAGAGGAGAGCCAAAGATATTTTATGAAGCAATGCCGATAAATGCAAGGAAGAAGTGGGAGCAAGCCATGAATCGGGAACATTAGTCTCTTACGGAAAACTAGACTTGGGATTTGGTGAAGCTACCGAAGGAAAAATAGTATTGTAGAACAAGTGGGTATACAAAGTTAAAGAGGAAGAAGGATGAAAGAAAAGATACAAGCCCTGGTTGGTGGCCAAGTGGTTTGCACAAAAAAAAGGTATAGATTTTTATGATATTTTTTCTCCCGTAATAAAAATGGGTTCTAATCATACTGTTCCTAGAATAGGCATAGTATAAGACTTACACTTAGATAAGCTTATATGTAAATACTACATTTCTTCATGGTGATTTGGAGGAGCATCTATATATGCAACAACCAGAGGGCTATGAGGTCAAAGGTAATGAAAAATGGTGTATAAAAATAAGAAGAGCTTGTATGGCTTGAAACAAGCTCCATGTCAATGGTAGAATAATTATTATAGCTTCATGATGGAGTAAGGTTATATTAGATGTCATTCTAACCATTGCGTATATAGAAAAAAATTTCAAGATGGAAGTTATATTATCTTATATTTACATGTGGATGACATGTTAGTTACAAGAAATAACATGCAAGAAATAATAGTTCTCAAGAAGTAACTAAGTGAATCCTTTTATTTGAAGGATTTGTGGGAATCCAAACAAATCCTTGGTATGAGGATATCCGAGGATATGAAGGAATGAAAGATGAATTTATCTCAAGAAGAGTACATTAAGAGGGTATTAGATTGGTTTAATATGTAGGATGTTAAACAAGTTGGACTCCTTTAGCAGGCCATTTCAAGTTATCAAAGGAGTTGTGTCCAAAGAAAGAGAAGCGAGAGAAACTAGATGTCCAAGGTACCTTACTCATCAACCATTGGTAGTTTGATGTATGTCATGTTGTGTACTAAGCCTATTGTTGCACACATAGTTGGATAATGAGTAAATTTATGATTTATCCAGGGTAAATATCAGCGACAAGTGGTAAAGTAAATCCTTCAAGATTTGAGAGTGACCATCGGGAAAATTTTGTGCTATAGTGGATTCGGGAAACCACTTTGTGTGGTTATGTAGATTCAGACATGGAAGGAGATGTAAATAGTAAGAGAAGCATAACATGGTATATTTACACTTTGTAGGTGGACAACACTAAGTTGGATTTCATGACTACATAAGTTGGTGGCTTTGTCAACCACTGGAGGATGAGTATGTTTCTACCATAGAGGTAAGCAAAGAGATGATTTAGTTACAAAAATTACTTGTAGATTTGGGGCATAAGAAGGAGGAAGGTAAGTTGTATAGTGATATTGAGATGTTATACACCTAGCTAAGAACTCTAATTTCCACTCTAGGACAAAGCATATATAGTTAATGTACCATTTCCTTCGGAAAAATTTGGAGGAAGAGAAGTTGAAGCTAGAGAAGATTGATACAATTCAAAATCCTATAGATCCGATGACTATGGTGGTCACAAGGACAAAATCAATTTTGTTCATCTTTGGATTATCTTCACCAATGATAGTGAAGCATTGAAAAATTTACTCAGAGGAAAACTAGTTCCAAGTGGGATATTTTTATGTTGTGAAGCCTTTTTTCATGTGTGGAAGTGTTAAAGACTAAAATTACTATACACTATCCACAATTTTCTCACCGGGGTTTGGAAAACGTGTTCTTCTCATATGGGAGGGATTTTGAACCTTTGGTTTATGGGATGGTTTTGGGACATGGTTTGAATACCCACAATATTGTAAAAATTCCTAAGAATATTCCTTTTTATGTGCTTTTTTTCATATGGTAGGGTTGATGTAACATTGCAGATGTGTGTGAGTTCAAGTGTGAATTCTATAGAGTTTGTTGTGCATAGCTCCAAATAGAACAGGTATTATATTGAGAGAGATTTGGCTTGTAATTAAATCTAAGAAAGTGATTCTTAGTGGACGTATCGAAATTAGGTGAACCACATTAAATATTGTCTCTTTGTGTTGTGTTCTTTTTATTATGAACTTTTATTTCAGATTTGTAATATTTTTGCATATTAGTTTCTTCTATTGTGATTATGTGTGGGATTGTTCCACATACTTTATCCCTTATTTCCTTAGATACCCTAGTGTGAGATGGGAATATATAAATTCAAACCATTTACACACAAAATTTGGATCCGATTAACAAAAATAAGGCCTAAGTGACCTAGATGGGGGTATTAAGGTATTAATGCTAATCTAATTAGATTGAATAAATCAATGTATAAATGAACTAAAATAGTATGGAATAATTGTAATTAATTATTGAAATTGAAATAAAGCCATAAATATACAATTAACAAGGAATACGTGAATTAGTTGATTGGAGAAGATTGTTGCGATTTGTCACAGATTTGAAGAGAAAATCTTAAAGTGCATACAAACACTCAAGGACCTTGCGAAGGGCATATATGGCAGATCCGAGATGTCGAGGCACCTAGGGGTGTACTTTGGGGTGTCATGGGGTACCTTTGTTTGCAATGTGGGCACTCTAAACACTTGTAAATACTCTAAAAAAGTTTGGAAGTGTAATAACATGGTGTGAAACCTTGTGCATTTGTCGAGTTCAATCTGTAGGAGGAAATGGAAAATGACTTGCAATGTAAAGAGAAGTATAAAACCCTAGAAAAATAAAAGTTTCAAATGAGCAGTGTCGTATTGACCTCATTTGCCAAACTAGGGGTCTTATCACTTTGAGCTTTGCACTACATTTAAGACCCAGATGTAATTGGTATGTGTGCATGTCGTTCCCTAGGTGCTCTTGTGCGAGTCACATTTTATGAAGTAGTGAGGAATAGTAAATATACAAAATGTAATTGAAATATGTACATGGAATAGAATATAATCCCTCCCCTATGCAATGTGTGTGATGTAGATCTCATAGCCTTGATGCATGACACTAATATATGTAATTAATGTAATGGATGTGGTTTTAGATCGAGTGATAGTAATATGTGAAGCTAGAACCCCCATTATGGTGTTATAAGATTTATATTTATAAGGCTCTCAAGTTTTAATTTTGTAATTAATCCCGAAAAGGCCTATTGAGGAAAAGATAAAGATAACCAATGGCTACAAAATCCCCAAAAAGAAAAGATAAATACCAAGGTGCCTAAGGGTAGGTGAGGGCACCTTGATTTTGCACTAGAATGAGGGGAAAAATGCGAAATGGAAAGATAAGTTTTGGAAAATACATGGTAACTTTAAAATAAAATATTAAATAAAGATGACCATAAGGTGAGATTAACTAGCACTTTACCCAATTGATAACCTTTTCAATAGTAGTATAAGATTGGGCCAAATTATGTGTAAAGTGTATAATTTTGTGTCTACATTTTCCCCACTTTATATCGGTGAGTGGAAAGCTTGGTAACATAAAGTAGATAGATATGCATACATGATATCCATGTAGAGTATAGAGGAAGACATTCGATGGACTAGATTTGAGTGTGGAATGACAATAAGAAAAAGATGGAGGAGTGTGGATTCTAAAGATGAAAAATGTGCATAAAAGTGATGAGAGTGAACCTAGGGTAGAACGCATCTATAGCTACTTTTATGTGTAGTGTACCTAAATGGTTAGCAAAGGAAAATTCATGTAGTGGTGTATTATCCTTGTGGTTGTCATTTTATTCTTCGTCATCATTGTTGTTTCCCTAATTTGACTTCTTGTTTATCATACTATGGACCTACAAGGAGAAAACCATCAAGTAGTTAAATATGTATGTATGTAAAAATGTTGTGTAAAATATGCAAATGTAAAGTACACAAATGTAAAATACACGAGAAAAATTGTAAATGGAACATGTACGCCGATCCATATTGAAAAAAAGGGTGTAAAAGGATATCTTGTCTTTGTCATGAGTTTTGGGTAATCTCACCCACTAGATGAAGAAGTGTAGGGAGGAATTACTCTGTGTCTTCCAACTCTAACTACTTCTACTGAAATTTTTGAAGATATCTCGTACTTCTACGCTGGTATTTTGGGTGATTCGATACAATGGAAAGAGAAGTGTAGAGAGGCACAAGCATTATAACCCCTATGTCCAGAATCGCTATGCGGAATTTTGGAAGGACACCATGTCCTATTATAGCCACTTGTGTATGGAGTTCTTAGACTAGTCTAAATTCACTCTCCGTGTCACAAACCAAAGTGTAAATATGATGTGTTATTATAAAAACCACAATTATGCCCCCTCTTTATGGGCGCATGCAAAGATCATATAAGGAGAATGCAGTCCCAAAAAGGATCAACCACACTTTGAATTATGCCTAACTTAGCCTTGCAAAGGGAAAGGGAAAAACTTGTTAGATACCAAGACATGCACAAAAGAGGATGGATAGCCAATACAAGTGTTAGTCAAAAAACACATGCATATAATAAGAAGGTGTAAAATACACAGACAATGTAGTAACTACTAAACAAAGTAGTATAAACATGCAAGAAAATAAATAGACCACAAAATTGGGTTTCAAACATGGGACATCACTCAAAATGTCGCAAGACACACAAGGCCATCATGGACACAAACAATAGACAAGTATGCATACAATAAAATAGAAAAGTCCGCATAAAATTTAAAATAATGCGAGATAAGTAGAAACAAACAAGTAGTCATGGAAACATGTAATCTGATAAAAAACAAGTGCTACACATGGAACCTCTGTTAGGATTTTAGAGTGATAATAAATATGTCTAAGTGTTTAGGAACAAGTATTATAAGATGCTAATTACAAAATGAAACGATATTACGGATAAGTTGAGTGTCGATGCCCCCAACAACTGGTATAAGAAGCGTAGAAGGCAAGCATCCATGCTGCATGTAAAGTCCTATATTTGTGATAGTACTAAACAAAGGCATGAGAATAGATGTGTGTATGATAATGACATATAAGAAAGCTATCTAACATGTGTAGTAAAGTGATCAAGCAAAACATTAGTAAGCAGGGTAAATGCCCCAACAACAATGCAATATGTTGTGGATGGTGGGATGGAATACAATATGGAATGATAGGGCGTCATGCCCCCGATTGTATGCAAGTGTTTGCAATGAGGTTCATTTTCCCCCTCAAAAGTCAAGAATGAACCATAAATGAGAGTGTGTCATCGGGAAATGGTCGAGTAGTGTTGGTTATATCTAGCCTATTTGTGATGAGTGTGTATATGTGATGGTGATGAAATGTGACATGGGAAGATGTGCATGAAACCTACAATGTAAGCGTATATAACAAATTTATTTAATAGATGAGTGATGATTTATCCATATCACTATAGAATGAATTCTATTAAGTGATGAATTATGTGATGTTATAGCTAATGTGCGTGAACCATATAGCCAAAACATATATCATGACTTGATGAATAGGTGAGTGATGATTTATCCCTAAGCATATATCACTACATGATGGAAGAAGAAGGTGACGATTTATCCTATAGTGTATGCAACTATGATATGGGTGATAATGGAGTATGAAGTGTATATTAGTTTGCGGTGGATAAAAAAGGTCATGATTTAGCACTAAGCGTATACCACTATGTGATGAATAATAATGAGATGGTAATTTATCCAAAAGTGTATACCACTAAGTGATGATTAGGATAGATGATAATGTAATAGAATGTAGTAGAATAGGATTATAGAATATCTAATGATCGAGATATAAGAGAATAATAATAAATTGATGAAGAAATTGGTGATTTAACCTAAGGTGTATACCACTATGGTATGTGATGATGAGTGTGGGTAACAATATAGCCTAAAGCATTGGTCATTAGTCCGATAAACATGGTATGATGACATGTCATATGTAGGTAAGGTCCGTTTGATTGATAAACCCTCACCCAGTCAAGTATAGACCAATGAATTAGAGTGTGTCATAGGGTGTTGAGGAAGCACATAGAACAATGTAGTGTAGGTGATAAAATGGTCGATAGGATGTGTAAATCCATGGTAGAATGTAGAAAGCGTGATGATAGGTGTATATATAAGTATAATATGTAGTGATAAAATTTAAATCTAACCCCATGTATTATGTGACCTAGCGTAGATGTAGAATGCATGAAAGAGATGCAAGACTAGACATAAATGATATAATGAATAATATAGCGTGTATGATATCGATGATGTATAAATTAGTATTAGATGAGGTATTTGTAGGACAATGTAGGATGTGTGGTGTGTGGGGTTTAGTTTAATGGTAATCCCTCAATAGTCAAGTGTGATTTGAAGCATAAGTGTGCATAATCGGGTAATGAGGGTGGGAAAATGCATGAAGTTAGATGTTGAGATAAGATGCGTAGTAAATGTAGATGCTATAATTAGGGGTAAGATGTTATACCCCACAACTATGTATCGATGAGGGACTTAACCAATGATATTGAAGTACAAATGATGAGGTCATAAATTAGCCATAAATTACCATTATTTTGTCCTTCCAAGTTACCTTTGAAAGTGGATTTAAATGTAATCTAAAAACTTATAGTTTGATTAAGATTGAATATAGGATATATATCTTGTTCATTCTTTATAAATATTTGTTATCTATTTTTTTGACTAATCCTATTGATTATTTGGGAAAATATGTAAAGTCTTATTTATACGAGGACATAAAGGAAAGATAATGCTAGTATTGGGAAAATTGGAATTGATCATGGATGCTATATCTAAAATAAAATCTGATTTCATATTCAGATTCATCTTGAAACATTATGCAAGTTTAAAAAATTATCATCTCAATCTGAGATTGTATACAAAATTATAGTTATTTTAAGTTAGTTCTGAAACTCACAGAGAAACTCGCAAGTTTTGTTTGGAACTCACAGTTTAGTTCGAACTTGCATATTTAGTTTCAGAAATTATAGGTTTAGTTATAGAACATGCATAAAATGGAGATTGTGAATAATCGAGAGAGTCAAATAGAAAATTTGATCCATTTTTTTGTTCATAGCAATGTTTTTAACATAAACCTCATTCATATTTTCTACAAGTTTTACCAATGAAGAGAAATATAACTTTTGGTGAGCTGTAGTCCGAGGAAAAGTGTATCAGATGAGCACTAAAATTTCCATAAACATAAACAAAAAAGTCAAATGGAAAATATGAGAGATTTTTTTCATAGCAATGTGTTTAACAAAAATTTCATTCATATTTGCTACATGTTTTACCAATGAAGAGAGATCTAACTTTTAGTGAGTAGTCGAGGAAAAATGTATTAGATGAGCGCTAAAAGTTCCATAAATAGAAACAAAAATTCAAACAGAAAATATGAGAGATATTTTTGTTCATAGAAATGTGTTTAAAAAAAACCTCATTCATATTTGCAATAGGTTTTACCAATGAAGATAAATCTAACTTTTAGTGAACTGTAGTCCGAGGAAAAAGCATATTAGACAAGCGTCAAAAGTTCCAAAATAAAAAACAACAAAGTCAAATGGAAAATCCAAGAAAGGTATTTGGTCAAAATCATATTTTGAGGAAAAACTCTCCTTCCAATAATGTAGGAGAATAAAACCATTATGATTCTTGTTACCGAAAAGCAAGGAAAAGATTTGGAAGAAAATCACTAAAATAAGTAAGATAAGAATTTGACTCCAATAATAGATCTCTCTCATATTTTGTGGAGACAGAGATCTTAGTTGTTAGGATTAGAATAAAGATAAGATTAGATTGTATCTCCCAAAATAAGGATTTGGTTGGATGCATAAATTATAAATGCAACCTTCCACACTCAGATATGTAATGTTTTACCACCAAGAAATGAATTTGTTCTTTTCTCTCTAATATTTTGTAGTTTTGAGTTAAGATCTCAAAGCATGGTTTAAATCCTCTTCCAAGGAATGAGCTGGCCACTCATTCTAAGGAAGATGGATCTGTATATTTGTGTTTTTATTTTGTAATAATTTGTGTTTATTTCTTTTTCTATAATTATCATCTTATTGTGTTGTTCTTCTCTTTGTATTGTAACATTCAGTCTGTTGTAAACCTACAGGTGTTTCATTTAATTTTTCTTATTTCCAATTCAGAAATTTCAATTTATGCAAGTGTGTTTTATTCCTGCAAGTGTGATTTCCTTTATGCAAGTGTGTTTACATTTCTACAAGTGTGTATTTAAATTTACATGTGTGCTTTCAATTTATTCAAGTTTGGATTGTGTTTAAGGGAGTTACTTTCCAAAATATTCTTCTCTTAATGCATATAGCCTTCGGACACCAACCCAGATTGACATTATTAATGGTGAGGATTAATGACCCTCATCAATGGATGTCCTTCAATTGGTGGCAGCAAGAATGAAAGTGTAGGATCATGTTCTAAGAGTGGCGGTATATAAGACAAATGATGTCTTGGCAAATGAAGTCGACATGCATGCGATGGGTCTTCATAAGGCGAATTTGTGGCATAGTAAATTATGTGGGCTATGGGTAAGGAAGAGGACAAGACATTTGAGATAAAATGAGGTGGTAATTGTCATCATGTTATAGTGATTATTTTAGGAAGAGGTCCATGCTAGTATGCAAGACTGATAGATTGAAGCGGTTGCGAGAAAAGACAATTGAGTAATGGGATTATATGTAGATAACATGTTGGGGCCCATCGTAGGAGATGTATGAGTAGGAGTGGAGGATGTACTATCAGTTTTGGGGAGAAGTGGCACAAACAAAGGTGAAGGAGGGATTACGTTAATGATGATAAATCGATTATTGTAAATAAACTTAAGATGAAAATGGTTCATGGAGATGATAGATTGGGATTGGCGAATCAAATTAAGGTCGAGAAGTAAATCACATCCTTTGATGGTTTGAATGAAAAGGCAAGGGATGAGAAGAGTGAGAGGACCAACTATGATATGTAACTTAACAATACCATATGGCCTCTTGAATAGGTAGTTGATTTGCGATGGACGGTGCACGATAGAGTTTTAGAATGGTAGGGAACATGTGGTAATAGGGGAATATGGATCAACCTTAGTGTTGGTGATAGAGGTGGAGCTAATAGATGCATGTATATGTAAATGGTTTTATAAAATGTTGCATGGTAGTCATCATTAGAGGAGATAATCTTTGTGGGTGTGGTAGTGTGAGAAATAAGAAAGTTGAGAGGTCCAGGGGGAGAAGATGATGTATGATAGACATAGTTAGAAGATGAATCAACTTGCTTAGTATCATGTTTGGGTAGGGGATGTTAAATATTTAGAGTTTGTGGTTATCATTGGTAGGGATGGATGAGGAGAATCCAAAAGTTTGAGATGTTGAGTATCACATAATTCTTGAATGAGATGTCAAAGATTGAAACAATGATTAGTGGAGTGCCCAACACATTGATGATAATCAAAGTAAGAATGGTTCTCAAATTTACTCCCTTTGGGGTGGGATGAGTTGAGGTGTAAATGTGGTGGAAGAGAAATAAGACTACTATCAATGAGTTTTGGCAATAAGACACTTAGCGGGGTACTAATTTTAGTTAAAGGATGTCGTTATGGCTGCAGGCGTGATTCCGTAGTAGTCAAGACTGTATTAACAACATTTTGTGGATCGCTAGATTCATGCACAGGTGATTTTAAGAGGATTTTTCTTATATTGTAGGCTGAGGAAGAAGGTGCGTCTTGGTATTTGTGTTTTCCAATGAAGACTAGTTTAGTCTCATACAATTTGTGAGCATGATAAAGTTGATCAAATGAGGGGAAATTTTCAAAGAGCGCTAGCTTGAAACAGAGGTGGAAAGAGACTATGGATAAATATATCTTGGAGCTCAGAATGTGCAAGAGGATTATTATTCTTAGCTAAGTTATGTTTGTAACTAGTGGATTTGGTTCTTGAGATCTTGGGATAGTAATGAAAAATTGGGGGTAGTAGAGGAGGAGACATGTGGACCATTAGAGGCACCTTGGTGGTTTTAGGGATAGTAGTTGTTATCGACAAGTGGAAATAGAATGAATGGTGTAAATACTATAGGGGCGGAGGAAAGCGGGTAAGGATGCCTCATGAGCTAGCTTAGCAGCAAGTAGGGCATGAAAACATGAGGGAGATGAGTGGGGTTCTCACGTAGAGCTTATTGAAAAAATCCGTGATAGCATCAAGTTGTTCCTGGTTAACATTAGTATCCTCGTCATAGGAGTTTTCACTAACCATGGTTTTGATTTCATGAAGGGGAACCTAGGTAGAGGTGTCTAAGGGGTTTTCAGCTATAAAAGTAGGTATATCAGCCATGGATCTAGAGGTATGATGAAGAGGAGGACGAAGCTGACAATAGTGGAGAGGTCCAAAATGACCACTATGAGTAATGGGCATAAATGTAGAAAGGAAGATGGGTTCACCCAAATGATTAACAAAAATAAGGCCTAAGTGACCTAGATGAGGGTATTAGGGTATTAATGTTAATATTATAAGGAGTACTAAAACGGTTTACAAATGAACTAAAATAACATGGAATAATTGTAATTAATGATTCTAAGTGAAATGAAACCCTAAATATGCAAGTAAAGAGGAATAAGTGACTTAGCTGATTGGATAAGACTGCCATGATTTATTGGGGGTCCGAATAGAAAATATGGAAGTGCGAAGAACACTCGGGGACCTTGAAAAGGGAAGATCTGGAAATTATGAGATGTATGAGCCACCTAGCGGTGTTTAGGGGGCCCAGGGTGCCCGCTCTGTAATTTGGGAACTTTGAATACTGTAAATTATCAAAACCTAAGTTTGGTAGTGTAACAACTTGGTCTCAAACCCCGTATGTTTGTCATGCTAGATCTTCCAGATGAACTTGAAAACAAAGCGCAATGTAAAGAGAAGTATCAAACCCTCTAAAAATAAAATATGCAAATGAATGGGTCATCTGACCTCAATTTCGCAAAACTAGTGGTCTTATCATTGAGCGCTACACTACATTTTAGACACGAGATATAGTTCCGGTGTGTGTACATGTCATTCCCTAGATGTTTTTGTTATAGTTGTGCTTTGTGAAGTAGCAAGCAATAGTAACTATAGAAAATGTAAGTATAATGTGTGCATGGAATATAATAGAATCCATCCCCCTATGTAGTGTGTGTGTGATGCATATCTCCTATCCTTGATGCATGAAACTAATTGATGCAAGTGATGTAATGGATGTAGCTCTAGATGGAGTGATAGTAATATGTGATGCTAGGAACCCCATTATGGTCGTATAATCTTTATACTTATAGGGCTCTCAAATTTTAATTTCATTATTAATCCCGACAAGGCCGAATGAGGAAAATATAAAGACAACTAATGGCTAGAAAATCCCTAAAAAGAAGTGGGAAAAGGATGTGCATAGACTAGGGAGCCACGTGGTGCCCCAAGATATAGGCTAGGGCACCTTGATTTTTGGTTAGAATGATGGGGACATTACAAAATGGACAGATAAGAACTGGAAAATACATCGGAACTACAAAATAAAATATAAAATAAAGATGACCAAAAGGTTGGATTAATTAGTACTTTATCCACTTGAGAACCTTCTAAATAGTAGTATAAGACCAGGAAAAATTATGTGTAAAGTGCATAGTTTGGTGTCTACAAGATCATTCGAATCAAGGCCAAGCGGTATAGGCTTAAATGTATCTCAAATACATGCGAGGACTAGCCTAGGATAAAACCATCATAATCCTATACTTGGAGATGCTTGTGAACAAAAGACCCTCCAAATGGCACCGAGAAACCGGTTTTCACCATTGGACTTATCCAAAGTGCCACAATTGCATGGTTTTCACACTTGGATGCATTTATTTCTCTTTCTCTTTTCTCTTTTCTCTTTATGTTTTTATAATTTTTTATTTTATGTTCCTAATTTTTAGGAATCCCATACTCAAGCATAGAGCCACTTGAGATGTATAGCATTCATGGGTTCCTTTAGTTCATCACATCCCGAGTAGGCGACCTTTATGCACCCAATCAGAATTTATGCAACCACAAAATATGGCCCTAACTAGTTTTACTTGGAACTTTCCTTCCTTTTCACATTCCTTTGTGGTGTTGAACTGATTTTCCTTCATTGCATGGTCTCCTATGTCAAATTGGCAAGGCATATTTTTTTACTCCAACTCTATTATCCGAGCCACTTTATAATCCAACTCTATTATCTCGAGCATATTTTTGAACTCCAACTCTATTATCAGAGCCACTCTATTATCATCTTCTTTATCAGATACTCTCTCAATTCTATACGTAAAGATGGGAACCTGATCTCAAGAGGTAAAACGGCTTCAATGTCAAATACTAAGGAATATGGAGTTACACCAATAGGGTTGCAGATTGATGTTACGTATGCCAGAGGGATGGGTGAATCATAAATGCCAGTTGTGGCGCTTTTCTACACCATCTTCTCCATAATATGGACAAGGGTTTTATTGGTGGCCTCAACCTATCCATTACCTTGAGGGTAATAGGGGTTGAGTACTTGAGATTGATTTCAAAGCATTTGCATAAGACCTTCATAGTCTTATTATTTAAGGAATTTTCATTTTTGTGACAAGGGAAGAAGGGATGCCATAATGCCAAATTATATTGTTCATTATAAACTTTGATATCTCCACACATGTGATATAGGTAAGAGGTAAAATGTCTACCCACTTTGTAAAGTATTCGGTAGCAATTATAATCACCATGTGGCCATTAGATGATGTTGGAATAATATTTCCTAAGATATCGAGCCCCCACTTTGAAAAAGGCCATGGTGTTGTAATTGGTTGAAAAGAAAGTGACGGCGCATGAATCATATTGTCATATATTTGACACAATAAAAACTTCTTTACATACTTGCAACAATCATTTTCCATGGTAAGCCAATAGTATCCCACTCTTAGTATATTTTTAACAAGGAAAATCCCATTTATATGGGCTCCAAAAATTCCTTCGTGAGCCTCCTTAATTGCTAATATAGATTCATCAATGTTAAGATAATGCAACAAATTCCCATCATACCCTTTATGATAGAGAGTGCCCTCAAGTAAAGTGTAGAAGACTATATCTTGAATAAAGTTTCTTTTATCCAAGTTAGAAATGTTAGATGGGAATGTTCCATCATTAAGTTAGTTGAAGATATCGGTGTACCAAGGTGGATGGATACCAACAACTTCACATACCATACATGACTTGGGCATGTCGTATGCTAGTATCAACAACTGATCCATGAAGAAAGGTACATCATTATGTCCATGTGGGATGGTTATAAAAGAACCCAATGTTTCGATGGCATATGCCGCTTGATTCTACCCTCTAGGAATTTGTTTAGAGGTGATTTTCACAAATAAGACTTTTAGTATACCCACCATATTTTTGTAAGGAATGAGTTTTTCATCCTTAACTTTGTACTCATTTGTAACTTGTTTAATAATCAACATAAAGTCTCAAGATACATTGAGCTACTTGATGTCCCAACGCATAGCTATCTTCATCCTTGGAATGAGAGTTTCGTATTTCAATATCTTGTTTGTGCATGGGAATCCTACCATGAAATCTTATGGGATCAATTCCTCTGAAGGATTTATAAGTGAATTTTTTTTTAAACCATGAAATGTGAAGGATCCATCAAAAGACATGTGCCATAATATGGACTCCTTGATATACATGAGTGAAGTGTCTAGAAGTTCCAAACTTAATGGTTCTATTCTTGGTAGAGGGGCTTGAGCTAATTAATCTTCAAAGATCTCTGCCCCTTGATTGATTTCATGATGGAAAAATTCTATGTCAAATTCACTTAGTAGGATAATCCAATTGGTTATCCTTCCCATGAGTGTTGGTTTTGACAATAGATATTTTAGTGGGTCCACCTTAGAGATAAGCTTGACTTTTTGTTTAACAAACAATGACACAGTTTTTGAAAGGAAAAAACTAAATCAAATCATTATTTCTCAATGTGCAGATAATTGAGCTCGTAAGCAATCAATGTAGGACTTAGATAACACACATATTTTCTCATCTGCTTCCTATCATATTGGGCTAAGAGTCCTCCAATTAAAAATTGTGTAGCAAAGACATGAAACAGTAGTGGTTTACTGTAATAGGTGGCATTAGCATAGGTGATCTTGACATAAATTCTTCTAGAAAATCAAATGAATGTTGTTGTTTTGGACCCCATATAAATTTGACATCTTTCTTGAGAAGATGAGTAAATTCATGGAACTTATTTGCAAGATGGGAAATAAATCTCCTACTTTTCTTACATTTTTAGGTCCAAGCCATGCAGTTGTTTGATGTTTGTAGGAGGAGGCATCTCCATGATAGTAAAGACCTTTGCGGGGTTTTATTTGTTACCCTCTATGATACTATAAAACCAAGATGTTTCCCTAATGGCATGGTGAATACAGATTTCTTTGGGTTTAAACAGACCTTGTAATCCCTTAGACACTAAAAATACATCGCCAAATTTTAGGATGGTGTTTTCTTGTTCTCAACTTTTCCAAGATGTGAATTACATAATCTTCAATTATGTCACTAATCATATAATGAAATATGACTATGATTTCCCGCGATAAGTTACACTGCATTATTGAGGCCAAAGGGCATGACTTGGTCACTGAAAATTCCCAAGGGGTCATGAAATTTTTCTTATGTTGGTCCTCCTATGCATTCTTGATCTAATTATAACAACAATATCCATCCATGAGTTATATAATTTCATAACCAGATGTGGAATTGACAATCATGTCAATATTAGGGATGGGGAAGTCATCCTTGGGACAAGCTTTTTTATGTCTCTTAAATTCGTAAAAATTTGATGTCGATAGGATTTTTATGTACAAGGAAATCATTTGATATCCACTATAAGTAGTTGATGGGATGAGCTCCTCTTTTACCAACAAGGAAAGACAAGGATGCATTTTCTTGAGATTTTCTCAATGGGGTTGGCATCTTGGTGTACAACAAGATTATGCACAACTAATGTTGGATCTAGCCTTAGCATGTTTACGTAGGACAAAACAAAGATGTCGGTGAATTCACGCAAAAGCAATACAAATTTTATTTGTTCCTCATCCGATAGGGATGCTCCCGACTTAACCATCTCGAGGTAATTTTGTCATCTCAAATTCACCCTCAAGGTAAAATTGGATAACTTGCATGATTTCTTCAGCTTGAGCGGCGAAATGATGGAAGGACAAAATTTGGATTCTTAGGGGTCCCTTTCACTCTTCTCTATCTTCCCTATCCAAGAAAAATACAAGAAGATGGAAAAAATTGCAAAAATCCAAAAATTTGGGATATTCTAGTATATTGCAGCAAAGTCGAGATATTTTTGTCCCCATACGATTCGTGGGACATCGGGACAATGGGCGCACAAAGATGAAATGGCCATAGGAATTTCAAATTGATAAAGCTAGATATTTTTGTCCCGGATGGTCCGTGGGACATTGGGATAGCGGGACGCGTAAAGGTGAAATGGCTACGAGTAGTTTAAATTGGTAAAATTGGATATTTTTGTCCCAGCAAGATCTTAGTTCACGCGGGACATCCGGGGACGTGCATCACCGAAATCTTCGCAGGTGAAGGAGTTAGAGAAAGTGGAAAATTTTTCCCGCATGGTCCATGGGATAGTCGGGTTTGAAAATGATGAAATCACTTTGCAAACAAGGGAAATTGACAAACTCGGATATTGTCCCGCACGGCCCGCGGAATAAGCTGGGACGAAGGACGGAGGTATGCACAAAACCCGATATTTCCAAAAATTCACACAAGGAGGGTTGAGAGTGGTATGGATGAAGTGAATATTTTTGGTACAAGTCGCACAAGGACATCGGGACATCAAAACCCAATTTCATTGAAATATCTGTATACAAAGGAAAATTCAATGCCTAACCCTCCCGAACTTCAAATGACCACAACTTTTGACTCGGAGCTTTGATTTTCATGATTTTTTCTTAATTTTGATGAGGGTATCTATGTGAAAATAAAAGAGACATCCCAAAATCCAATAAAGTCAAATGCTCATTCCTATTAAATGAGAGAAATGCCTAAGTAAACCCAAAATAGCTTCCCACTCTCAAAAGTCCTTAACTTTTGCATTTCTCAATGAAAACGCACAAAAGTGTTACCATTGGAATTTTGTTTCAAAGTGCAATGCAAAAAAATGAATAAATCTGAAATTTGATGAGGAATCGATGGTGATTTTCAGAAAACGTGCCGAGTTTAGAATACTAATTTTAGTGGTGGTTGGGATGCATTCAATGAAGTATACACTGACATATCTCACTACTGCAAGTTATGGGCCAGTATGGGGGGCCTTTTGCAAGAAACATATCATCATTCCACTCCATTTATGACATCTTACAAATGGTGATAGGAAAGATTTTGGGATTTCCATTTCTCTCTCTCTCTCTCCTCTCAAATTTCTATAAATTGGAGTGCTGAGCTCACTATAAATGGAGATATTTTAAAGGTAGAAAAACTATGTCAAATTTGTTTTTTGAAGCAAATGTGTTGCAAGACCTTGTATTGGACTCTTTGCATGGTGATCCAGGCCCTTATTCTATAATAGATTGAAATGTGCATATCAATGAAAGCAATAGATATAATTTTATGGATTTATCTTCCCTTGTTTTGTTTTCTTGCATTCTTCTTTCCCTTTCAAATTCATTTGCAAATATACTATTTCTATTTTATGTTCTTTGTTAGGATTCATTATCATTATTTGTGCATGAAATATTATTAATGTAGTTGCTATATTGTGGAGAGCTGTCATCACCCCTTCTAGTATGCACTTTTCTTCTACTTTTCACAAATTGGAAGATTATTCTCACACCCACTTTTTCTTTTGTATCACCACTTTAGTGTATACTTCATTTTTATGCATTCTCTCTCCATGGTCCCTTAGAAAGTAAGATTAGGACAAGATAGTTTTTCCTTCATTAGAGTAGATTGTGGTTGCTAGTTTAGGAGCAACAACCAGCTTTCTCGGAAGTCTATCTCAAGTAGCAAGTCCCACAATTTGGATATAGTACCCATGTTATCCAATAACATTGTGAGCTCAAGCACACACACTTGTGAAAACAATAGGGTGTTGTGATTCGAAGAAAACAACTTCTTCTATACCGATGTTGACTTCAATATTCTCTAAAGCACAAGAAGTTTAGATTCCGCTTCCGTGCATGTAGGATCGGGGAGATTTAGTTGTCCTTCCAAGGGTGTATCGATGAGATTTTCACCCTTAGATAATTCAATTTATTTATCCATTTATTTTTCCTTTTGTTTTTCGCTAGTTCCTTCAAAATGTTTTCACCGTAAGACTTGGAATTTTTCTTTTTGTAAGGTTTGTTGAACTTTTTCCCTTTATTTTTATTTTATTTTTATGACCACATAATGTAAACTCCTCCCAAAATAAGTGAATGTATCCAAGTTCATGGAGAAACCTTTTTATGATCACCTTTAGGTATGTTGTCTCGTATACCCACAAACATGCCACCACCCTGCTTCATCGTTTGTAAGAAGGTTTATCAAGACATGTTGTTGTTGGTCCCAAGTAACCAAGGAAGGGTGAACGAGGTTTAATTTAGGAAAGAGGATAGGTAAGGTAGGGGATATGCTCATTATAGCCGTATCAAAATAGAGATTAGTAGAGCCAAGGTCTTTATAAAGATTACACTAGGAATTATTTTTGCTTTCATCACTCGAATAATTATCTTTGCAAGCGAAGAAATAGTATAACACTATGGATAGATAGACCCATATGTCCAAACACTAATACCATATTCACACATTTTTCTATGGGTATCCAGAAGAGGTTCCCACACTACTTGCTAATATGTACCATATCCATACCATTTGTAGCCCATGGTGTACATCATTTTGGCTCAAATTACATACTTAGGATCCAGTAGTAACGTGATGTCATTTCATCTTTGGTAGGTGGTAGCATAAAGTTACATAATAAGTGGTCATCATCGAGCTTATCATAAGGAATGGAACTTTGAAAGGGAAATTATCCCAAGGATGTTATTAATTTTGAGATGATATTCCCTTTAATTTGGGTGATAGTGGAAGGTTTATGACTAGAAGGGACTGTTTAATATCATACTCCTTGTAACTAGTGTAACATGTCTTTATCTGTCATATACCAAAGGGAGAAATCGACGTTGAAGAACCATTTTCATTAGGGGTCAAGGAATCTAGATCAACCCTCAAGCTAAGAGCCTTAGATTGAATCGGAAAAGCCATATTTATGGAAATAAAATCATCAAAAGTAGGATAGAAACACGATAATACTTTGCAATGAGAAAAGGGTTAAGTATCCCCCTAAATAGTTATTATTTTCCCACCATGGTACAACTTGGATTAATGGTGTTATGTTAAAGGTATGTCCCATATGACATGCATCCATATGCACCTCGAGTAGGATGTTGTAAGTTAGATTCAAGTAAAGGAAATGGATGTTCATATCATCAATAGTAGGCCTTACTCCAAGCGGGAATGTTATCATACCGCCTAACTACTCGATATTCATTATCATATGCCTTAATGGTGATGACCTTTGTTTCTAGATTTGTATTGGTACATGACCCAATTTCAAAACATGTCTCGAGGTACATATGTTAAGGCTTGATATGCCATCTAAAAGCACTCGTTTAATCTTCTTATCATTGATAATAACCTATATGTGCGGGGGAAAATTATGTGAAGGATCCTCTACTAGAATTTCCTCTTGGCTAAAGGTTATATGCTCTATTAGAGTAATTTGTGCTACCATTTCCTTGGAGCGAGTGTGGTCAATAAAACCGATAATCCCGGCCCTTGTAAGTTCTTACAGAGAATTTCTTTATGTACATTAGAGATTATCTAAGATTGAGATCTAAGCGGTGGTCTTCTCAACTTTCTCCAAGACATCATGGGAAGAGACTAACTAGATTTTTCCATCATCAAGTAAGAGACCAACAAATTTTTCATTGTTGTGTTGTTTTTCATTACATAGATCGATCATAGTAGTGTCATCATCGATGTTAAAGGAGAAGTGATGAATGATTTTTTTCCACTTGTTGCCACGTAGATATAGATCCCTTTAGGATTTGTAAGAACCAGTCAAGAGCTTGTCCCCCTAAACTTCTCCTGAAGAGGCATATAAAATAATTATCACCTTTGAATGCCACCTCTTGGGAAGCCATGAAAAATTATTTAACATGATCTTTTGGATTACCCTTACCCTTGTACTTATCAAGTTTTGGACAATCAAAGTTCCTAGGTAAAGGAACTTGTAGCATATCCCTATCAAACGAATTAAAACATAATTTCTTAAATTGATACTTCTTGTTTGACCATAACTTTCCTTCTTGTAAAGTAGTGAGGGTGTTCTTCATAGACAAGAAATATTTATCAAAGAGTGGGTTTGTTGAAGGGAAAGGCCTGTATATTACCATTTCCATGTCTCGGTTATCTTTGTATAACCTTTTGTAGCACTCTTTAGGTTTTTCCTCTTTGGGGTTTTCAAAGCTTTAGTGAAAGACTCGTAATAATTAGCTTTAGGTTTTTCTTGTCTAGATGTCTTTGTAGATTCCTTGCTAATGTTTGAAGCCAAAATTTCCAATTGGTGAGTGAGGGATTGTATTTTTTCTTCTAAAAACACCTCCTTAGGTGGTATCTCTTTACGAGATTCACATGAGGGAGGTTGAGTATGAGGGTCCTCATGATTATCATTATCTCCCTGATATGCATGATGAATTCTAACTATGGGGATGTGCTATCCATCAATATGTTGGCTACAAGTAGAGGCACAATCTAGATTCAAAATTTCATCAGTGTCGCAAAGTGGGCATTCTATTTATTCTTCTTGTCAAACCATATTGGCTAGGAGAGTGGGATCAATTTTAAAGGGATTTTTTCCCTAGTTTGACTACACATATAAGGACTTCATGTTTATTGTGAAACAAGAAGTCATCTATGAGGGCATGGTTAAGTTCACAATCTCACCGATAAGAATTATCCTCATCGACACTCGATCGAGTAAGACGTTGTCCTCTAAACAAGGATCTAAGATTTATTCTATCATAGGATTAGATCCTAATATTTAATTCCCCATTCTTCTCGTAGGAGGTGTAATGAACTATTTTTGCGAATGTTTGTTTAAGAGGACCGTAAGTCAATACGAAGTAGGGTAATGAAAATTCGTTACAAAGAATTTCAATCAAAGAATAATAATATGTCCAAAGGCAATATGCACTAAGGACCCCAATGAATATGAATGACACACTAATAAATAATGAACGCACAAGTAAAAATCAATCTAGGACTCAAACAATCAAGAATATGATATAAACACAAGAAAATTTTCTCTCTACATTTCTCCAAGATAATTTTGGTATAAATAGTAATAGAAAAACACAACTACTTAGGTCAAGTTCTCAAATAAACAAGACCTAAATACTAAGAAAGTGTTGATGTAATATCCAAACAAGATATAATAAAACCATTTTTAAACACAATAAAATTCCAAGTCTTGAAAAAGGATGCTACTAATGACAACAATTCAAAAAAACTATTTAGACATGCTAATCAAGCTTTATGAAAAAAGAGATTTTATTATCAAAATGATGTCACCACAATGCAAGCAAAGTATCAACACATTTCAAAACTCAAGGAAATGTTTGGAACAAAAATAATCCTAATTATAGCAAGAACTTATTATTTATGTGAGCAACATAACAATACAACTTAGAAACTAAGTCAAGGTTTCACAAAGGAAACAATATGTAATTATAAAAATTATATGGCTATAATGTGAGTAGCATAACAACTCAATGGAATTCAATCATGAGACTACATAACTAAAATTATAATCTTAACATGGGTATCAAGATGAAAATATGTACTAACACACTTTTAACGTTTACATCGAGGTCTCAAGCAAGGATGAATGTAAACAAGTGAAAAAGTGGTGGACACAATAAATCAATAACACATAGAAGAATGTTTTCTTTTATCCCCAAAATGAGCAACAAGAAAAAAATGAGTAGTCCAAGTGGTGATGAAACAAACTAAGCGTAACTTTATCAAAGTCTCGCCTTGTCTTAAGACAAGTGAAAAACTAGGACAAAGTAATATGTTGCAAGTTTCATGATGAAATAATACATGGTTTTTACTTAAACGGATTTTACCCTTGTTTGAATAAAAGGCTTTAATGCCAAACAAGTTGTCACTTTGTGAGATCATTTTGAAAACATGATAGATTTGAGTCGGCCAAGTTGTCCTTACGACAAAAAGGCTTGCTATTTCTTTCTCTCAACTAGGTTGTCACAAACAATATCTACGAGCATGCTTTGCAAAGGATTTCACATTGAATAAACCTTGGAGTATCTTGGATTTTATTTACCCCCTTCTATACAATGAGAAATAAATGCGTTCAGTTGTATTTTCATTATGGTCACGTGAAGGAATTTTTTACGCTACTCTCACAAGAATACAAATGTGTACTAATCAAGTAGGTAAACGAGGTGCTTCCCATTTCATCCACAAGGTTCCCTCTTGCATGGGATAATTTGGGGTTCCCGGGAGCAGCCTTCTTATTATCTTAATGATTATGCAAAAGGGAACTCCTACTAGTTCAAAGTGGATGAGCCATACATGTTAACCAAAACCTACATATATAATGTGTTGATTGATGAATATGGTGTGTTTTTCAATGTTTTAGATTAAGAAATTTGGTTTAGACAACCATAGGAAACCTTCCACACACATGTAGTTAGAGTTTTGTTTATATTCTCCTTTCTTTAGAAAGTAATTTTTGTCCTACAAATCCAAGTGTTAGTAGTTCCCCAAGCAAATCACATTAATAGAAAGAGGATTGAGAGTTGTTTTTAGTTCTCAAGATCGTCCAAGGACACAAGAGAAGAGCATACAAAAAAACAATCTAACTAAAAAGTAAAGGAAAAATTTGCAATTAAATGAACCATTCAAGGAAATGCTTGCATCTCATTCACATCTATTTCTAGGAAAATGTTAGTTCTTATATGGAAAAAATGAAAGACTAAGATTCCACTTAACCAAATGTTAGAAAAAAGAAACTAAGAGCTACTTTTGATTCTCAAGATCACCCTAAGGTGCAAGAGAAGAGAATACACAAAACTCTTAGTCTAACTTTGCATAAAACATGGGAAAAAAACATTCATCAAAATCTTTAAAAATGGTTAGAAATTTGATTTAAATATTACAAACCTACAAACAACAGTTAAGAAAACCTGCAACTTAAAAAAAGCACAAAAATTTAGAAAGTCAAAATATGAAAAAAAATGTAAATTTTCAACACAAAACGTATGCGCGGGTCTTAGTGCGATGTGTATACTTTGCAACATTTTCATGGGATTATGATTCAATACGCGGGCTTGTTAGCGTACACGCGTTTGTGTTCAAAACATAGATAATATAATAGTAGTATGAGTCAAGTGGCATATGCACATACATGGAGGAGAGTACGCGGCTCTAGTAAAAACCATAAATATAAAATTATACATTAACAAAAGAGAGGCTAAAGTCTCACCTACGTTGGCACGGACGTAGTTACGCAGGTATGCATAGAGCAAGAAAATATAGGACACTTCCTATGCGGACAATAGAGCATATACACGCCTCTTAGAGAAGAACCATGCCATTTAGAGTGTATGTGTTGACATTAGAGTGTATGTGCGAGACATTAGAGAAAATGCATGCCCTTCAAATTAGCTTGTGCAGATCTTGCTTTAGGTGTTCAAAAATGGGGATTTTTTTGAAATTTTCTCAAAAAGTTCAAAACTTTTTCAATTTATATCAAATTCGACAACACCTCACCTCCTTTAATCCTACAAAGAGCACAAAAATAAGACAATGCTGCCTAAACTAGCTAAAAAATTTGATATTCATCCATTAAATAAAAAAGAGGGTTAGTAAATCAAAATTTGGAAACTAATCTAATTTTTTTAAACTAATCTATAAAACTTGAAACTAATCGAGAAAGATAATAAATGTAAATATAATGGGGTATCATGTGCCACCAGTGTACCATCGTGATCAAGATAAATTTGAAGAAAGCAATTAGAACCCTAACTACCACCAAGCACTTTAGAGCTAAGCTAAAAAATTCATCAAATATCCATCAAGATCAAAGCCTACTAGAATGTAAAGGGAAATTGAAACTAATTTAACCATTATAAACTAAAATCATTCCTATTATGTTTAATTGATTGCTAAAAGAGTTGAACCTATGAAGATTTAAATTCAATCAAAATGTGTGTTGTTTCTACTTCATTGAAGGTGAAATGACCTCTCTAAAAATGGCTACAAGGCCATATTAGATATTCCTTTACTAACTAGCCATAGAAATGGCTAGAAATGGGGATGCAAGTTATTCCAACAATAAATTAAGCCTCATATGTTTTATATGATTAATTATATTCAAAACATGGTGTAAATTTGAGAGGAAGGAAGGAGCTTAGCGTTTTTTATAGCTTCTATTTGGTGAAATTTTGCATCTTGGAGCATGTGGGGTGATTAATAAAGTAACTTTAGTTTAGTTAACCAAATCTAGGTGAGTTAACATGTGACTTAACCTTTAGTTAGCACTTTATGTGGTTAATAGTGCTTTAATTAATCAATTAAGATTAATTAATAGGATAGAATAAGATTTTAGGCTAATTGGAGGTTTTGAAGAGGAATTTGATAATATTATAGGAATTTGAAATCACGATTTAGCAAATAAGAGGGTGATTAACTAAAATAGTACTAAAATGCTAGGATGATATGGAAATAGTGAAAACCTTAGTTAATCTAGCTAGGAGGATTGAAACGTTGTTATAAAAGAACTAAAACAATATAGAATAAATTTAATTAATTGCTCTAAGTGAAATGAAACCATAAATGTGTAGGTAAAGGAGGAAAGATGGCTTAACTAATAGATGTAGATGGTTGCACGGTGTTGCAGTCTATAAATAAAACCGGGAAGTGAAAACAATCACTCAAAAGTCCTATGAAGACTAGATCTCAAGGATTTGAACCGATTTGAAGCACCCTAGAAGTACTTAGGTGCCCTAGGGCACCTTGGTTTGTATATAAGGTTCCCGATCGTTGTAAATGCCCAAAAATTGATTTTTTTGGGTCGTGAGGTGTTGCCAAACAATGCTTGTTTGTCACACTAGATTCGCGAGATGAGTTCTTTAATGACTTGTATTACAAGTGAAAGTATCAAACCCTAGGAAAAATAAAAGATGCAAATGAATGGTTTAGATCGACTTCAACCACTAAACTAGTGGTCTTATCATGAGTGTTGCACTACATTTCATACCGGATGTAGTTACGGTGATTATGTGCATGTCGTGCCCTAGGTGTTGTTGTGTCAGTCACACTTTGTTATTTAGCGAACATTAGTAACTATAGAAAATGTAAATATCATGTGCAAATGGAATTCGATAGAATCCCTCCCCTATGTAGTTTGTGTGATATATATCTCCTAGCCTTGATGCATGGAACTATGTGGATGCAAGTGATGCAATGGATGTAAATCTAGATGGATTGATAGTGGTATGTGAAGTAAGTACACTCATCATGGTCTTATAACTTTATATTTATAGGGATATCAAGTTTAATTTCATAATTACTCCCAACAAGGTTGGTGAGAAAAGCATAAGGATGAAAAACAGCTAGAAAGGCCCCAAAAAGAAGCAAGAAAGAATGTGCATAGATTGGGGCACCCATAATGGGATTAGGGCACCCCAGGGTGCCTCAAGTATAGGCTTGGTGCCGTTATTTTTGTTAAAATGATGGGGTAGTTGTGAAATAGATGGGTAAGTGCTGAAAAAGACACAAGAACTACGAAAAAATATAAAATAAAGATGGCTATGAGATGGGATTAATTAGTACTTTATCCTCTTGAGAACCTTCCAAATAGTCGTATAATTACTGGGCTAAATAATGTCTAAAGGGCATAATTTTGTGTATACATTTTTCCCCCATTTTATGTTTGTGAGTCAAAGCTCAAGTAACATAAAGTAGATAGAGATGTGTACCTAATATCCATGTAGAGTGTAGAGTAATACATTTCGATGGAATAAACTCAAGCGTGGAATGACAAAAATAAAAATGTTGAGTGTGGATTCTAAAGATGAAAAATATACATAAAAATTGATGAGAGTGAACCTAGGGTTGAACGTGTGTGTGGATGTTGATGTGTGTAGTGTACCTGCATGGTTAATAAAGGAAAATTCTTGTAGCGGTGTGTTGTCATTGTCATTTTGTTGTTTTTATTGTTGTTGTTTCCTCTAATTTGAATTCTTGTTTCTTATACATAGAACTTACAAGGAGAAAATGATCGAGTAGTCAAATATGTATCTATGTAAAAATGTTGTGTAAAATAAACATGTATATAGAAATGTATAAATTACAAAAATGTAAAATACACTTCAAAATTTTAAATGAAACATGTGCACCTGATCCATGTTAGGAAAAGGATGTAGAAGGATATCTTGTTTTGTCACGAGTTTTTGGGCGATCTCACACCACCACGGGTGAAGAAGTATGGGGAGGAGATGTGCTCTATCCTTAAATTTTAACCACTTCTACCGAAATATGTGAAGATATCTTTGTAATGTCCATGTTTTGTCAGTGATATGACACTAGTGGATATAACATTTCTGAGGCACACCCACTTTAACCCCCAAGCTTGTAACTGCTCCGTATAATTACCTAAGGACACCATGTCCTATTAAGGCCATTGTGTATGGAGTTCGTAGACTGGTCTGAAATCACTCAATGTGTGTGAACTGGTGTAAATATGTTGTGTTAGTAGAAAAACCTCAATGATGACCCCCTCTTTGGGGGTGCATCCGGCATCGGTAACAGGAGAATGTGGCCCAAAAAGAGGACCAACCACACTCGACCTGTCAAACTTTGTCATGTAGGGGAAAGGGAAACACTTGGTAGATACCAATGCACGTAAAAAAGTGGAAGGCTATCCAATACAAGTGTTAGTTTGAAAACACATACATGTAATAAGAAAAATGTAAAATATATAGACAATGTAGAAACTACCAAACAAAGTAGTGTAAACACGCAAGAAAACAAGTACACCACAAAAATTGGGTTTCAAATATGGTACATCACTCACGACGTTGCAAGACACTCAAATCCATCATGGCCACAAATAGAAGACAAGTGTGCACACAAGCAAAGGGAAAAGGCCATATACAATGGCAAAAAAAGTAGATAAGGAGAGATAAACAAGTAGTCATAAAAACATGTAATCCTATAAAAAAAGTGTTACACATGGAACACCTATTAGCATGTCGAGTGATAAACAATATGTAAAAACATGTAAGAACAAATAGTAAAAGATGCTAAGTACAAAATGAAATAATAACATTTGGATAAAATGAATGTGGATGTCCCCAACAATTAGTATAAGAAGGGTAGAAAGCGAGCATCCATGTTACATGTAGAGTCCCGTATCTCGTGATCACACTAAAGAAAGACATGAGCACACATATGTGGATGAGAATGACATTTAAGAAAGAAAGATAACATGGGTAGTAAAATGAACATGAAAAATACTAGTAAGCTAGAGTAAATGCCCCTAAGACACTTTAGTATGATGTTGGTGGATGGAATGGAATGTAAGATGGAATGTGTATGTAGTGAGGTTCATTTTTCTTGTCGTCAATAGTCAAGAATGAACCGTAAATGAGAGTGTGTCATCGGCAAATGGTCGAGTAATTTTAGTTATAACTAGTGCACTATTATGAGTGTGTATATGTAAGTGTGATGAAATGTGACATGTGGGGAGATGTGTGTGAACCCTATAGCCAAATTGTATATCAAAAATTATTGAAATGAAAGAGTGACGATATAGCCCTAAGCGTATGTCACTATGGAATGAATGTATGGGGATGAAACATATGGAAAGGTGTGCGTGGAAACTATAAGCTATGTGTATACCATGACTTGTTGAATGCAAGACCGATGATTTATAACTAAGTGTATATCACTATTAGATGAGAGGAACGGGGTGGGTAACGATGCAACCTAAAGCATATGTCACCATGAGGTGATTAATAAGGGTGGTGATTTATCCTAAAGCGTATACCACTAGAAGATGATAGAGTGGGTGAAATTCTAACCTAAGGTGTATATCATGAATGCAGGAAAGGTTTGATGAGAGAGATGTCACATGATGAATGTAATGTCCATTTAATTAGTAAACCCTCAATAGTCGAGTGTGGAATGAGGAAGTATATCGCGTCATAGGTTGGTGAGTGCAATGTGTAGAAGACAACGTATTATGAGAAACTAAGTGATGAAAGTGGGATGTAAACGTGCGGTTTGAGCAATGAAATGTAGGATGTATATCGTGCATAATGTACAAAACGCACTAATAGGTGTATATAGAAATAGAATATGTAAGGATGATAGATGAAACTAGACCCATATATAATGGAATCTAATGTAGTAAGTAGAATGTATATGATGGATAGATGCATGATGTAAAGCATACAATGTAGGAAATGTAGGGTATGTAGATGATGTAAGATGCGGATGTAGGTGTAGATAGAATATATAGTGATGGGATGGAAAGCTAGATCCATATATAATGTGACCTAGCGTAAATATAGAATGTATGGATGAAATATAAAACTAGACTCATAGGTAATGATGAATAGTGTGGCATATATGAGAAATCATGCAAAACCAATAATGGAGTGTGTGGGGTTCATTGTAATGGTAATACCTTTAAATTAAAGTGTGAAGCGAAGAACAAGAGTTTGTCATTGGGTAACGAGAGTGCTAGAATCAGTAAGAAGTATATGGATATATGAAGAAGAAAGTAAAGAGTAGAGGTGCAGCTATGCTAATATGAAGAAGGGGGATTGGGTAATGGTGATGCACCCTAATCAATTATGAAAGATGAGTCAATGTATAATATCAAGGGACGAGATGTTTGTCGATTATTACTGCGAGGATGATGAAAGCATAGGGACACAATCCACTGGGGATATAATAGATAAAATTGGTTCCAATGAATGAAACTAACTTTTATGTGAAGGATGAACGAAGGAAAAAGACTTAGATGGTGGGTGAATGAGGAGAGAGGGTTGTTAAAATGATTCATGTGTAGTGCTACAAGCCAAATGGGCCAGACGGGTAGATCGGGAATAGAAGGCAGCGATGAAGCAAATGAGATGAGGCCTAGCTGCTAGAGATCATGAATAATATGGCACAAAGCATGACATGAGTTAGTATGATGCCCTTAAATCCAATTTTAGTGGAAAAATGGTTAAGACTAGTATTGTATTAGTTGAGAAGGAGGGTAACAACAATTAGACGGTAGAGAAAGGAGTTGTTTATTAATAAGGTGGAAAATAATGTCTTGTGGTGTAGCATGAGACAGAAAGATAAGATGTGGAGGTAATTGTATAGTCGGTGGATCGGTGAGAGGATATGTAGGGGATGTGGATGGGGTAGGAGATTTATGGGTAGACAAGCATGTGAGGTAGAGACATCCTTAAGTTTCCCTATCTCAATATGGAGAGGCACAATTTTGGCTTCTATAGTGATGCTAAACTTGTAGTGTTTTTATAGCCTCCAATAGGTGTGTATTAGATGGAGAATCACAAGTAGGAGAATCAACAACAATGGTGATAAACATAGAGCCTATGGGAGACAATGGTGGATCGGTGTTAACACAAAAAGGAGATGAGTTATCAAGATCTTCTAAAGGATCGTCAATATAATTATCAAAATCATATTGAACGGTGTGAGAGACTTGATAAGAAAGTGTATTTGGTTGGTCATCAAAATAACCATGAATGCATAAGATGTACATGACCATGGCGTATTGTTCGTCGGTGAAGGGAGGCAACGAGCATCGTAGAGAGTATACCAAATTGTAAAGTTGGGTGAATAGCAAAGAAAAGAGATACTAACAATGTGAGTTGTGAAAAAGGGCATGGGGAATGTAATATCAACATGATCGGGATCAAGCATACCTCCAATATAATCTAACCAATATTGGCCAATTGTAAGTGGAGGACCGGTAAGAAGACAATGTGCAAGGTGGAAAATGACGTGGAAAACACATAGGAAATAAGTGGCATTGAGAATGAAATAACCATGATATAAATGTGGATTATATAGAGGAGTATGAAGGTCATCATAGCCAAACCCAAGTCAAAGGATACCCTCAAAGGAGCATACGGTGGCCATATATTATGTGTCAAGTGGTATTTGTTCCCAGTAAAAAAATTATGAAGAGAGTGCAAGTGGATGGTGGGCATAAAAGAAAGCATGATGATAGCGAAGGGGAGGGGATGAGATCCATAAATGGTAAAGGTCCTTGGTATGGCACAATAGTGGTAGCAATAACAGATGGTGGGGAAGAGATTGTTTTAAGCATGTGAATAGTGCTTGCAAATTACATTTCGTAGAGAAAAGGGGACAAGAGAGGAATATGAAAATCAACTAAGTATTGTGGAGTAGGTGTGGTAGTTGGTATTGGAGCATTCTAGCAACAAGAAGAAATGGAAAAGTAGAAGGGACAATAGCAATCATACAAACTATAGGAACTAGGTCATGGGGAGTTAGTTGAGGTTGAGAACTAATTACAAATGGGGAAGAAGTAGGTGTGGGGAGAGGTAATAAAGTGCTAGAGTCATTTATGTCCACAAGGGGGGAGCACGGACTTCTACTACAAGCTAAGACATGGATACATGATTAATGGTTCATAAATAAGTTGTAACAACATATCGAATGGCACGACGATCCATTCAACAAATTGGAAGTTGAATGAAAGATGGACAAGGGCTATAACTAGAAGTAGCAGTAGGAGTGTCGACGAAAGCATGATCATGGCTATCAAATTATAGAGTAGATAGATACTTAAAGGAAGACATTTCATTACATTTACCCATGATGGGAGGTGTACATGTAAAACCCTATAAGGCACTATAAAGGGACTTTGAGTTCATTAAAATGAATAACTAAAATTTAAGACTAAAATGTTAGGATGTTATAGTAATAGTAAAATCCTAGTTAATCTAGTTAGGAGGACTTAAATGTTGTCATAAATGAACTAACACAATATAGAATAAATGTAATTAATTAATCTAAGTGAAATGAAACCCTAAATGTGCAAGTAAAGGAGGAAAGATGACTCGGTGATTGTTGTAGATGGTCACATAGTGTTGCAAGTCTAAAAAATAAAATGCGGAAGTGCAGATGACAACTCAAAAATCTTGTTAAGATGAGATCTAGAGGGTGTGAATTGGTGAGATGCTCCAGAAGGTGTTGGATCACCTTGAGACACCCTAGTCTACAAATTAGGTGCCCCGATCACTTAAATGCCGATAAAATTTATTTTGCGGGGTCACAAGGTGTTTTTGAACACTTGCCTATCTATCACGCCTGGATTCACAAGAAGAGTTGTTTAATCACCTATAATACAAGAGGAAGTATCAAACCCTAGGAAAAATAAAATATGGAAATGAATGGGTCAAAATGACCTCAACCATGAAACTAGTGGTCTTATCATTGAGTGTTACACTACATTTCGGACCCGGATGTAGTTTGGGTGAGTAGGTGCATGTCATACCCTACGTGCTCTTGTGTCAAACACACTTTGTGAAGTAGTGAGCAATAGTAACTATACAAAATGTAAATAGCATTTGTGCATTAACTAGAATAGAATACCTCCCCTATGCAAAGTGTGTGTGATCCATATCTCTTAGCCTTAATGCATGGCACTTTTTGGACATAATTGATGTAATGGATGTAACTCTAGATGAAGTGATAGTAGTATGTGACACTAGGACCCTCATTATGATCTTATAACTTTATATTTATACGGTTCTTAAGATTAACTTTGTAATTAATCCCGATAAGGTATATTGAGAAAAGGAAAAGGATGAAAAGGGGCTAGAAAGGCTTTAAAAAGAATGAGAAAGAATTTCAATAGATCGGGGTGCTTTGAGTGGGACCAGGGTACCCTAATTTTGGGTAAAAATGATAGGAAGTTGTGAAATTGAGTGATACGTGTTAAAAAGACATGGGAACTAGGAAATAAAATATAAAATAAAGATGGCCAAAAGGTGGTATTAATTAGTACTTTATCCACTTGCGAACCTTTTAAATAATAGTATAATGACCGGGCTAAATAATGTCTAAAGTGCATAATTGTTTGTCTGAGGGCTTATTGATTAAATGCTTGGTAAAAACACTTAATCAGCTAATTAATAGATAATTATTGATACAAAGAGGATTATAAGTAACGAAGTGTCGTTAATTGGCATTTGTAATGTGATAAAAGCTAGTTGATTAACAAAGTGTCTTTAATTAACCAAAATGAAGGGAAACATTAGTTAATTAGTGGAAATCACTAATTATAATGGAAATGGTGAGATAGAGCATAATTGGTACCACTTTAGATGCATTGTTTAGATGCATTTTCTTTTATAATAGTTCTTTATATTGTTCTAAAATGACAAAAACTTTTTTAGTTGTTTATATATATCCAAGGATTCTTGTTTATCGAAAAAATTGTCATCAAATTAATTTTTAACAATCATAAATATCTATGTGATCAGTTTACATGTATTTGTAAACATTATAGATGTATCCAAACAAAAATATAACAAAAGTAAGTGTATAGATTAACCCTTCTCATTCCATACATAATATTATCATTATTAAACACTTAACACAAACCTCCTAGCCTAAATAACATAATGAATAAAGAGTATATAATAAAAAAATGACTTAAACACTCTTTCAACAAATAAAAAAATCATCGAATGCACTAAACATAAAAGGATCATCGTTCAATAATAAAACATATATGAATTCTTAAACTATAAGAATTAAGAATTGAACACTTGACCTTAAATTCTAAACTCCAAACCATAAACCATATAAGCAAATGGTGGATGCTAATGTTGAATACTACAACTGAAATGCTAAACATGAACAAGATTAAACCATAGATAATTAACTATAAGTCCTAAATACAAAACATAAACATTATACATTCAATCCTTACCATGAACACTTGATCTAAACATGACATTAGGGTTTTAAAAATAAATTTCAATTGTTCAATAAAAATTTAAACATTTATATGATATCGTGAATTATATATCATCAACCATAAGAACAAAACCATGCACATGATACCGTAAACCGTAAAGATTCAACATAAAATCTCAGTATTAAACATTTAATAACAACCTTACAACCTACATAACATAATGAAGTAAATGTAAATGATAACACAATGCTTCAAATGATCTTAGTGTTGTGTTTACAAAGATACATTATTTATTTGTGCTCATGATATAATTTGTTGTTAAACATTTTATTTATGGTTGTAAGGGTTTAATTTGGTTGTCAGGCATGAACACTTATGTGACATCATGGACTATGAAATATTAACACCAAACACATAACTCTAGATATATGATGAGGAAACTGCTAAGGAGAAATGCACCACCTTGAACACTCATTCAACATGATAAACACTCTTGTGATCCTTTGAACATCGGTTGCTCACTTTGAATAACACAAACACTCATTCAAAATCATTAATTATAAACCATAAATAACAAATAGAGAACGTTATACACAATGAGAACACCATGAAATAAATACAACACCTTAAACACTCATTTTCCATGTGAAACACTCGTATGACACCCTAATCACTAACAAACCACCTCAAATAGAAACTATGTTCGTGAATAATGGAATATAAATACGAACATCAAATGAAGAAGCTGGGAAACATACTTAATTTTTGTGATTGGAAGGATGATGGTGACAATGAAAATATTTCTTGTTAATGAAATACTCATAATGTTTAACCCTACATCTTGAGGAGAGAATTCTAAGTAGGAAATGTTATCCACAAAATAACTATAAGCACTAAACATAGACAATAATGCAACACCTTATCCCTTAGAGGACACCTTTAAATGTAAATGCCAAATGTTGAACATGAAATTTTGGATAGTAAATAATAAATGTGGAACCATTTAAACAAGGACCATAAGTGCTAACTATATGCACCAAAGGCCAAACCCTAAAAACTAAAGGATACATGTTTAAATTCAATAGTATTTTCATATTAATTAGATACTAGAAATTCATAGTCGACTTATGTAATACATTATTCAACCGATGTATTTAAATAGTGATCAAGGTTTGTGGTGATTATAATGTTTTCATTCAAATATAAATTTCTATGTTTCATTGTCATGTGCATGTATTTGCAACAAATAAGATACAAAATGTTCGTTAATTTTACAACTATACTAGTACTAATTTGGATTTAAATTCTTCATTCTTACTCAATATTTGTATTTTCTAGAATAATATTAATAATAATATTTTTAATTGTAAATATAAATTTATAATTATAATTTTATTATTATTTACCATAAAGGGTAAAATTGGGGTTTTATGGCTATAACCCTACCCAAATACAATAAGGCCCTAAAATACGAGATAAGACCATAAACACAATGAGAAACAAAAAGAGGAACAACTATCTTACAACACAAAGAAACAAATAAAGAGGAGAAGTGGTTTTCTTAGGGTAATTTTTTTCTTGTTGTGAACCAATTTCGACCATCCGAGGTGTCATCAACGGAAGAATAAATTCTAGATATTCAATCAATCGATATGCATATTCGTTTAAAGGAGAAGCATGGGGAACATTTTACTTAGTTGTTTCACGATATCTTGATCTTTAATATTATTAAATTCAACTGAATTGTAACATTTAATTTTTATTTGTTAACTTGACAAAAAAACTCTCTTAGTGTAGTTTCAGGAAGCATATCAACCAAGTCCTTCAAATCTATTTCTAAATCTAAGACTACATTGGTATTAGCATTAATAATAAAATGATCAGGAGGGAATTTTTTGAGCAAGTGTCTCTCTCATTTTCATTTTTCCATAAGACAATCTGCAGAGATGTGTCCCAAGGTGAACCATCTTCTTCATCTAAAGAACATTCTTTCATAATCAAGGGTTTGGGTCTAATGTTTGTCATGAACTTTAAGGTCAATGGTACCGGGAAGGTTATTTGAGGTGTTAATCTCAACAAGGATTCGGGAATAGGTATTATGGGTAAATTATGTGGTGTGAGATTCAACATTTAAAAAAATTCCATAGTGTTAGCAATAGAAGCAAAACAAAGAATGTCCCAAATTTACAATGGTAAGTGTGGTATTCTAATCCATATTGATTTGAGTGAAAATGTTTATGTGAGTGAATAAAATGAGGGAACCAAAGGTTTCATGACAAGATAATGAGATTGGCATAACCAAATATTTTTAGCTATGACATCCTTATCACTTATTGAAGTAAAGACAACAATAAAAGTTCTCCTCGCACAAGGATAGATGTCTAACTTGGCTCCAATAAGAGGAATACAATGTTTTGTGATGAATTAATAAAGGATTGGAAAGCTTAACCAAAGTCCCCTGAACCTACATATAATGACATGTTCCTTATAAAATATGTCGATTAAATCATAACATCACTAAAAGTGAAATAAGGGCTATTGGTTGCAGGTACCATGGGTTTGGTGGGCATATGTCCATTCCACCTCGAACAACTTCTCTTAAGGATTAATTGGTAAGGAGGTCAAATTTTTCAATCCTTATCATCCCAATAATGTAGCCTACCTTGGTTTCTAATGACTATGTTACGTCATGTAGTCAAACAAAAGAAATACGCTTGACATGGGATGAGGAAACCCTTTCTCCACTGGATGCATCACCTTTGTCCTATCCTCCATCATCATATTCGTAGAGAAATCCACATATGGTGTTGTTATGCTTCCCCTAGAACATGTCATGTATTCAAGATCTTGTGAAGGATATATTTCTATCGACATCATCCTAGTTCCCTACATCTTTCTCTTCTCCATTGACCTTATAAAGGTATTGGTAAGCCCTAGTACCAAATTCATTATCCTTTCCATTTTCTAATATATCTTTATCCTTTCCTTGACAAGGCTTCAATCTTCCCTCCTTATTGTCACTAGTTTTTCTTTCATCTTTAGGGTTAGGGTTCCACTTAGGGATCAACATTATTATTAGTATTAATATTAATAATATTTTATTTTTAAAAATAATAATATGAATAGTAAGTAAATATTTCCATCTTTGTGTGATATATTTATTATTACATTATTGTTGTTGACGATGATGTTATTAATAATAAAATTTTAAAAATAAATTAATAATAATAATATTTAAATTATAGAAATAATTACTAAATATTATTAACTATTTTCTTATATTTCTAATTTTCCTTAATCATAATGATATAAATAATAAAAATATTTTTAAATATAAAGTTCTAGGTCTCATCATCATTCGCACGTATTTGCAACAAAAAGATTCAAAATGTATGTTGTTTTTACAATCATAGTAATACTATTTTGTATTTCAATTCTTTTTTTACTGAATATTTTCATTCGCCATAATAATAGTACTAAAATAGTAAAAATATTGTAAATATATATTTTTAAAGATAAGATAAAGATACTTTGGTTTTGGGGGGACCCAAAACTTGCTTATAAAGGAGAAAATATAAAGCATTGAGAACCCAAAGAGGCAGACTCTACCAAAAGCTAAAGAAGATATAAAGACACTCACACATTACTTTTAAACCATCTTATCGCTGAGCTCAATCTTGCAGGATCTCAACTGCATTTTGAGAGAGGATTTAACATTTTTCCTTTTCTTCTTATTCTCCACAATGATCCAACCTAATTTAACATTAGGATTAACATTAGGGTTAATGTTTTAATTAAAAATAATTGAGATGATAAGTTCAAGATTCTCAAAGTACTCAATCAAATGTAGATCATCAACAACAACACCAAGAGTGATTGTGGCCTCCACAACTAATGAAACGAGAACATCAACCTCATCTTCCTTCTCTAAAACCGTGTGTTGAAACTCTCCATATTCAAACTTAGAGTCATCTAAAGAAACATGATGATCACTCCCCACTACCAACATACTATTATAGGAATCTCTACACCAAGTTACCTTAGCATTCACTTTATTTCTCATAATTTGGTACAATATGAGGCTAAGTGACCCAAAACAAAGCATTTCCTACATTTGAAGGGTAATCCTTTGTAGTCCAAAGTAGTTGTGACAAGATTCTATCTAAGACCCTAAGTTCAATAGAGGATGGAAGGTTAGCTAAAGTATCAATATCTACAAGAATGCAGGAATATGTGGTGTGAGTCTAAATTACGTTTTTTGTCAATATCAAGTCATTTACCAAAAGCATTTGCAATAGAAAAAGAATTTCCTCCCCAAAAAAATCAATCGAATGTGACTAAGCCACACCTAGATTGGTTTTGACATGAAAGGTTTTAGTGGTAGGGTTAAAAGTAGGGTACCATGGTTTCAAAAGTAGGAGGTGACTCTGAAGTTCCCACAACCTTGAAAAAATGGTATCCCTATCATCAAACAACTTAAAAACTACAATAAACAACCCTATAGCATATAGATATTCACTCTAACTAGCATAAATGGCTACCATTCTAAAGAGATCGGTGAGTATAGTTGTGGTAATCCCGCCACATTTCATTAAAGTGAAAAATAAGCCCATGTTTTTGAAATTTTTTCTACTTCAATCACCTTCTCCCTAAAGGTAACCGAGTGGGAGTTTTTATCTACTTATAGGGTTTTTTCTCCCTAATGCATCATAACAACACCCTAATTTGGACATTTCAAGTGTTCTAGGTTAGTCTTGGCCACATCTAAGAAGGACTTCATCCCCAATCATTCAAAACACCATGTAGGGAAGGGGAAATAGGGTCTTTGACAACACCAGGGGAAAGGGGAATCGATTAACCATAAATCCCTAACGCCATTATCAACACAAGTAGGGGACTAGATAAGGATAACCCCACTGATAATACCACCACTAAGTTAATAACTCTATAGCCAGGAGGCGCGCCAACTCCACCACCACCCCGAGGATGAGCAGATGTGGAACAACCACAAAGTGGAAAAAATACTAAGCCTCCACTCTGCTAGAACGAAAACCAAACCACCATCACTGCTAAATAAGAGGGAGTACATTTTGCGTGGGGGCAAGGCAAAATTTAAGGATCGGGGAGAGTTTAGGGCATGTCATTATGGAAAAGTGTCAACAAATATAAATTTGAATTTACTATTACTATTATTATTATTATTTGATTAGATAAATGTGGGTTGAGGGGACCCAAACCCGTAGCAATATCTTACAAATGGGGAAAAATATAAAACTATGAGCAACAAGTGAGGTTTTGTTAACCAAAATAAGCTCCCCTTATTTTTGGGTAAACTTACTACCTTTTGTGCTTTAGTCCAGATTTCAAACATCTAAAGCATTCAAAGGTTTTTGGAAAATGCTCCATCAGATATATAATTTCTTCCCCTTTCCATAAATATAAAGAACTCCGTATTTTGAGTTATGGTGGGTGGAGTTAGAAGGGAAAATTTTCCCAAGGCAGACTTACGGAGCTTGGGAGAGTTTTTTGCGAAAGGAACTCGAGACGGTGGGGCATCAGAGAAAAAAGTGAAAAATTGCATTTTCTTCCAAAAGGCATAAAATCAAAATGCGACCCGTGGCACCATCAAAAAGCTAATGCGGGTATGCGGGACTTCAGAGGTAAATTGGATTTTTTGACTTTTTGTCAAAAAATATTAAATGGAAAAAGGAAGCCCCCTCTGCCGACCCCAATGGATGCCACGTCATCGGTGCATTTGCGGGAAAAATTTAAAAAAATTCCCAAAGTAAAATTTACAGAAACGTAAGGGAACAATGTAGAACGGCATAAATTTTTTGATTCGAGCTCAATTTATGAAAATCTTGGTACCAATGGAAAGATCTAGAGATTCTCTTCATCATGGAGTCTTCAATTTTTTATTTTGGTAGAGATTTGTGGGAGAAAATTACAAAACATGATTTGGCATGGAAAAAATGTAGAACCAGTTTCCAACAATCAAATTTAATGAAATATGGGTGTTTTCTCCTCAAACACATAAAATGCATTTGGGAATGGAATTTACAGATGGAGCCTTGAATTTTTGACAAAATTTATGAATGTTGTTGGTGGTTGGAGAAGAGAATTAGATTTCTCATGTTTTTCCCTCTCTTTCCACATTTTGCTATATATTGTAATAGAGGCACATTTTTAAGAAGTTAGTTAGTGGTTGTTCATTCTTCTTCTCTGCCTCCCTCTTCTTTTCTTCCCCAGGGTCGAAAATGGAGTTCTAACCTCCTCCCTTGCTCTGTAGATGGCATTTTTGCCTCTTTCCCATGAAATAACGTACTGTGTAAATATGGAGCAATAAAAACTTATTTTTGTGATGCATTTGCCCATCCTTTGCTCATTTTTTGGTTGTTTCTTCTTGCCTCTCATTATTGTAGGGCATATGTGCATGTTTGAATGTCATTTGCAGGTTTTGGAGTTGTGTTTTTAGGGATTTTGGAACATTTTATGTGTGAAATCTATCTCTGGTCTGTGATGCACTTGTCCATCCTTTCCATTGCTCGCCTCCTTTTTCTCCATGGTAGTTTTGGTAGATGATCAACACTTTCCTTCTCTGGTGTATCACCGTTTTAGTGTAGGCTCTTTTTTTTCCTTGGTTTCTTTTCTCCTTATGTTCTTGAAGTTATATTAGAATTATATTAGCTTTCCTACACTAGAATAGCTTGTGGCGGGTAGATTAGGAAGAGGAATAAACCTTCTTTGGAGGATCATTCCCATTTGCAAGTTACACAACTTAGGAATAATCCAATGTTATGCAAATCACACCAAATGATCCTAGCTAAGAAAAGTAGATCCATAACTCATTTGGGGGTGCTTTGTGATTTTGCACTAACAATTTTGGCATGCCCGGTGGGACCTTAGAGGTATCCACTTCATTGCAACAAGATTGATGTGCACTTGTTGCAATTTCTAGCTTATTACAAGCTTCAATTTGCACATTTGGTGACTCCATCTTGTAAACAACTCATTCTCTGAGTTGAAAACCTATTTTTCATTCACTTCCATTCATCCTTCTTTCCATATTCTTTCATTTTTTCCATTCCATGAATTTATACAATCATGACTTCATTTTCACCATGGAATTAACATCTATAGCAGCAAAACACATTCCAACTCTCAATAAGCTTTACAAATGCTTTAAATCAGCATTTTGAGCAAATCCAAAATCAACATGGTTACCCCTATGAGAAGAAGTGCCAAAATCAGTTTGGCTATGGAGCTTTCCAAGAGCATGGGTATGAAAACAATGAAGAAAATCAAATTAAAGATGTTGGCCTATGTGAGAAGATCCAAAAATGGAGATTGGCATCATGTAGTCAAGATCTACAGCTCAAATGAAGGCATTCATAATTGGTTGCAGGGTACTGCCTGTTCATGGGAAGGCCCTTTTCCAAGACACTATAGTCCCTAAGAGAAGATGGACTTCATAATTGAGATGTTACCACAACTTGCATAATGGACCGAGGAGATAGAAGCATATGAGCAGAGTCCGAATCAACCTTGTCAATGGGTAAGTCATTTAGTAGTTCCTTGTATTCGGGGATAATTTTAGTGGTGAATATTCATAATATGGCGAAAATTTCATTTTAGGAAAATTTGAAAAGGTGATTTTTTCGGAGTGGGTCGGTGTCCTGTTTGCCTAAAATTTACAGTATATATATTTTTGGGGTCAGCTTCACCTTCATTTGAAAACATCTCCTATAAAAACCTAGGTGATTTGCCGGGTAGTATACTATGGTACTACCACAAGTAGCTTACCAAATTACCAATACCATGAAGTTTGAACTCACATACTCTTAAGCACCAGAGATTGTTGTTAGCCTATTAGGGTTAGTTGTTGATGCATGACAGAGATATAGTTGACGCGTGACAAAGAGGTATTATGATGTGCGATAAGGAGATATTACAGATGCGTGATAAGGGGGTAAGTAGTTGACATGTGAGAGGAATAGAGTTGATGTGCGATAGAGACAGTGACACCTTGGTGACATGTGATCAAGAGAGTTGATGTGTGACAAGGGCATAAGTAGTTGACACACAACAGGGAAAAAGTTGACGTGTGACATAGCTAGTTGATGCCTTGGAGATACACGATATAGATAATTGATGCATTTTTATGCATGATAGGGATATTTTATGCGTTGTTGACATGCGAAAAAGGGTTAGTTGTTGACATGTGACAAGGATTACCATAGTTGATGCGTGACAATAATTTTGACTCTGACTCACTGAGTCACTACTTGGTTCTTTTGTTGACGTAGGACTCTATTCAAAATAATGGAAGGTGCTAGTCCTAAGAATGTGAAGACCCTAAAAGTAACTAAGAAATCTCAGAAATCCTTTGTTCAAGTATTTTGGAAACTCTGCTAATATAGATATTGAAAATACCAACAACCATATAGATGCCACTAGAAAGAATCAGAATACTTGACTATGTGGAAGGTATTATTGAGGTGGACATGCATTCTGCACAGTATCAAACAAATGAAACCTATGATAATATGCTAGATCTTGAAGATATTCTTCCTATTGGGGTGCAACCAGAAGTGCATCAAGATATCACACATATAAATACTCAACAAAATGGAACACATAAATCAAATTCAAATTTTGGTTCATGAAAGAGGAAACCAGGTGATTGTGATATTGCTCAAAATTCTACTCAAAAAAGTAAAACATTAAAAATGAACAAGAATATGTGGACCATTGGCAGGTCATACAAGTTTGATTGGGCAGCTAAATTTCCGTTTATCAAACTTGTACAATCATCTAATTTTGAAGAGATCCCATCTAAATGTACATGTACAATATGTACGTGGAAATTAGGAAAGCAACAAAAAATGCAAATGAAGCTGGACACTATAGAAAAACATTGTGGAAAACAATATTTGACTATAACGGGATGGATGGCTAGAAAATCAAAACACATAGGTGGAAAACTGAAAAAGAATGCATGCATGTTAGATACAATGGATTATGAGGCAGAGAAAAAAAAACACAGACATCTCGTGGAAAAGGGAGGAACGATCACATCGTAAATTGGTAAGATGAATCAAACAAATCTACATGCAAAACTCATACAATTCTCTACTTTATTTCACATACTAAAGAAAGGAAGACTGATTTCGGATTTCCTTGATTTCAAAGTTTTGTATCAATATAATGGAATGTTGAATGTACCTAAGTCTCATTGGTCTAAAAGTAGTGGATGGGAAATGGAAAAATGCCTTTTGATGATAGAGAAGGAAGATTTGAAAGAGAATGTAAAAAAATAAAAGTTTATCTCTCTTTCAATTGATGAAGTGATAAAATCAACAACATTGCATGGGTATGTATCCACATCTATACTTTAGAAAATCATATAAGGACACCTCATCTATTGGGTGTTATGAAAATGGTTGAAAACTATAATGCCGAAAACCTACATAAAATAGTTGTTTCTCATTTGAAAGATATTTCTGGAATGACTGATTATGAAATTGCTACAAAGTTGGTATGCGTCGGAGTAGATGGTGCATCTGTCATGCAGGGTCACCGAACAGGGTTGTGTGTTAGATTACAAACAACAGTGGCCCCATATATGCTACCAATTCACTGTATGGCTCACAGAATGAATTTAGCATATAAAATGATAAGCAACCATGAAAATGTTGCTAAATTAGAAGACATTATAAGAGAACTTCATGCCTATATGGCAAGTAGCCCAAAGTGATTTCTTGAGTTCCAGAAATTTGCAATTGGAATTACAAATGGCAAAAAACTTCTGAAAGATGTTGAGACTAGATGGATCTCTTTGTATGAACCTACATGTAGAGTTCGTGAGGAGTATCCTTCGTTGGTTGGTTTCATGCACAAATATCATCATGAGGTTTATAGGCAAGGGACTTGTTGTTCCGCTTTAACTAATTTGGATACATTTCTTAGATTAGTTGGTATCCTTCCAATGTTGTAGGAGATCAATACACTGATGAAGCATGCATAGGGGAGATTAATCTATATTTTGGATTTTATACAGATGAGAAAAATGGTATGTCAAAGTCTTGATATCTTGTATTGTTCCCAAGATAGTTTTGATATAGTTGTTTTTGAGAATTTGAAAGCTTTATTAGATCTTTAAAATACTAGTAACTATTTGAGTTTTAATATCCACGATCACCTTTGCATCACTTGTTAATGGGAGGGACATACCACCGCACATTTTGCAAAAACGTCAAGATATTACATGATCGAGTGAGAAGATGTTCTCATGGTATGTAATCTCTTTAAGTCATTATAGTTGAAAACAAGAATAAAGCTTAAAAAATTTCACAATCCTTATCATCAAATATTAGAGAACTTTTCTCCAAAGATAAAATTCTTGAAGCCATGGGTGTGATGAATCCTAATTTTGGAATATCAAGGTGGTCATGTTGACTTTATAAGAAAGTATTTCCATAAATCCATGGGTACAATAATGGAACATTTCGGAAAGACTTCAAAGTTCAAGGGTATGGAAATAAAAGGTATACTAAATGCTAGTTTATTAAAATTCAATCAACAAATTTTACAACAACAATGAGGAACCAATATAAAAATTTAGACAAACCTTCCAAAGTGGTGCTATTACAAGGCAAAGTGGTGAGGAATCTATCAAAGTTTTATCTTACAAGAAGATATCGGTGAATATTTCAGATTATATGAGTTATGCCAAACAATGATTTTGGGGTCTATGGAGGATGAAAGGGTTTTCAGTGCATTATCATTTATAAAATCAAAACTGAGAAATAGGTTGGATAAAAATCTAGAAAGTTGCATGAGGTGTTATGTATCTCGATACTCCATGGAAACCTTTCCTTTTGACAGAGAAATTGTGCATTGGAATTCCCTTTGCGAAAGAAGAGGTGTGAATAATACAGCTATAAGTACAATTGTTCCCAACGTTGAGAGTGGAATTGGTGCATCATCACACTCTACAGAAGAGAACATCGAGTTTGAAGAAGCTATTGATAATGGATTGTTTCAACTTTAAATAGGTATCTTCTTCACTATAATCTTATTGTTTGTCACTTTAAATTTTTTTCAGCTCTTGTTATCATTAAATATGTTACAGGTATATATATTTACATTTATTTAAATACAATTTTTTATTTTTTTTTGAAAACATGGGTTGACATCCATCCAAGGAAGCTGGTACTTCTCGGGACTGACAATGTCAGGAAACTCACCCATCTATCTACTAATCCATTTCTCGTGTTGAGTTTTCTTAAAACAAAGATCTAGCACATTACCAGTGATGATTTCATAGCCATCTAAAACACTAGAGGTAAGTTAAACCCTATCATATCATCTTTCTTGATTTCTTACAATTATGTTTAATTTATTTTTTATATTTGCAAAATGCTTTGATATATTTTTAAACTTTGTGGGATAAAATGACACAATCGAATTTTACAGAGGAAGATTTTTCCATATTATACAATTCATAATCCACGATCCATTATACAATTCGTCATCCACGATCGTGCTAGAAGCTAAATCTATGTCCACATAAAATTCATCATCATCCATATATATCATATCATCATCATATCATTATCATAATCCTGACACTACAATTATTATTAAAACAATTATTTATCTATTTTAAATTTAAAGAAATGTCTTTGTCCTAACACATTCCATTTTTTAAAACAATTCATGATCATATCATTACAAGTATATCCATTCTAATGTCATCTATATCCATTCTAATGTCATCTATATCCATTTTAACACATTCCATTTATTTATCATCTATATCCATTCTAATGTCATCATGATCTTAAAACAAGTTTAAATGTCTAGAGAAGAAGAATTATCGTGCTTGAAGCTAAATCTACGTCCACATAAAATTCATCATCATCCATATATATCTGATATCATATCATCATCATATCATTATCATAATCCTGACACTACAATTATTATTAAAACAATTATTTATCTATTTTAAATTTAAAGAAATGTCTCTGTCCTAACACATTCCATTTTTTAAAAACAATTATCCATTATCATCATTCATCATCATCTATATCCATTCTAATGTCATCATGATCATATCATTACAAGTATAGAGAAGAAGAATTATCTTAAAACAAGTTTAAATGTCTAGAGAAGAAGAATTATCATGCTTGAAGCTAAATCTACGTCCACATACAATTCATGATAATCCAAGTAAACAAGAAACATACGTCATCATCCCTATCTAATGCAATCATCATTACAAGTAAACCAAAAAACATAAACTCCATATACAATCTAGAAATTCTATACATAATATATAGGAAGTTATAAAATTAAAGATTATATAGTATTTCAAATTTTCAAAGGCTATCAAATCCAGATAATAAAATTCAAATGCCATGACCACAACATTCAATGTTTCAAATTTTCAAATATAGACTCAATATTTCAAGTTTCCACACTCAATAATAAAAATTTTCAACCCTCTTTTTCTATATCCATTTCAACTCCTGTGCTCCTTTCCCCAATGGTTTCTTTGCTTGTGGTTGTACCCCTTTCCCCAATGGCGAAATAACCCTAGAACTTATGAGATCTTCCATAACACTGTCCAGATTTTTAAAAATTCTTTCTTCTTGCTTTTTCGCATCTCCATGGGATAGCAAATTTGGATCAGTTGTTGCCTTAGCTTTGAATAATATTTCAAGGTCAAAGCCATGCTATTTAATTATCCACTTCGGTGTATTGTTTTTTTGGTTAACTAATACAATATTTTCCTTCAAATTCTTTGCTGTGGATAAACTGTTCTTCGTTGTTTCCAAGTGAACTTGGAAAACCTTTGCTTGAATCTTCAAATTTTCATATTTCAACTGCACAAAAAAGTAATGTCAATTCAACATATTACTAAAATAAGAAAACTTTAAATTAACAAAAATTATTGTTTGAAAGTGATAATACTTATGACCACTCTATCTCTCTCGGCATTTGCAACTACTACCAGATCCTTGTCCTTAGACCATTTGTTAAAATATGCCAGGCCTCAGCACTAATATTTTCCAATTTGTTTAATGTCTTATCCAAAATGTCATCTTTATAGTTGTTTTTATACGTGACAATCCCACTTCTTACTTGGGTAAGTAAGGAATCCATCTTCGCAAGTTGATTCTAGACTGCAACATATAAACTATCCCTTTGCCAATAATTTTCATAATGACTAATAATATCATTGATAAGTACTTTAGCCCTTCTCTCCCATTCTATGAGCTGACTGATATGAGGTAGAATAAACTCATCGACATGGGATTGACAATCATAACCAATTAAGTTCTCCAAAGGAAAAGGTAGCAATTGTTCACCATCTATATCTGATGAAGATGATCTTGCTGGAGAGGTATGGGGGCTTTCAAGTAGATCAACTGCTACTTGTTTCTACCTTTGGGTGGCCTGATCTTGTTTGTGATAAAATTAATCAAGATTCAGACAAATAAATCTAAAGCAAAATGTAATTCAATATGGTAAAGTATGTTGAAATTGAAGTATACCTGTTGGCCTTGAATCATCTCACGGGTATTGAAAAAATCCAGTTGGGTCATTGCTATCAATGCCCAAGTAATCTTCATCTAAATTTATATTATTCAAAACCGATATGCCCATTGCACTGGGCAAGCCACCAAGTGAGAGGGTTGGAATTTGAAAGGAGGAGGCAATGTTTAGTGTCCCGCTAGGGGCCGGAGTAATTGGCATGCATTTACCAATGTTATTTTTTCCTAATCCTCTAGTTGGCATTTTAAATATTATTGGTTGAGGGGGTCGGTGCCACTGTTTGAACAGAAGGAGGACTGCAATGTGCTAAAAAGTTCAAGAAAAAACATATGAAAAACTAGAAAACAATGCAAAAACTATGAAATTAAATGAAGTAGTATTCAAAACTTGTACCTTGTTGTTGAGGGGTAGCTTGTCGCGGTGCTAAGGGTGGCCATGTTGGAGTAGTAATTGGTGGTTGTTGAGAAGATACAAATGCATGCGACTGATACTAAGTGAGTTGGGGAAGATGGTTGAGTTTCAAACACGTGTATGGTCCAAAGTCCCTGCAATGTCATCAACATTGAATTGTATGTCAATTCAATTGGGTAAAATTTAAATTGGAAAATGAAAATACAAATTTGGAATTTGTAAATAATACATGAAAAGGTATTACTTCTCTAGCATTTAACAAATTCAAACTGTTGGGGGTTCGGAGAGGAGTGAGCTTCCATTTCAGATTGGGAATCTCCCAAAGCCTCAAAGCATGTTGTTGGCCTCTTCCTCTTGATAACACCTTTTTTTGGGGAAGGGCTTCCATAAATCTTCTCTACAAACAGTAAATTGTTAATACTTGTGCACAGTGTAATGTCGAAATACAAACTTAATAGTTTATACCTGTTGTTCTTCAAATGGAATTGACAACTTCATCAATGCCTCATCAGTGCAAGTGGGAATTGGTTTGTCTTTTAAATTTAAAAGAGCCTCATAATAAAGGCCAAGGAGATAGTTTGTGGAGTAAATGATAGGTTTTTCTGAAAGCTTTGCATTTGTTATGTCAGTTCTTTTTTTTGATAAAAAGGTGCACCAATCAAATTTTTGTTTTGTGATAGTTGCAACAATGTATGCAATGGCCCAGTTTGGTATATTTGTTTGCCAACCCTGCAAAACTATTCTAGATTGAAAAAAGGAAATCATTGCAGCAAGAAAGTGGTGTGTAATTGCTTGCGTATCCACACCACGCCTGGATTTATTGACATGAGTTGCAAATGCCAAAAAATAGTGGGAATTAATATAACATTAAATTGTATCACAATAAAAAATTGAATAAAAAATGACGAATGAAAATGAATTATACTTACAATCAACATGGAAACCGAATGTCGATTCGAGATATTTCTTATCGTCTTTGACGAGTGTTTCCTTCATTGTAACAAAGGGTAAATTTCTAAATGGAAGGCCCGTAAACCGATGGATGTCAGTTGCGTCGATACCAAATTGAAACAATTGGCCATCGTTCATAGTAACATAAAACATGTCATCCTCTGTATTGTAAGACGAGAGAAGGTAGTTCAAAATATCTAGGTCTATTTTGAAATGGGGCATCTTAATGAGCCCACTAAACTCACATGCATTGATCAAATCTTTGTATTCGGAAGTCATCTGTAAAATAGTCTAGATGTGGGGGCACAAAGGATTCTTGTACAAAGGATTCTTGTAGATGATCTTTCTTGATATTTTCTTGAGCTTGTAGTTGCATGCACTTGTAGTCGTCATTATAGTTGTGCTTGAGTCTTTGAGAATGATGTATTCCTATATATAAAAAAATCAATATTGTTATGATCCTCATGTGTGGATTTCACTAACGCCTCGAGGTTTTTGTGTAACAATTGTTACATTTAGTATCGAGAATGACCACCCATGTTTGAATCCCACTCGGTTGGTTACGTTGTGTAGCCAGTGCCCATGGGGTTCCTAAACATCGGTGAAGCGGGGCTCGTACATAGGGGAGTGTGGCGCAAACCCAGCCCAAGTCGGGTTCTATGGAAGCGTGGTGGGATTTTATGATCCTCATGTGTGGATTTCACTAATGCCTCAAGGTTTTGTGTAACGGTTTGTTACACTATTTTAGTAAATGAAGGAAAGATATTGCAAATTGGTAAAGTAAGTACCCCACAAGAAAAATCTGAAATTTTTTCAGCTTTGTCAAGATTTTCCAGATATCTTCACTTGGAATTATAAGGATTTAAGGGTTTTCAACCCGATGTTGGCACAACATACTATTGAGCTAAATCCAGAATCCAAGCCTATCAGGTAGAAGCAAAGGCCAGTGAATCCCCATATTGAACCTCTCATGAGAAAAGAGTTGAACAAACTGATTGAGGCTAGTATCATCTTCCCTATCAAACATTCAAGTTGGGTTGCAAACTTGGTGCCAGTGAGAAAGAGAAATGGAGAAATAAGATTGTGTGTGGACTTCCATGATCTAAATAGAGCATCACTCAAGGATCATTATCCACTTCCATTAATGGAACAAATCTTGTAGGTTGTAGCTGGTTCAGAAAGGTTTTCATTGCTAGATGGATACTTAGGCTATAATCAGATAATGGTGAAGGAAGAAGATCAATTCAAGACAACCTTCACTAAAAAATGGGGCACATATGATTACAAGAAGATGCCATTTGGAATTTAAATGCCAGGAGCAACATTTTAGTGAGCTATGGATATGGTGTTTAAAGGCTTAATCAATAAGATAGTCTTGGTAGACCTAGATGATACCACTATCCATTGCCACACCACAAGAAATCTCTAAATCTTCTTGGGTAGGATAAAATTTTTCCGTAGATTTCTACCTAATTTTTCCACTCTTGTGAAGCCTTTAACAATGATGTTGAAGAAGAGTCTTGCATTCAAATGGACAACAAAAGGAAAAGAAAGTTTTGAGAACATCAAGCATGCAATATCATGAGCTCCAACTCTTATCAACCTAGAATTTTCAAAGGACTTCATGTTGTATGCTTTTGGAGGATTAGATACAATCTTAGCTATCTTGATACAACTGAATAGGGAAGGTTCAGAACAACCCATAGCATTCTTCAGTCAAATCCTGGAAGATTACAAAGTAAAGTATTCTTTCATTGAAAAGCATGTCCTTGTTGTCATTAGGAGTTTGAAGAAGTTCAAACACTTGGTCTCAAACAATAAGATTCAACTATTGGTGTCTCATGCTAGTGTCAAGGAATTTCTCCTAAACAAGGATTTGAATGAGAAGAGAGCAGGTTGGATCACTCGGGTGATGGAATATGATATTGAAATCAAAGTGACCAAGCTGGTTCGTGGCAAAGGTTTGTGTGAGAACCTCACTTCTAAACAACATGACGGATCAAAAGGTGAAGAAGATGTTTTCTGTTACTACAAAATGATCAAGAACAACCAACTGATGATGTACCCATTCCATGTTGGACCCAAGACTTGGTGCATTATCTCTAAATAGGTTTGTTCCCTCCAGAATGGAACAAAGCTAAGAGGAGATACTTTAGATTACAATCCATTCTATATGTACTCATTAATGGAATCTTGTTCAAGAAGGACATCAATGGTGTTCTATTGAGATGCATTGGAATAGGTCAAGTTGAGAGGATAGTACATGAGTTCCATGACAGAGAAGTAAGAGGAAACTTTGCTCCATGAGTAACAACTCTCAAAATCATGAAGGTTAGTTACTATTGGCCTATGGTGTTCAATGATTGCTACTCATGGGTCAAGAAATGCAAGAGATGTGCATTCTTCACAGGGAAAGAAAGGTTAGCAGCGCTGCCCCTTCGTCCAATTTTAGTAAATCAACCATTCATGCAATGGGGATTGGAATTCATTGGGGTTATCAATCCAAATTCAAGTCAAGGCCACAAGTGGATACTTATGGCAATAGACTATTTCACCAAGTGGACTGAAGTAGTGGCACTCAAGGAGGCAAATGAATCCAACATCTTGGATTTCTATGAAGGGATAGTCACGAGGTTTGGTGTCCCTACCACTATCATATCAAACAATGCATTGGCATTCCTTGGCACAAAGATCACTGAATGGGCTGTCAAGAATGGTGTGTACCTCAGCACTTCATCAAATTATTACCCTCAGGGTAATGGTCAAGCGAGTCTACGAACAAGAACCTACTAAGAATCATAAGGAGAAATCTTGATGAGAATCAGAGAACTTGGCATGCAAAGCTCAAATCAGCTCTATGGGCTGATAGGATCACACCCAAGAGGTCTACAGGAAGCTCTCCATATAAGCTTGTATACGGGAAAGAAGCAATTCTACCTATATCACTTGATTTTCCAGCATTGGAATGCATGAAACAGTTGGAACTAGCGAGTTTGAGCCCATGGAAATCAGGTATGCAGAGTTGATGGAATTAGAAGAAACAAGAGAACATGCAATGCAGACCATGGAAAAGGATCAAGCATTGATCAAGAAGAGTTTTGACAAGAAAGCTAAGGCTAGGATATTGCAAGTTGGAGATTTGGTACTGAAGTGGGATGTTGATCATGCAAATCCAGGAAAGCATTCCAAGTTCGATGCCATATGGAGTGGTCCATACATGATCATTGAATACAAAGGTAGCAATGCCTTAGTTGGCTAAGTTGGATGGTGAAGAGTTGCAGATTCCAGTCAATGGAATCTATCTCAAACGTTGCTACTAGAAAGAGATTTTCTCACCCTTGTAAATATTAATTTAGAATTTCCATTCCTCTAAGTGCTTATGCACATTGTATTTTGTTATAATAGTTTTCATTTCCCTAAGTATTGGCACACATATCTTGTTGCTTTTAGTGTGTGCATGTTTACAGTTCATCGAGCTCCCGAGAAAATAATTTGTACCCACATGAGAATCGAATCAAAAAATGTTTCAATGACTCAAGGATGCAGATTTTCAAATTTTAGATCAGATGGGGAATTACTAGATAGAGTCCATGCCTAATGAAATGCTACAAGAAGTTGGTCATGCATCATTTGGCGGGTAGATAACCCCGCTGAGTTGCCAAACTATTATCCCAAATTCACCCCCATGGTGATTTGGATAACTTACACAAATCCTTCAGTCGTGAGCCAATAGAATTGATTTAAGGAAAAAAATCATGTTTTGGGGTCCCCTTCGCTTCTCTCTAACTTCTCCATCCGAGGAAAAAACCCAATAAGTTACGAAAATTGGAAAATCGAAAAATAAACTCATTTTGGTGTTTTGCGGAAAAATCAAACATTTTGTCCTAGGCGGTCTCTTGGTTAGTTGGAATGCAGTATGCACGGGACATGAAAAGCTTATTTTTCCATAAGTTAGTACATTGCGGGTGGCTCGGAGAAAGGTGTTTGGGATATTCGGGACAAAATTACGCGCGGGATGCACAAAGGTGAAAAAGCCGCAAATGGAACCATATGTTGTGGAGAATGCAGAGGTCAATGACCCTCATGACTGGTCAATGATGACACGTATGGAAAATGAATTCCAAATCGGGCAATGCGAGAAGAATGTGTCTAGGATAGTCGGGACACGTGGACGCGATTTTGCCGAAATAGCCGCATGATAAAGACAAAAATTCAATGTTTGACCCACGAAACCTAAAATGGCCATAACTTTTGACTCGAAGCTCGATTTTCATAAAATTGGACTTTCTAGAAAAGGAATGATTTCCTCTAGATTTATTAATTTTGATGAGGGTAGATATATTAAAATAAAAGAACCATATTCAGCTCTAGTCAATTAATGCTCATTCCTGTCAAATGACAAAAAATGCTTGGCAGACCAAAAATAGTTCTTTGGCACTCAAAAGGCCATAACTTTTGCATTTCTCAACAAAATTGCATGAAATTGGTACCATTGGAATTTTGGCTCCGATCCTAACACACATCAATAAAAAAATTATTTGATGAGGAATCAATGGATATTTTCTGAAAACGTGGCCAAGTTTAGAATAGTGTTTTATTTAGTAGTTGGACGCATTCAATGAAGCATGGGCTGACATATTTCATTGTTGCAAGTCATGGGACAGTATGGGGATCCTTTTTAAAGTAACATAACATCATTTTACTCCATTTAATACCTCTTACAAGTGTTTGAAGGATAGATTTTGGGATTTCCATTTCCCCTCTCTCTCTCTCTTCTTTTTTTTTCTATAAATTGGAGTGTTGGGATCATTATAACGGGAGATATTTTTGTTGTAGCAAAGATCTGTCAAAATTTCTTTGTGAAACCAATGTGGTGCATGCCCTTGTAGTGGACTCCTTGCATGGTGATCCAGGCCCTTATCTTGTAATAGATTAAACTATGCATATCATGAAGCAATAAAATACAAGTTTGTGGATGTATCTTCCCCTACTGTGTTTGTTTGCACTCTTCTTGCCCTTTCAACCTTCATTACAAGAATATTGTGTCTATTTTTATGCTCCTACAAGGACTCATTATTATTTTGCATGTATGAAATATTGTTGTGAATGCATTTTCTAGATTGTGGAGAACTATTATCATCCCTTCTAGTATGTATTTTACTTCCATTTTTCACACATTGGAAGACTACTCTCACACCCCTCCTTTTCTAGTGTATCACTACTTTAGTGTAGGTTTTCATTTTCATGAATTCTCTCTCCTTGGTCCCTTAGAAAGTTAGATTAGGAAATTTAGTTTTTCCTACATTAGAGTAGATTGTGGCAGGTAGTTTAGGAGTAAGAACCAACTTTCTTTAGAGGTCTATCTCAAGTAGTAAGTCCCACAACTTGGAGATAGTACCCATGTTATCCAATCACACCGTGAGCTCAAGTATATGCACTTATGTAAACATAAGGGTGTTGTGATTCGGTGATAATAGGTCCAAGTATGATCCTCTACTATGAGATCCATAGTAGCCAAGAAATGAACATAGGTATCCATATCAACCATAATATGGGCATATATGGTGAAATCATAAAGATATGTCTTACTATCAATCGACAAACATTTTACCAAGAAACTCTTATAAATAATAAGCGAGTTTTCACTCCGAAATTAGAGGGGTAAGTATGACAACCGAACCCAAACTAGTTTGACATTAAAGGTTTGAATCACATAGTTTTTTTATTGATGGAAAATAGTTTTGAAGGGACTATACCCTGTTTACAAAGAAGGCCAAAAAGCTAGATATAGCAATCAAAGTATCAAAAAAAAAGGATCAGCATCCAGAATAGGCATTTGAAATCAACCGTAACCAAAAAGTTACATCAGGAGAAAAATAGAACAAGCACTACAACCATGCAGCCAGAAAATAGCAAAAAAATAGCAAAAACAATGGAAAAGATCGGTGCCTACAACAAAAAAAACCTTACTTCTTAGCTGCTCTGGTGATTTTAGATTTTATGGTTTGTAGAGAAGTGAAGAGGGCCACCGTAGTCATATGGGTGGGGTCCTTAGTATCAAGCTTAGCCAAGGTTTGGCTGCTCTCCTTGGCCGTTCCCCACAAAGTCTCTGGAATCCCACTCAGCACAGTGATGCTGCGAACATGTTGTTCCAGAAAATCACTGATAGCATTAAAAATTGCCATACTATGCTCATGGCGATCCTTGGCTCTTCCCACTCGATTGTCCAAGGAATTCAACTTTTTATAGATGTCCTCCACTTGCTAGTTATCTATCTCAGTACCCTCATCAATCTTCCTTTTCCCTTTTTGCTTGGTAAGTTGCGTCACTTCCTCCTTCAGCTTCATCATCTCCTTTTCAAGGTCATTCAGTCTTTGTATAGTGTTATTTGCTTCATTTGTGAGGCCTCTTCATGGCCAACACTGCTTATGTGTAGCAGGTTTTGTGTAACTTCCATATCCTTGCTACTGTGAAGGATTCTGCTCAAAATTGGGGTTTCCAGCTTGAGCTTCTTCTATTTTTCTGGTATTAGGCTTGGGGGTGGTGGCAGTGATGAGAGTGGGGGTCATGGTGGAAGGGATGTGGGTGGGGGTGGTGGCAGTGATGAGAGTGGGGTCATGGTGGAAGGGATGTGGGTGGGGGTGGTGGTAGTGATGAGAGTGGGGGTCGTGGTGGAAGGGATGTGAGTGGGGGTGGTGTCGGTGGAGGGAGGGAGAGGAGTCATGCTGGGGGAGGAAGGGAGGCTAGGGTATTTGGAAATGCAAAGCTTGTGCAACAAGAGAATAAGCCCTTGATGCAAAGGGGTAGCCCGTGTATGCTTCTAGAACTCCCAGATGGAGCGTTCAAGAGAGTTCAGGAGATAGTGAGGGAAACAGACCATGATTTGTCTACGGAAGTGGTTTAGAAAAACCAAATGCTTAGTGGGGACAGTGACATACCTCCCTTCCAAAGATATGTAATGGACCATCATGTGGGTTATCTCATCAAAGGGTGGTGGAATTGAACTAACCCATAGCCCCAGCTGTAACAAACATCAACACCTCATCCTCAACAACAAATTTCTTCTCTTCCACCTTTTTGTTGACTCTCTTGCTGAAGAAATGGAGGCCTTCCATCTCCAAACCAGTAGCTTCAGCAATAAGCTCTTCATTCACTATAATTTTATGTCCACCATACTCAACTTTGTGGTCCTTCCAATCCATGGCGAATTGAATTGAAATGCTCTGGTCGTGACCTTGAATGCGATCGATGAAATTTGTAATCCCACCCTGCTTAAGGAGATTCCAGAGCTCTGCATTTTCCTTCCAATCTGGATCACTGCAAGGTTCAATCTGACACTGGGGCTCCTCCCATTTTTACCTCTCTGTAGTGTTTTCCCTTCTTTCCTTCTAAACCCTTGTTCGAATTTTTGTATGGAATGCCATTGCACTTCTATGTCTGTCCCGATTATTTAGAATCCCACACATGTTTTGGAGTGATGAGAGTAGTTCCCACATGTGTGATCTTTGAGCTTCACTAAAGCCCACTCCAAGTCATCATTATCCTTACTCCACACTTGAGTGCCCATAAATTTCTGCTTGAATGCTGATTTGTACCTTCTCAGGGATGTAAATAGCATCATTCCAAATAGTTAAATTATTATTTATGCCATAATTGGCCAATTCATCAGCAACCTTGTTACCTTCCCTGTAAGTGTGCCTAATACGACTATTTTTGAAGGTTTGGCAGATGCTTATGGATTCCATGATGAAATCCTTGATATTCCAGCTAGGGGGTGAGGATTGATTAAGATGATTAATAATATTAAGTGAGTCTCCTTCCAGGATAATATTCTGTATGTTCTGAGTCTGGGCTATTCTAAGCCCCCATAGAGCAGCCAAGGCTTCAGCATAATGGTTAGTTTGGACCCCCATTTTACCAGCATAGGCAGCAATCAGATTGCCTCTATGGTCACGAATCACTCCTCCCCCTACAGCAATCCTAGGATTACCCTTAGAAGCCCCATCAAAGTTCAATTTGTGCCAGTTAAGATCAGGAGGATGCCAATGTATCAGAGACCTATCAATATTAGGGTGTGTGCTATTCTGAATATTGTCAACTCCAATTTTCTAGTTGGACAAGATATGCTCTTCATTTTTAGGATAGTTCTTGTTCTTGGGGGGTTTGAATCTGGCAATGTTCTCTTTGACAGCATTAGTGATCTTCATAAAGCTGATCTTGTGATGTTGCTTAATGTTTCTGAAAATGATGTCATTTCTGTCCTTCCATATTCTCCAAATGATATGGGGCATAACCAATTTCCAGAGTCTTCTCACAATACAATGCTTAAAAGGGGGATTCCATTGGGTCCAAAACTGGATAAAGTCCTTTGGCACAACCCAGAGAACTTTGAAATTAGAAAAGGCAATATTCCAGATTTTAGTGGCATATTCACAGTGCACTAGAAGGTGTCTGATATCCTCAGAATCTTTTTTACAGAGATGGCATCTATTTGGAATAATGAAACCTTTTCTAATCAGGTTATCAGTGGTAAGAATTCTACCCTAAGTACCAGCCAAAAGAAAAAGTTGATTTTTGGTGTGAGCTCAGCCATCCAAATCCTGCTCCAGTTGAACTCACACTGCATAGTTTCAAAGAAAGAATTATATCCAGCTTTAACAGAATAATCCCCATCAATAGAGTTATTCTAGACCAATTCATCCTTGACATCCATTTGACTTAAGGGGATAAGATTCAAATGCTCTTGTAATGAAGACATCATGTGGTTCAGATCATCCCTATCCATAGAGAGTTTTTTCCATTTCTTATTGTTGCCATCCCTGTCAATGTAATCCATGATTCTAGTACCATACTTACACTCAAGGTTGTCTTTGAATCACATAGTTGAACAAGGGAACCCTTTTTTTTTAGAAGAGGAAATGATATTTGAAATCCAAAACCTTACCAAATATCAAATCTCTATATAATATTTTGTCAAAAACTATAATGAAAAAACATATAGATGTGGGGTAAATATCAAGTTTAACTCTCTCCATAAGCGGCTTTAAGTGTTTCAAAATATAGTAATGAAGAGTATGGAGGGATGGGAAGAGGTCCTTAAATCTACTGAGATGAGCCCATTACTCTTGATAAAATATTAAGATTGAAGAACTTAAGCAATAAAGGAAACATAAAGAGAAATTTTTGAGGAAACCATAGGCTTGGGAAGAATTATTTTGGTGGATTTGTATTCTTTAGGAAACTTTTTCCTCAAAGCGTTCGTAGAGAATACCTAAGAACAAGATCTACTATGACACTAAACATTATTTGATAGCAACTAAACCGGGAACATATGATAGTAGAGTAACCATGGAACACGTGGTTGTTGAACCTCCGAGGAGGGGGAAGCTGTTTGCGCTACCAAGGAGACACCATCCCTGTTGAAGAAAACATTTCTCTCCCCATCAATGCGAGATCCACCTAAACTCCAAGTGATAGTTGAAAAAACTTCACCATTAGAGGTATAAAATATGGTCCGAAGGGTCTTCCTACACACCAAACGTTGTTGTCCATTTATCCCCTCTAAAATAAGTCTTCCTTGCTTCTTGCGGTCGTAAAGTAACCCTTATCTTGTGTCCCATCATTGATTTGAGTAGGGATTCCATCACCTTCATTTCCATTAGACCTAGGTTTAGGGGTTCAAATAAATTCATGAGCGCTTTCCATATTTCCCTAGGATTTTTGGCTGGGACCTTACCTAGATACAAAAATCCTGAAAGCCTAGATAAGACCATAAAAAAATGTGAAAAAAGGGAACAACTTCCTTTCGGTAGAAATAAACAACTAGAGAGTGCAAGTAGTTTTATTAGAGTAGTTTTTTCTTTTTTTTAATCAATTTCCAATCATCTAAGACATCCTCAATAAAAATATTAAATTCTAGAGATTCAATCGAACATATGCATTATTGTTTAAAGGAAAAATGATAGAAACATTTTCCTTATCCCGTTCACCGATATTTTGATCTTGATATTATTATTCAACTAAATTTTAACATTTATGTTTTCCTTGTCCACTTCTCAAAAAAATCTCTTATTATAGTTTAAGGAACAGATGTCGACCAAGTCCTCCAAATATATATTTAGATATAGGTCTCCCTTTGTATTAGCATTAAGGAAAAATGGTCTAGGAGGGAATTTTTCACCAAATGGCTCGCTAATTCTATCTCTTGACATAAAAAAATCTACAATGATATGTCCCAAAGTGAAGCATCTTACGCATCGAAATAAATTTCTTCATAATCAAGGGGCTAGGTCTATTTTCTTTCTTAAACATTAAGATAAATGTTAGAAGGAAGTATTATTTAGGTGTCAAGATTAACAAGGATTCAAGTATAGGTTGTACAAGTAAAATCTAGGCATGAGATTCTACTTTCAAAATAATTCTTAGATTGTTACCAATAGAAGCAAGATAAGGAGGGATCCGAAATTACACCGGTAAGTGTGGAATTATAATCCAACACTATTTGAGTAAAAATTTCTATGTGAGTGGATTAAATGATGAAAACAAGGGTTTGATGACAAAATAATGAAATAGACAAACCCAAATGTTTTTATGTGTTTCATTCTTATCACTTATGGTATAAAAGACAACAATAAAAATTCTCCTTTCACAATGGTAGATGTATAACCTTCCTTCAAGAATTAGAATCCAATATTTTTATCCATTCATGGAGGACTGGAAGTTTTGGCCAATTCCTACTAAACATATGCATATAAGGTTGTGTTTGTAATAAAATAACTCAAATTCAATCACAACATCACCGAAGGTGATACAAGGTTTGATAGATGTAGATTTTGTGGGTTTTTTGGGAATGTCTATTCCCCTAAGCCACCTCTCTAAAGGATCAATTGGTATGGAGGTCATATTTTTTAATGTTATATATTCAAACGGGGAGAAAGTCATAATACATGGGATGAGGAAACCCCGCCTCAATCCCGAGCCATCCTTTTCCTTCCAACCACCACCATTGTATCATCTAACACTATCACCTTTAGTGTTTTTTTCTTCCCATACACATATTGTGTCTTTTAGATCAAGTGAAAGATATATTTCCAATGATTTCATCCCCATCCCCTACATCTTTTTCTCCTCCATTGTCCGATAATGATATGGGAGAGCTGTAATGTCTGAAATTTAGTAACCTCCGCATTTTACAATATGTCTCTATCCTTTCCATCTCTAAGCTTCAATACACCCAACTTTTCATCATCGTAGAGCTCATTCTTTTACCACTAGGGTTAGGGTTTTATTAGGGATCAATATTGAGAGAAATCTATGAGAGTTAGTCAATATTGAATCATATTTGTGTAGAAATTTGTTAAAATGATGACTCATTATAAAACACATTCCATTTCTCAAATATCCTCTTTGTCTCAAGATCAATAAGATGATATTATTTTGAGGTAGTACCGTAACCCCAACATACACACTAGAGTGTCTCCTGATCGATATTCTTCCTCTTTTTAGATAGATATATATATATATATATATATATATATATATATATATATTGTACAAAATAATAATCTTAGATGAGAGATTGAATGATTATGATTACGTTATACCTCTTACGGTGTTTTATCTTGTAATATATTTATATATTCCCTATTCAACAGATGCATTGCTATCATGACTACTTCTACCCAAAATCTACTCTCCAAGTTGGAAGTGGAAAACATGCAACAAACCATCTCCATGGCGATCTGATTATGATGTTACATAATTCAATTTTGTTGAGGTTTATCGGGTCCAAAAAAGTGATGTTATATGTCATGATCCTTTAAGAATAAAAATAATTTATTTAATTTGAATTTCCTCTTCAATATGAGGACAAGAAGGGAATTTCTAGTCTTATAAACAACTTAGTGATTGAAAATATAAAAAATAGAAAATGATTCACTCTTATTCCGAGGAAGAACACCCATGTTTTGTGAGAATAGTCAATTGTCAATAACTAGAAGTACTAAAATCCTTACAAGGATGTAGGAAAGGGTCTTCAAATATTGTTATGAATTACCTCAAGGGGGTCCATGACATAGAAGTTACCTAGGTCAAACAAATCCCCATGTTTCTTTCTGCAATACATATAGAATATAATAGGAAAAGAATGGGATATTCAAGTAAGGAATCTTACAACATCCTTAGATTTGACTTGATATAGGGAGATGGAAAAAAGGTGACCATATCAATGAGGTTAGAGAGTAGTAAATTCCATCATATAGGAATATATATAAAGCTTCAAAGGACTCAAATTCATCAAGGTAAATAAACGATCCCTTAAAAAAATATCTATTATCATACCTTTTAGATCATGAACTCCACCTTGAGGATGTGATTCAAGAGATGATTCACATACATGATATTGGTTGTCAAGAATAAAACATATAGAACATTCATGAGTGTATAAATTATCATCCTAAGAGGAATGGTGAAGTTTAAAAATCATTTTGCAACATACTCCTTATTGTATATTATGAAAACCTCATCGCTGATAGGTTGATAAGTCGATAAATCAAAGAGCTTCCTATCACCCATCATATTCTTGCTAGTTCGAGTCAATCAACCAAATTTTTTATGATTGATACAAGAGTAAAAAAGAAGACTAAGTAAGTAAGAGTGAAATATTGAAAGCAGTAACATAAATCAAAGAAAGGTGGCCAAAGACATGAGTTAACTAGTATTGTTGTTACTTAGGAATCATATGAATAGTATTATACAATCAAGACTAGGTAATTACCCAAAGTGTGTGATTATGTGTCTACATTTTCCCCACTTTATTTTGGTGAGAGGAAATCTCGGTAAAATAAAGTAAATAGTGATACATATAAGATAACCATGTAGACCGATTTAGAAATCGTGCGAGAAGGACTAGAAAAATCATGGAGTGATAAAAGTGTGAAGTTTGGATGATAAGGAGGAGAAAGTGAAAAAAGTAATGATGAAAATGAGCCTAGGGAGGAATTAGATGTGTAGATTTCATAATGTACGAATTGTTGATGTTGATGTGTCGATGTTTTTGTTGTTGATGTTGACTATTGCTTCCCATACGGACAGGACATGCAAAAAGAAGCTGAAAAATAGTCAAATACGCATGTCTATGATCAAAATACATACAAATTATGTAAGTAATGTATGTAAATAATGTTGAAAGTGTGAAAAAGGAACATGTGCACCTGGTCTATGATGAAGAAAGGGGTGTAAAAAGGATCCTATAGATAATTTCGACACGCACAATTTTAGGCGATCTCACGCGAGAAATGGAAGAAGTGTAGGGAGAATAGTCTTGTGTCATCGTGAAACGTTTTAGCGCTTCCCACTATCTAAAATACCACTTTGCATATAATGTGTATAAATGCATGTGCTAAGGACCCAAGTCTAATTTTTATTCTTGTAAATGTTAGAACTATTATATTAAATGCATTATAATATATAATTTATATTTAAATAATATAGAATAAACTATATTCATATTATATAAATATAATTTTATTTTAGGGTTGGTTAAATTATTTAATAAAATAATTGAATCAGGGAGGTGTTCCCTATCACTTAATATGGTTATAAACCTTAGGGTTATTTAAATATTTTTATAGGTCATATTCAATATAATCATGTGAATAAATGGATTTTAGGCAAATATATGGAGTAGAGGTGATGAAAAGTTCTTTAATTGGACTGGATGGTTAGTAATTTCTTAATGAATGGAGAATTCTTCCATGTTTTTTACCCATTTAGGGTTTTCCACCTTACATACGGTGTCACTATGTACTTTATTTTATGTTGTTATTTACTTTGACTTATATGTGCACATTTACATTTATTTATGTAGTTTTACATTTATTTATAATGTTGACTTCACATTTAATAGATATAGTTAATATACTTTTCCACCCTCATCCTAATAGTAAAATATACTATGTATGGAGTTCTGTAGATTGTGTTGACCTATAAATCACTATGTAGTGGCCCCCTTGTATCAGGTATCCAAGAAAGAAGTTGTATTGCCCCATGGTTTAGGGCATCCAAAATGTTCATTTTTTTAAGGACCAATTATTATTTTGACCCCTATATGAAAGTACAAACTATGTTATACCAATCCCATGTATAACATTTTATGGGGTTGATTCACCCAAATGATTCACCCCATTGTTTAGGGTGCATCTTACACATTGAAGGAATATGCGGCCTAAAATAGGACTAACCGCTCTGTTGAAACTATTTCCTAGAGGGGATGGGAATGTTATTAGTAGAAACCATGGCACACACAAACTAGTGGCTAGGAAAACAAGTATTAGTACAAGAAAAGAAAAACACTCATGTAAAATGTAAACTAGTACACAATGTGTTAGCTAAGAAAGACATGCAATAAGACCATGTAGACCACAAAAAAATGGTTGTAAACTAGGGACATAACTCACGATATTGTAAGAAAATCAATACCCTAGTGGCCACAAGTACAATAAGAAAACAAGCTAGAGATAGGGAAAATCCTGCAGACAATGACAAGAAAAATTAAATAGTGTACAAGACAACCATGGAAGAAAATATTCCTACAAAAAAAATGTTGGACATGAATCACTCGTTATCATGTTAGAAAGATAAAAATTATGTTAAGGAATGTATAACGTGATAAATTAATGTGTTATGAAATAATAAAACTTGTATTGTTCAAAATTGGATGCCCTCAAGAGCCACTATAGGACTGGTATAAGGTAGTACACCAAGCATGCATATTACGTGTAATGGATCTATAAAATATGTGCTCACAATTATAAATTCAAGTGAGTGTGCATGTGTATGATAAAGAGAATGACATACAAGATATCTATCCAACATGGGTAATAAGATGAACATGTAAAATCATAAGTGAGAAAGAATAAATGCAACCAAGGTATGGAATATGATGTGGATTAGGAAGAATGGAATAAAGTGTGAATGATAGAGCAATGTGCCCCCAAGTGGATGTGTATGTATGCAATAATGTTCATTTTTTTATGCCCCCTCAACAGTCAAGAATGAACCATAAATGAGAATATTTCTTTGGAAATGGTTTGAGTGATGTGTTGTATGTAAATTAGGGGTGATGATTTGAGTGTAGAGTGTTGATTATAGAATGATAATGCGTTGATGATATTTTATGTGATATATGAATGGTGAATTTGAATTTGTGTTGATTTATTCTAACTCGTATATCACTAGACGACGTGTGAGTAAAGTACTAATACACGCAATGATGTAGCAAAGGCATAGATCATGAAATACATGAACGTGATGATGGCGGGAAAAATGATGATGTAGAAAAATATTATATCATTATATGTATGGATAAGATATTATAAAGTGTGATGATGAATCGTAAAGCATATATCACAAAATGTATGGATGGAATACTAGGAAACATGTAGACCTAACATGAAGCATATATCACAAAATGTAAAGATAAGATGCTAGAAAGGGGTGATGATTAGAATAAAAGTGTATATCATGATATGTGTGAAGAAGGTGATGGTTAAAAAAATTTCATAGTATTATAATAAGATTGATTGATTGAACGTGACGATAAAAGTATAGAATGATAAAGGTTTCATGAGGTGAAGTTCAATTTTGATTTATACCCTCAACAATTGAGTATGCACCATTAGACTAAACTACGGCGTCGGGTAGTGTATTATGTTTGTTATGTGATAGATACACTAATAGATATGTACAAATATTAATTATGTTAGGTTCGAGTTCATGTATATAGGATGCCCTCAACGGCCAAGTGTCAACCAAAACACTAGAGTGTGTCATCGAGGGTAATGATGTGACAAAATTCATCTACTGAGATTAAGTGGTCATGGAGCAATGGAAGAAACATTAGGACCATGCAATGGTGGAAAAGTTTGAATTGTTCCATGACCATCGATAGAAGGATAATTTACTTTGAAAAATGAATTGGAAAAAAATTGGAGTATGATGTGGTGGAGTCTTGAGTGGTGGTAGATTTTGTGGTATTGATGACACTACGGAAGGCTTGATAGGAGAAAATTTGGACTGATTTTGAGATATAGTTACATATTTTGACTTGGTGATGGTGAAAATGACTTGAGAGGATAAGGTGTTATATTGATTTTGAGAGGTGGTTTCTTAAGAGGTGCTTGACTCATTATAGAAGGAACCGAGTAATGATGACATGATTCTCATTAGACATAGATGAATAAGATTTAGCAACCCAATGAAATTTATCATTTTGATATGGGCATGTATTAGAATGTGGTGTAGTGAATGAGATAAAGTCTTCATACTCAAGACACTTGATTCTTTTTATAAAGGATATTAATCATTGTCATTATTTCCATTGATTTGATACTAATTATAATATGGAATACCCCAATATTTTTCAAGCCTATAAGGAGGATAAAAATGAGTATATGGCAAGTTTATTAATTAATGAATTATGAATTTTAGAAGAATATCTTGTTGTTTAACATTGAGAGTAAACTTGAGAGGCTCACGAAGCGGAAAGACTTGGGGTTCACTAATATGAGCACATGTAGAAGACAATGCATGAAGATGAGAATAATAACTAGCTTTGAACACGAGAATTATCCTTAAGATGTTGTATTTCATATTTGAGAGATGTAATCATGGAATATATATCTTCAAATTTTTCTTCAAATAAATAAAAAAGGTTTGAATTGAATCTAATATGGGTTGATTAGAAGGAGGATAAAAAGGATAGGGTCATCAAATAGATGATGGAAGATAGGAATTATTTAGTGTGGCGATGTATACGTAGGAAGATATATCAAGACAAAGGGTTTTTGTAGAACAACACGGCAATTAGGATGCATTTTAAGAAATTCGGGAAAACAAATTTAAAGATCTTTATGACCCATGACAAAATAAATACGAGGATCCAAGAGTTATCTACTAAGACAGTTCACCAAAATGATTAAGCTAAAATGTGAATATATGATCCTAATCTAAATGCTATAGTAGGAGCAAATAAATAAAATTATGTATAATAATGAATACCCAAAAACATAAGTAATAAATAGTGAAACCATGTAGTCATAAAATCATGCATTTTAGAATTTATTTATCCTCGTTTCATACTACTATTTAAAATGTTCTTGATGAAGAAAGTAAAAATTAACCCCATCTTTTGGCCATATTATTTTATTTTATTTTTCCATTACCAACCCTTTTTATCCACATGCCGAGTCTATTTTGGCCATTTCCCATCATTTTAGCCTCCTTGGACCACCCGAGCCAATACTAGGGTGCTCGTTGGAGCCTTTGTCCCACCGTGGGTGCCACGATCCTTTTAACACTTTCTAGAAAAAATTTGGGCTCTTTCTATCTTTTAGGCATCTTTATCTTTCTTTTGGTTATCTATTTCTAGGTTAATTACAAAATTGTATCAAGAGAACCCTATAAATATAAAGTTATGAGACCATAATGAGGGACCTAGCTTCATTTACTTCTATCACTCCATCTATAGTTCCAACTATCTATTACAATGCAAATCACTTACATCCGCATAGCTCCATCATTAAGGGTAGGAAATTTTCATCAAACTTCATAAGGGGAGGGATTCCATTCTATTCCATGCACACATTCAATTACATTTTCTACACATAGTTATTCATTGCTACTTTAGAAAGTGAGACTAGAACAAAAGAAACCTAGGGCATGTTCACACACATTTACTCATAAGACTACATCGAGTCCGAGATGTAGTGCGGTTTTAAGTTAATTATTCCACCATTGTGGTGGATGAGTTTAGTTTGATTCCATATGCATTATTATTTTTTAGGGTTTGATGTTTGTTTTAGGGTCTTGTAGGTATTTATTTCATCTTGGAATATTGGCGGCATTGGACGCATGATAAAAAAGTTAATATGACATACGGTGAGGGTCTTAGACCACTTTCTAACCCCTATAAAAACTAGTTGGACCTTTTACACAAGACTAGGAACCCAAATCGCATACCGGATCACCTACATGAACCCATGTCATCCTTTAGGAACCTAGTATATCTAGATCTTCAATATCCATCCTTTTTGGGACTCCAACATAGTCATTCATACTCCGATTTTTCAATTCACCTCGTGACACTTTACGCTGAGGCATCTATTATTAGATGAGTTCCTTCCTCACTCCTTTTTCATATTAGGGTTAGCATTTTCTTTTACATTGTTGTTTAGGTTGTTTATATACTTCTTTACTTACATTTATCTATTTCATTACAATTTTTGATAGCTTAGATTAACTATCCGCGGACTACTTAGTTATCCCATTCTAAGTTAATCATCTTGGTGAACCAGAAAATTCCTTCTTGCTCATGTCATCTCGCTATTAAGTTATCACTCAATCTTGTTATCCCACCTACGCACCATTTAAACTCATAGGTATAGTTACTACCATTTCTGATTTTAGGTGTGTGCATACCCAACATCCTCCTCACTTTGTCATGCCTAGGGCTGATCCATCCATTAATGTCATTACTAATTTTTATACTTTTCCTAATCCACTAACGGATTCACCCACATGTATTCCACCACCCATTACATCGACAGCTCCTCCTATCACCTCTAAGGCTTATGACATTATTGAACAACTAGAAAATACGCCCGCAAATATATCTCTACGAGTTAGTATATAATGCACCGGATTTTGTAACACTTTAGAATCTACATTTCATACTATTCATATTGAACGTGATAACTCCATAGAGGCCTTTGCACATATCATTCAATATCTTCACAATTTACCACATGTTATCTCTTTCACTGATGAGGATATGTCACCTTTTGCTAAAAGTAATCTATGTGATCCCGTACTCATTACTTCCATTCATCAGTACTACTTACATCAAGTGAGTTATCATTGATAATGGATCCATTGTTAATATTTTTTCTCATTTTCTATTACGACAATTGGGTATAAGTGATAATCTCATTTCTCAGAATTCCACTCTCATTCGCGGTTACGATTCTACCACTCACACATGCTTAGGGACTATCTCATTACATATTCGGGTTGTGCCTAAGGTTGCTTTCAATGAGTATTATGTCATCGATACCTCCTTTTAATTCAAACTCTTTTTCAGAAGGCCTTGGATTAGCACAATGCAAACAATTCCATCTATTATCCACTAATGTGTCAAATTTTTACATGATGGCTATAAACATAGTATTATCATTGATCAAGAGTCATTCAAGTATTGTGACATATATCATGTTCATGTTATGCCCATACCCCATTCGCAATGTATTCCATATGCCATTCTTGACATATATGACATTGGTCAGTCTAGGGGTTCACAATAGACTCCTACTACTATGAGTGCTCCTATTATAATTACTCACACTATGACTACTATTTCACCTATATTATTCTTCCCTACTAGTGTTCCATATCCACCAACTACCACACCTTCTACTCCTCGAACTACAATCCCGCTTACTAACATACTCGATAATTCCACATAGAATAATAATGCTCACGCTAGTGACTCCTCGGATTATGATGATGAGGTAGACACTATCAAACTTACTAATGAATTGTTTAGACAAATTTATTTCACTTCTTTGAGCATCAATTATTCTTATTTTGAAGAAATATTTATAATGATGACCTAGGAAAAATTGATTCAAGAATCCTCCCTTTTCTAATGCTTTGATATTATATAAGGGATATTTCCACATTGTCGACACTATTACATTTTCTCCTTCACCGATGGAAATTCTTTGACCAAATTTTACAAGCACAATATTTATCAACCAATCCTTTTGGAAACACACCCCATTTATTCCACTTACTTATATACTAATTTACATGTAATAGTTTGTATAAGTCCTGGTATGACACTTAATGATATCTTACCCCCTCTTCATTCACCACATATTTATCATGGCTATTTTCACATCACAAAGACTTATGGGTTGTGGGTCTTTCATTTAACATTCTTTCTTGCACATAATTATGGTGATTCCTCACTCACACTTAGACAATATTGGTTCATCTATATTGGTGGTACAATAGATGTTCTCCACTCTTCACTCACGTTTCCCATGCCTTTTGGCACTAAATCTATTCCTAATGATTCTTCTCTAGCTTACGTTCCAAATATATCTCATTAGCATTCTCATGGTTTTCCACAAATTACATTTACTAACAAAGAGTATGCAATGAATGTATACACAATCCATCGTAATGGGTTCTTATATGACCCTCCTCCTCATATAGCATACCAATTTTATGATGCTTATTAAGTAGGTTTTGATCATGACAATGATGTTATCTTGATAGCGGCCCCTAGTTACCTTTTCTAGTGCAAATGTAGGGGCATAACACCTAATTCACTCTCCCCCTCACTCATCACAACATTTATACATCTATCATATTTTCATTTTCAACTAGGAAATTTCTCATCATACATTTTAACATCAACCATTACCAAATGATGCACTCTTTTCCTTTAGTTCACATTTGACCATTGAAGGATTACCCATTGCATCTATTTCACACATTACACATCATACACCATACATTTAATAAATTTTTCTAAAAAAATTTGGGCACTTGCACATTCATACATCATACATTTTAATAGTTTTCATCTTACATGTTTTACATCTATCCACTATTGGGTATTTATACATGTTACCTCACATCCTATACATAGGAATATACAATACATCATACACTATGCATTACTCACATTCTACACATCATACTAGTCTTCGTACATATGAATCTAGCATCATTATTTCCTACATGTTACATAATTAGTCTAACTACACATCTTACATTATGCGTTATACATCACATTTTATACATTCTACACATCTACTATCACATTTTGCACATCATTTTTGTACATGTTTTCTCCATCACATGGTCATATTTTATCATTACATATACTATACCATATTCTACACATTACACTTAGTATGCTATGAAGCACTTTAGTTCCTCGGTTCATATTCGACTTCCAAGGGTTTATTAATAAAATTCACCTTACGATCATCACACATGTGACAATCCTAGGTTAGTGACATACACTTTAGGCTAAATCTTCACCTTTTCTATCCTTTTGTGTTGTATACACCTTAAGTTACATCACCACTCCCTCCTTTTGTCTTATAGTGATATACGCTTAGGGATAAATCATCACTCTTTCATTAATCTTATAGTGATATATGCTTAGGCTAAATCATCACTTATTAGTTCATCTATTCATGATATACACTTCAGCTATATGGTTCACGCACACATTATTTCTAGGTCTCATGTCACTACTACACCTACACATTCATCACAACATGTTATACACAACAACCTACTCGACCATTTCCCAATGATGCACTCTCATTTACGGTTCATTGGGAAAAATGAACCTCACCGCATACAATTCCATTCACCCAGTGGGCACGTGGCTCCTTTCATTCCATATTGAATTCCACTCCATTCATCCATAACATATTGCATTATCTTGGGGGCATTTACTCTTGTTCACTCGTGTTTTTTGTGATCACTTTACTACACACTTTAGATTTATTTATTATATGTCATTATCTATACTATCCACACATGGGCGTTCATGTCTTTATTTAGTTATGATCATAGATACTGATTATTTACATGTGACATGTATGCTCTCCTTCTACCCTTCCTACACTAGTCGTTGGGAGCATCCACATTCGTATCTCACGGGTGGTATTGCTTCATTTTATACTTAGCACTTTACATTACTTGGTTATTCGTGCTTTGAAATATTGGTTATTTCTCTAACATGTTAACGGGTTCTCCATGTGTAGCACTTGTTTTGTAGTATTACATTTTTCCATGACTATTCCTTTGTTTATTCTTATCTACTTTGTTTGCTTATTGTATGAGCGCTTTTCCCTAGATTTTGTGTGTACACTTTTTTTATTTGTGACCATGATGGCCTTTAATGTATTGTGAGATCGTGAGTGATGTTCCATGTTTTTGAACCTGCTTTGTGTAGTTTACTTGTCTTCTTACATGTTTACACTACTCTGTTTGGTAGTTTTACATTTTTTGCGTAGATTACACATTGTCTTCTTACATGCATGTTGTTCCCTACAAAAATTTTTTTGGTTATCCATCCTTGTTTTTCCATGCCTTATTTTTTACCAAGTGGATTCCCTTATTGATGTAGGATAGAGTTACACAGAACATGCGGTTGGTCCCCTTTTGGGGCCGCATTCGGTTATCGTGACATCTCATGCGCTTTAAAAGAGGGGTCCATCATTTGGGGTTTTACATACGAAAACATACCACATACATAGTGGCATTTATAGGACATGGTGTCCTTAGCATTCCAGGGAAGCGAGCTACAAGTTTGGAGGAGACAATGGGTGTGCCTCTCTAAACTACTTCAGCCGGTTGCATCGATTGCCCAAAAATGATAACAATAGAGAGATCTCTTCACATATAATTAGGGAAGAAATTAGAGATTAGAGGACACAGAGCATTTCCTCCCTTCACTTTTCGGCTAGGGTGTCATGAGATCACCCAAAAACTTATAGTACATGATATCCTTCTACACTCTTTCTCAACATGGATTAGGTGTACATGTTCTATTTACATTTTCATATTTTACATTTATATGTGTATTTTAGATAGTGTTTTTACACATACATACATATTTGACTACATGATCATTTTCTCCTTCTTGGTTTGGTCGTGTGAGAAACAAGAAATCAAATTAGAGGCAAAATAATATCAATGGTCACAACAACACATGCTTTACTAACCATTCTGTGTACACGACACACCGCAATAGCTACACACGTGTTCCACCGTAGGTTCCATCTCATCACGTTTTCTTTGTAAATTTTTCATCTTTAGTTTCCACACACCTCTATATTTTCATCACTCCACACTTTTATCTAGTCCTTCGGCATGTCTTTACTACATTCATCATGGACATAAAGTATGCATATCAATATACTTTTGATACCAATATTTCAGCTCACCAAAATAAAGTGAAGGAAAATTTAGACACAAAATCATGCACTTTAGACATTTATTTATTTTGGTTTCATACTACTATTTAGAAGGTTCTTAAGTGAATAAAGTACTAATTAACCCCCATATTTTAGCCATCTTGGTTTAATTTATTTCATCATTACCGACCCTTTTTCAGCCACATGCCCAGTCTAGTTAGGTCATTTCCCATCATTTTAGCCTCAATGGGGCACCCCAAGATCGAGGTGCCTTTGGAGTGCCTTGGTAGCACCAGGGAACCTAGTCCTTTTCACATTTTCCTGCGAATTTTTGGACTCTTTCTAGCTATTTTGCATCTTTATCTTTCTTTTGGTTGGACTTTTTAAGGTTAATTATGAAATTAGATCAAGAGAACCCTATAAATATAAAGTTATGAGACCATAATTAATAACTTAGAATAAATAACTACTATCACTCTATCTAGAGTTGCATCCATCTATTACATTCAAGATCACTTGCATCTACATAGCTCCATCATCAAGGGTAGGACATTTGCATCACACTTCATAAGGGGTGGGATTTCATTTTATTCCATGCACACATTCTATTACATTTTCTACACATAGTTATTTCTAACTACATCAAAAAGTGTGACTGACACAAGAGTAACCTAGGGCATGTTCACATGAATGTGCACATAGAAATAAATTAGGTATGAGATATAGTATAACACTTAGTTAGTAAGTCCACCATTGTGGTAGTTGTGGTCATCCAACCCCTTCATATGCATTTTTCCTATTTATGATTTGATGCTTGTTTTTGGTATTGTAGGTATTTCTTTCATCTTGGAGTATTGGCATCATTCGATGTAGAAAAATAATGTTGATGTGACATATAAAAATGGTTTCAAACCACCTTTAACCCCATAAAAATAATTTTTAGATTTTGTACACAAACTAGGAGCCCAGATTACAAACCAGAGTGCTTAAAGGCACCGAATCCTCCTCCAGGTGCCGAAGTCTATCTAAATGCTCAAGATCCATCCTTTTCGAGAATTCAACAAACTCATTCCTACTCCTCATATTTGTAGTCACCGATGTGACACTCTCTTATAAGCATATGTTATTAGTTGAGTTCTTTCCTCAATCTATTTTGCATATTATGGTTAGTATTTACTTTTTCATAGTTGTTTAGCTTTCTTGTATAATTATTTACTTGCATTTATCTATTTTATTACAGTTATTCATAGCTTAGATAAACTATCCCAACACATTACTTAGTCCTTTTTTATTTAATCAAAGCCTAATTTCAAAGAGAGAGTAAGAAGACTTATATGGATCACACATGCTTCTAGAGAATGCATAGAGTTGGAAAACACAAAGTGTCGCAATGGAGCAAAAAAATTATATCTACGGAGATAGGTTGGAATGGGGTTTCGAGGGAGGTATAGGGGTGTCCCAGGCACCCTAGACCTATTTTTGGGTGCACGGGTTTACGAAAATGCTCAAAACATATCCTATAAGTTGTTCACCTATAGTCATACTTGGTCACTCGAGGTCTCACAAAATCGTCGATAGGACCGCAAACTTGTTATAAAGAATGAACTTGTGACACCATCAAATAGACATCAAATCCCAAAAAGAAAGATGCGAAATGAGGTGTCAAACTATCCATATTTGTCACAATGGTGAACTTATGATTAAACATTGCACTACAACTAAGACCCAATGTAGTTTTGTGTGTGTGTGCATGAAATATTTCCCTAGGTGGCTCTTGTATGTGTCACACTTGGATAATGAGAAAGTAGTTAAATATAGAATATAGTAAATGTGTGTATGGTATATAATAAACTTCCCTCCTATGATGTGTGATGCAAAAAAATAGACCTTGTGTCCCTTGTGATGGACCTATATGGATGTAATGGAGCTCTTAGATGCCATGATAGATGAAACCTTAGGTGGTGATAGATAGTGTTTAGTGCTTGGTCCTTTATTATGATTATATAAGTTTATATCTATATGATTCATTCACTTGAATTTTGTAATTAACCCCACAAAGGCCAAGTATTAAAAAGAAAAGATGCTTAAATGACTAGAATGGACCAAAAAGTCATAGTAGAGTAAAAATGGGACAAGATCACCCATATGGGATGAGGTCGCATGACACCGACATCCTGGTTGGGCGTTAGTTTCCAAGATAAAAAATTATGAAGAGTAAAAAATCATACTAAGAAAGTAAGAGTCCAATATTGAAAGACGTAACAAAAGAAAAGAAAGGTATCCAAAGACATGGGTTGATTAGTACTCTTCTTAGTTAGGAATCATATGAATATTAGTATGTAATCGGGACTAGATAATTAACCAAAGTGCTTGATTGTGTGTCTAAAACAAGAACTCTACTTTTCGCATCATGAAGATTTAACAAGATATGGATGATTTTCATCTAGTTAATCACCTCACATATGTTGCATAGATCATCCTAGGACTCCTTTGATGTTTTCACATCTTGTACATGTGGTTGAATCTTGTCGAGAGATGATTAGTGTGATCAACATCAAGGATTTTGCATCGTCCTTCTCATACTTCATCTAGTCATCGACTATCTTTGCTTAGATGTACCAATTTTCTAGATACAATCCATAAATCTCTTAGAACTAGATAATCATCTGCATCTTGATCTTTAGGTGGCATAGTTTGATCCTTTGAGTAAGTAATAATTAGAGAAAAATAACTTGGGAGAGGAATGGATGCTAGAAAAAAATTGTAATTGTATTAATAAAGTACAAGCCCTTATGGATGATGAAGAGAATGTAGGTGAACTTGGTATGATTATGTAGTGATGTGAAAATTATTTTGATGGTGTTCTACCTCATGTTTTCATCTACATCATATCATTCCTTGAGCTAGGAATGAATATACTCTTCCCGAACGCACATCAAACAAGAACCAATCAAACAATCCTTAACACACACTATCTTTATATTGTAAGTTCTTGACATTATCAAGATTATATAAATATATAGAAACCTAAAATAGAATCAAGTGCTCTTTCAGAATTTATATCATCCCGTTAATGAATGTACATCTCATGATTGCTCACATTAGTGCTAACATTGTTTATCATAATTGACATGTGTTCATGGGTTCATAGTGAAGGTTTTACAGAAAATTAATGTTTCTTTAAAAACAACACATATGTGTTACCATTAAATCCTATAGAAGGTCGTGAAAAGAGGAGGTCACTATCACTTATGACACCAATAACAACAATAATCTTCCTTACGCTAAGAAATGGTTCCTTCTACACTAGACGTTAAAACAAAGACCTCCACACTTCCTCAATTATTTTCATGGAGAGAAAAAAATATTTTTCACTTATTTTCCTTCCACACCAGTATCCCATGCTTTGCATATTTACAAGCTCAAAAACATCCATGTTCATGCAAGGAATGCCTTGGTTTTTATATACACCACCTCTATCATGCCAAAATAAAGCCTCATGTTTACGTTGCTTAAAGAAAACTAGAAACAAAGTTATTCTTCCATGGTTTCTTCAAGTCTTAGAAATAACAACCACATCTTTACCAAACATGTTTTGCATAAGAAAAATCATGTATTTTCTCCTGCGCCAAATAATTCATCCTCTATATCATGAATTCTATGATAATATTAAGGGGAAAACAAAATAGAGAGATAATTAAATACCTTGTATTGATCAAATGTGTGTGTGTGTGTGTGTGTGTGTGTGGGTGTGTATGGTTTATCATTTACAACCAATTGTAAACAACAATATTAATACTATACATTTACAAATATATCCTTACTTTACTCTATGGTTTTGTAGAAAGGTGAAAGAAAGCGAAACATAAAATTCACATCATGATAAAAAGAGTTTGACACATTAGTGGATAAAAATAAAAAGTTAGTGCAGAGAAAAAATTTAATTTTAGCTTGGGATAGGATGTGGATGTTTTTCTTATTCAGAAGAAAAGGAACAAGTTATAGTTTCAAAAGAATTAGCTGCTTTAAATTTTTGTGTATAGATTTTCCCATTTTATAATTGAAATGAAAATTACATGTTTAAAGGAAAATGATACCTCGGTATATAAATTTTTGTATTCTCCCAATGTTAATGTCATCAATATGTATCAATGTTGAAATTATTTATGGAAAAACCTTCCAAAATGACTAGTTAATATCTAGTGTAACTCAAATGTGAAATGTAAAATTTGATGTAGGAGAATCATGGGACTTAGGAAAAACCTTCATCAAGGAGAAATATGCATGTAATAATGACTAGAAATTGTATGAGAAATGTACGATGGGAATTTCAAAGGGGATAGAGTGAAGAATTAAAACTTAAGTGAATAAGAGTGAGACGATGGGGAAAATAAGATGGGATATGAGGGAGGAGACGTGTGTTGTGCTCTAATGACTTTTTCCTATCTTGGTCACATTAGCTTTATCTGTGTACCACTTTATCATCTAAATGTCACTTTTTTATTCACATGAGTGAAATTTGCAATTAAATGGGGGTCAAAATAAAAAATGGGGAAGATCCAATAGGATCTAGGGCTGTAACCCAACTGAGAATGACTGAAAGATTTTTGGTTGGTCAATGTGTGATTTGAGAAATTCTTGAGATAAATTGTTGAGCATTATAACCTATGTCCAAAAATTCGTAGAGATTATTTATCTAGAAACTACTTGTCTTTTAGTTGTAGGAAACTATCGGTAGTTTTCCATTGATAAGCGGATCACTATAATGCATTACACCAAAAGAAACCACTAGACCAACACTCTTTTGAATCGTAGGCACCGAGTTTCAATATAGTTTGTAGTGAAACTTCCGAAGTGGCGTAGAGGCCATATATCTCGTATTGATATCTAGGTTGGGATGATAAATTTCCCCTAATCTCCATTTTCCGATCAAAGATTGAACAAAATAGTTCCACCGACTTACCATTTATTTGGTCCCCAAGGGATCCATTTGATAAGAAAACAAGCCAGGAGCATTAGTAGAAGACACAATGAGCTCTCTATTTCTGGGGACCAACAGAGTGAATGATCTGTAGGTAGAATCTACTTTGTGGTTTCTTGCTTGAAAAAATAACAATGAAGTGAGACAGGTTGAGAAAACAATCCATCCACCAATAACAATATAACACAATTCTTGTCTAACCCTCAATTTCATATTAGTAATAGATATGAAAATTTAACTCTAGTGGAAGGATGCGTTCTTGAAACAAACAAAGACTTGTCTCCGTTACCATCTAACATCCATGAGAAAGCAATTCTTGAGACTCACACAAAATTAAGGGAAATTTTGTCAACCAAAATGTGTACAATGCAATGGAAACCCCATCTACAAAAGGCTCTTGGTGGATGCTTGATCGGCTTGCCAAGAACCATAGAAATTGAATATAGCATTGAAATTTCTAAGGGGAATTTTATCAGACAGAGAGAATGGTTGGTTGAAATGTTCTGCCATCCATAGTATTGGAAAATTGATTGGCTGCAAATATTTCAAAAAAATTCTCAAGAAAAGTAACTTGTAACACAAAATCTTGATTCTTCTAGTATTGAAATCCTCAAGGAGTTATTTCAACTTCCTTTTACACCTGTATGATTTGATGTTGAAACCATAAAATGGTGAGATAAACTTTCTTAAGCTAAGCTTTTCACAAACATTTGGATTGATGGTGAATCTAAAATATCCTTGAGTCTAAGTTAGTCTAGAGCATACAGTGAAGAAATGATAACCAATATGTCAATCAAGGCCTAGTTTGTCATCAGTCAAGATATTTACATGTAGTTAGCATCCTTGCCTTGATATTTATGAGTTTTTCCATAAATTTTATCTTATACTGAGCTAGATTCACACAATAATTATCGTAGTAACATATGGTATTTCTTTATCATTTTGTTGGCCAACTCCAGACACAACATAGTCAGGTAAAGCCAACATTAAATAAATTCTAGGGTGAAGGTGATTCTAAATATTAATTTTCACTAGTACAAAATCTACAATGGCAATGACATACCATATGCCACTTTGTGACAACATGTAAGCTGGAAAACTTGTGAAATTGTGCTAACTTTAATATTATCACATTACTTTTTCAAGGAAAACAAAGCACCCAAATTTTATTTTGACACATTTCATGGGTCTCCACAAACTTTGAGTGTTGTACACTCTACCTATCCTTGAAATTTCGGATTTGGGCTAAGGGCCATTTTGGAGGCTTGTGGGACAAGCTAAGCTCATTCCACACCTCTTAAATTTCTATACCAAACCCTACCTATGGATTGGGGGTCAAAAAAAAAGACTCCATGATGTGTTTTATAAGACAAAAAGTGACATTAATTATAATTTTATTACATGAGTTTTAATTTTGTCCTTAGGGGGTGTGGGTTTAGATTGTGTGTGTAAGAAGCTTGTCATTCCTCTCAACTACCAATTTATTATACATTGGGGTTGAGATTTTACTTGTGATGTGGAGTTTAGGATGAGTTATGTGGAATCCTACATGGAGCCACCTCACCCTCCTCTCTCCTTTTCTATTTATGCAAGTTTATTTGTTTGTTTGGGGTTAGTTCATTTCATTTTTGCTCTTGTATTTTTGGAGTTATAGATTTTTGGATTGCTTATTTAATTCTTAGAGGTTTTTGGATTTGGATTGAGATTGAAGGATATTGGAGTTTTATTTCTTGATCAAGTTATTACCATGCAAAGGAAGGAGCTACACTCTTTTTACTTGTTTGTGTTTATATGTGTGTATTGCATGCATGTGAATAATTTTGGTGCTTGTTGGGATCTTGGGTAGAATATCTAAGTATGGTGTAGGAGAAGGATATGGGGATATTATATGTAGGGAAGAATAAGATTTTATTTTATGTTTTGGGATGGAGTTGGGTTGGGTGCCCCACCTTGCATAAGAAAATGCTTGCATTTCTTACTTGGTTCTTTGTGGGAGACATAAGAAATTGTAGGGACACATAAGAGAATGTGGGAGGTATAAGAGAATCTTGAGGGAGGCATACGAGATGTGTATGTTTTTAGTTTCTTTTTGGAGGGTTTTAAGGTGGGCACCTAATCCCATTTGAAGGCATGAGTGATCTCACCATAGATCCTTGCACCATTGGCTTTGCATTTAAAGCCTTGTGTATTTTAAAAGATTTATTATTGTGATTGTTTATTTTTGTTGGATCTGTGTTTATGGTTGTGATTTTTTTTTTTTTTGATGTGGAAGCATTGTGATAGTTTCCATGAGTTGGATCCATCCTTTATTGTATTACGGTTGGGGTTGGGGCTCCAATGAGGAGGATAACTTCTTCTCCTCATTGGATTATTGGTTGGGTGGAGAGTGTTGCCTCTCCCCATTTTTGGTTATTGTGATTCAAGTGAAGACATGGTGGAGATCTTGTTGGTGACTTGGGACTTGGAGTATTTTTGATAGTAAAATAAATCCTTCATTGTATAAATTTTATCGTAATTCCCACTTAAGGTGGAAGACTCATAGATTGCATTGAAAGAAAAGTTGTACTATATATTTTTTTACTAAGTTGTAATATCGTATTTGAAGAAATCTCACTAAAGAATGTGTATTTCCCTTTCTCTTAAAATTTTTGTATGTAAAGGAATGAATTAGAATGGATATCATGTTTAAATTTTACCTTGTATTGAAAGAAAAGAAAGTTGAAAATTTTAATGTTTGATCACAAAATGAATTGGAAATGTTGTCATAGCTTTATTTTGGTTTGAAACAGTTAAACACTCTCTAGTTTTTGATATATGTAAAGTTAAAGTTATCTCTTGATATCTATTTTCCTTCAAACATTCATTTTTAGAGCTCTCTAGCCTACACAAAGTGGCTTGAACCGGTTAGCCTCAACCAAAGATCGGTGTACTCAAGATCGACATCATCACTATTTCATGTTTACAATTTTGAAATTTTAACTCCAAGCTTAGTTATCAATTTAAATGATATCATGACTTTCTCATAAACCTTAAATTTAATGGATAATTGTTGGAAATGGCATTAAGATAAGTGTGAACCACAAAATGTGAAAGATATGCTAAAATTTATAAAATAGACATCATTAACAAGAATCAAGCGTCGACAATCGAACTGTCATTCAACATTCCTGTGACCGACATCGGTCATTGTATATTGTATAAATTGTAATTTTTCAAACTTGAAATACATTCGTGGTGCTTTTGTTGAATCAGATACCTTTGAGACTGTTATGTTGTCATGAAATTGAATAATAAGTTACTCCTAGTACAAATCCAATATCCTTTGCATTTAAAATAATAATATAAAATATATTAATGCCACAGAACTTGTGCCGGTAGTTGAACCGACATCGGTAGCACAATGGTTGTCACGGTTAGTCAAGAGACCATCGTTGGTCACCTATGTGTGGACTATTTTTAAGAAAACATTTTCTAGCCAAACCATTTGCTCTTATGGATCTAAAATTCACCTAAATGTAGATCCAGCCTATGTGGGCCATGTATGCTTGTTTGGACCCACACTCCAACCTGTATAAAGGGATTTAGATACCTTAAACTCTTGATCTAAAAAATGGGTTTCTTCCCCATAAATGAAAACAAAACAAAAAATAGAGAACTAATAAACAATAGATCTCAAACCAGATCTAGGATATATGTTTGCATTGAAATTAAATAACTAGGAATGCATGATTAAATATAAGATTTAACTATTCAAATGAGGAGCCATTTTGATGGAATCCCCTTCTTCTTACACATTGGTTCCAAGAAGACTCCTTCATGATTTTCCTTGATCCATGGCATCCAATCCTTCAACCTTCAAACCAAAGAGAAACAAATGAAGGATCTTAGGGTAAGAGATGCTTAAGAAGACTCCTTTAAGGATTATTAGGGTTTCTTTAGGGTTGATCGAATCTGCGGTCACTATTAATTTGATTGAAGGGTTAAGAATCAACCCTACAATTGTTAGGTAGGAATGAATATTATGGGTGTTTTAAATAATTTCTAAAGGTATGTGTAAATGGGTGAATGGGGCCATTTAATACCCTTTTATGTTAAGTTATTTATTTCGTTCCTATTATATTTTAAAAATTAATTGAATGGACACTAAAGAAACTAATTTAAGTGCACTAAAGTAACTAGGGATAAGGGTTTATTAAATGTGGATGAAATGTTAATTTTCTAGTAGGAATTAATTCAACATATACAAGGGTTGACACCCTTGTAACTTAAAACAAAAAAAAATTGTTGTAACTTCCAAGATAATTATTTAAGGATTAACATGGTTTTATAAATTTGAAATTGTGGGAATTACGGGGTAGGTATCAAAGGAAACTTTTAGGGGTCAAAAGCATAAAATATTAAAATACAATAAAACAATAAATTCATTTTGAATATGTAAATTGTAATGCCCTGTATAATTTTTTTTAAAAAGCTAAATTTAAATTTTGTTTTGTTGATTCTTTCCCCCGTGTATCCAACCTTGGCTGAGTGGATTGCATGGAAGGAGAATGTTTGTGGTGGTGCCTTTTGAAGGGGTCTGAGTGGTGTTATTGGAAGGTATTGTATTTAATGTGGGAATTAACATTTTCTTTACCTAACCTGACAGACCTGGTCTTCACGCAGGGTCCTCTAAACTGCTAAATTTATGGTGATTTGGACTCCCCCTCCCACCGACTCGGCCATTCCCTTCTGGAACTCTTTTTCAAATTATTTGGCACATTTTGGGGGATGTTGCACATTGTTGTGTTGATCGACACACCGCTTTGGCCTATTTGGAGGATCTACACATGCCAAGCCTAAACCTACCGGTCACTTGAGTTTTTTTCCTTGTTTTTGTGTTTAGCACTGATGCGGTGGGCCTAGGTGACTCAATCTACTAGCCATGTGAGAGGGAGATATTTGAGATAAGGGAAAAGGGAAGAGACCATAAAGCATGCTCCTAGTTGTGCTTGTTGTTTGCAATCCTTCTTGGGCACCTTCAACTACAAAAATGGACATAAATAATTCCTCCTGATGCTTGATGGATATCCATACATGTTCCTAAGTTTTATTTTTTCTTGACTGTGTACATGCGGACATAGGTGAAATGAGGAGGTTGGAAACCCATTTGTTGTTGTGGTGAGTCCAAGATGTGTTACAGATCATGTTTTGTGCCTACTCTACCACCGTGGCATTTGCTGAGACCACATCTCCTTGAGGTGTTTTATCATAAAATTTACCCTGCCTCATGTATTATCTCCCATGTTTTGCATACTTTCCTTCCAAGGTGCTGCAACTGAAGAGTTTACCTAGGTCTCTTCTCCATTATGCTTGGGTTGAGGTCCATTCCTATTGCAGAGTTGCTATCTTGGCTCTAGCCACATGCATGTTTGTGAAGGTGGGATGAGCAGGTTGGACACCTTTTGGTCACATATGGTGGAATCGGGGTCATAAAATCAAACCCATTTTGTGCACATATTGCAATCATTGCAGTTCTTGAGACCACGTGTTCCTTTGTGCTCGTTGGATGTCCATACCCTACTCCATCCGTCCCATTTCGGATGTTGGCAAGGTTGTGGAGCCTAGCTTGCCCCCTCCCCTACCTCAAGTGTCATTTTCATCAAACCCCATTGGTGTATATACTATAGTCATGGAATTCCTTGAGATCACATTCCTTTCCATCTATTGAAGCTCACGGTTTTGGGAGCTCCCTGCCTGTGCCAAGGTGGGATTGAGTGGGGTTTGATGCCTAACAATTTTTGGATGGAGATCCAACTAGAGGTTTGTTACTACAGGAATTTGGGGTGTTTGTGTGCTTGTTGAAGCTGGAGAAATAGGCAAGATAATCCTACCTTTGTTACAATTGCTAAAATTTAAAAATGTCATGAAATAGAACTTTCTTTCCCCGAATTTGGGTTGTCTTTGCTGATTTTGTTGTGGGTTTGTCACCTTGCGGAAAATCTCTCCCTTCCTCTTGTATCTTCTTGTTTTGACTTTAATCATTGTCGGTGTTAAAGTGGATAGCATAGATTTACTTTCCTCCTACATTGGTTGTTGTGTGTTCATACTTGAATGATCAACCTTCTACCTTTATTAGCTGCATTTTTGGGTTTGAGTATCAAGTTTGTCATGTTGTTTATAGCGGGTGTTTTCTGTTGTGAAGGAAAGCCTGCTGTATTTACAAACCTCTTTCTTTCTTACGAGCTTGTCATTTTGGATTAGATTTCTTCCTAGATAATCAGGTTTCTCCTATTCATTTTGTGAACTTTTAGATCGGGTTATTCAAGTAGTCACCTTATCGGATAATGTCCCTTCCGGGTTGATTATCATTTTATGGAAACTTAATTACCCTTTTGGATTTTGTCAACAATCTTGTAATGCTAGTTGTTCTTTGGTGTTTCCCAACCTTGGAGTGGTGTGGTTGTCAAGGTCTATTAGACCTCCATGTTCTCTTTTCTCAAACCAATTAAATGTCCCCTTTGAACTATCCTATAGGTTTGTAAAATTTATGTGTGGTTGACTTCTGTGGTTAGATTTATGCTTGGAGGGTGTATCTTGGCTAAGGTGTCCGAATTACTAGTTGTCTTGCACCTTGAGTATTCCTACATAATTGTGTTTGATGCTAGATGTATACCCTTTTTGCCTGTTGATTTTCAATATAGTTCCAAAATGTTTAAAATTTTCCTTGAGGGGCACTTTGATTGTTCCTTATGAAGCTTAAACCGTAACAAAGGTTTTCCTCACCGAGATTTGAAGTTTCATGTGTGTGTTATGGATAGTACTCCGTTATTTTCAGAAATACCTTTGTATAGTTCTAATCTGATGACTCTTAGTGGAATAGTTATATTTGTGCATCTCACCAAATTTAATTGAATTTTGGATGACATATGTATCTTATTGACTTTGTTAGTTCCTGAAGTGAAGAGAGGTGAATAGTGGAGAGGGTGGAAGGAATGCACCATAGAATAGAGATAGATTTCACATGGAACACCACTTCAAAACCCATTAAGCACAGCTCCCAGAACCTACAACAAACATTAGAGTATGCACAATATACCCTGTAATGATGAGAGGTAAGAAGAGACAACAAAATAAGCCAAGGATGGATAGATGCATCATGAAACAAATTTTATCGCTTGAAAATGTTACACGGTAAATAATAAGTGGGAAAGAGGCAAGAAAATTCCATTACAAAGCCATGGGAGGAGGCTTAGACTCGCATTCTACCCTAAGGAAGAAAGAGAGACAGGGGTAGAGGAGAAACAATGACCAAACTTTGAATATGCCCCTCATGTACAATATATAGAAGAATGAGAGAGAAAGAGAGGAAAAATAAAACTCTATTCAAACCACCCCTGCGATGCATTGAATCCTTCTCTAAAAGATCAACCACTATCCCTCAATGCCCACTATGGATCCACCCACAATATTTCAAGTCTGCCACTCTATGTCTGTTCGGTGTGTTGAAGAAGGAAGAATGACAGATCAAAAAATAAAATCCGGGTGGTTGAAGCAATCAGATCCTTCATTAATAGCTTACAAGATGTTTTCCTACTTCTCACCCACTTGACCCTATCAAAATTAAATTTTTCAGGCCTCCATGGTGTAGAGGATGTCGATACCTTTCCAAAAAGTCTTCTCCCACCCAAATTTGAGTTCCCAATCAAAAGATATGGCCATTTGAAGTTCCTCAGGTCAGGCGCTTAATGTGACTTGCAGTATGCAAGGGTCTGTTCATATAGGGGCCACATGGCAGCCCCACGCTCATTTGATATTTCACCCCTTTCCTTCGCTCTTGAAATTTCACCGAATTGAGACACATGGCATCATCTGCAGGCTCCCCTATGTCTTCTATATTCTGCTTGAGTCTCTCCTATTGGTGGAGACATTGTGCCTGACCTAAGACACGTGGAGGCCTAGTGATCATTTGGGAACTACCTTTTGGGGTGCACCTTTGAAATTACACCGATGAGACACGTGGTAAGATGGCACATGTTTTGCAGAACTTATGTGGATTCACCTCTTGAAAGTGCGTCGAAGAGACATGTGGCTCTTTCCATTGGCTTCTCTTTTCTTTACATTTGGCTAAGTCCCTTTTGCTTGGTAGGGCCATACATCTAACCCTGGACATGTGGAGGCTTCGTGCTTGTTTGGAAACCACTCTAAATTTTACTTTTGAAGTAGTGTCATGCTGACACTTGGCTCCTTCCACTGGCCTTTTCCCTATTTTGACTTTTCAATGGCCGATTCTGTCCCCTTTTGGACCTAGGACACGTGGAAGGCCCGTGCTCATCTGAGTCTCCACTTTGGGTCGCGCCTTTGAATTTGTGTTGATGCGCAACACAACATCATCCACTAGTTCTCTATACTTAGTCGATTTTGGGCCCACTCTATCTCCCTCTATTGACTCTGTTGGACCCTAGACATGTGGAGAGTTGGCACTCATTTGAGTCTCCACACTTCGACCCAGCCTTGGGGTTGCGCCATCGAGACATGTGGAGGCTTTCTGCCAACACTCTTATACTTAGTCAATTTAAACGGTTGGCTTTATCCCCTTTTCAGACTTGGGACACATGGAAGCCTCGCACTCATTTGGGAGACCCACTTTTGGATTTACCTTTGAAGATGCGCGAGTTGATGTGTGCAATATTCCACTAGTTCTTCCATACTTACCCAATTTAGGCCCACTTTGAATCATTTGTGAATCCCGAAGACTTTTAGCCTTTCTCTAATTCTCTCCGAGAATCTCTAGTTTTGACATTTCAAGTCCACCGTAACAACGACTATTGGATTTGAATGTGAGCTCACAAGATAGAGCCGACCCTTAGGTTTTCTTCTATGTGGGGTCATGTTTGATCAATTTTACTGGGGGAAAAATTGGGATAACAATTTCATGACTCATGGGGACATCTGCCTACTAGATGAAGAGACCAAAGTGTCTTTGAAGCATCCATTGGGTATGGAGTCAAGAATGATAGCCTGATATTGATCCTATCTCTGATCCACGAGCCCGACCATTTACACTTGGTGACCCTGAACCTGCCTTTGAAATGGACAGCCTCGAAACCCATTTTTAGTTTATATGTATTTGTTTCATTTTCGAACTAGCAAATGTTATAGAAATCTATGGGTTTTTCTACCATGAACACTGAAGGGCCTCACCTAATGTACCTCTAGAGTAATATGAACAAAACTTATGTATAAAGACAAAAATCATACATGCCTCAAATGAGACATGTAGAGTGTGCACAGGCACTTGTTCAACTGAAAGAAAACCTAAACCTACTCCTACACTAACTAGAGAGAAGAGGGACTCAAACAAATCCTGCAACTGGTAGGGAGAAGTAACTTCCCTTTATAAAGAGGAGAAGCCATGTAAATGATTTCTCACTAAATATGGCTGCTTATATGAGTGAAAAACCAACAATAAGCCGGTCCTCCACCCAAATCATCAAAGTATCAAATTCAACTAAAAATACCTCCTTAAGCTGATTGGCATTAGAATCCTAGAGGTTTGATGATGACCCTTGGTAATTTTATACTCATCCTCATGCCCCGAAGTAGGCATGACTTGTTTTGTATTCTCCCTAGCTCCAATGAAGCCAATTACGATTGGGCATGGTCTGATCCTTTAGATGTGCCCATTACTTTGAAATTCAACTCCAAAAATGGAGTCTTCCTCTTGAACTTCTTAGGTGGATGGTTTGAGAGAGATGATGACATTATCTTGATATTTCCCTTCCATTTCTTGTGAAGAACATGAAATACTATGATCCTCCAACCTTGGTTCCATTGGGTTGTCATGAAGTGTAAGTTGTTATCCTTGAATGCTCTCCTTCATGGAAGTAGGCTCGTGTGCTTGGAAGGTGGATGATGGAGGAGAAAATGATGTGATCTCATTAGGCTCCTCTTCATCAAAATAATCTTCCAATTCTGAAAGATAGTCTACCTCCTTGGTGTCATGATGCATGTGTTCGACCTCCTCCACGGTTTCCTCTGAATCTGAAATTTTCTCACCATGGTCCCCCTCATCTTCAAACATCAAGTTTGAAAGTTCAATCACTTCTTTAACATTAGAGTTTGAAGGGGATGAAATGGTAGGAAGAACTGAAGGTTCTCTTATGGCCTTCTCTACACATGGAGCTTCTAAAACTATATGGTACTCATCCATTGTGGGTTCATCAATCAAATCAAGCCCTTGAAATGAAAGAAAAAAATCTTCAATGATGCTTTCTTCATTGAGTGGCTTAAACTATGATTTGATCTCTCCCAGATGCTCCTCTTCAATGGGACTTGGAGCTGGTTGTTCTTCCTCCTTAACTAGTTGTGCAACTTGGGTTAGATCAACATCCTCTTCAAAAAAAGTGCCATAAACAAACTGTGTATTTTCTTCCTCTTGTTCTTGCTCTTCTTATGCTGCAAACTCAACCTTAACCACTACTAGCTCATCAACCTTTACCTTCTCTGTTGGCTTAACCATCAAGGGGATCTTTGTAAAATCAAATTTGGCAGCCTTACTCTTCATATTTTTCTGTCATTTCTTCTCTGTTGGGCTCCCCTTCGGATTTTCTCCTTGATTGGATTCTTGAGTCTCTTACCAACATAGACTTGGGAAAGAAAGAGGAGTGGCTAGTTGGAGTTCAACAAGTTTTGCTATTTTTTTTGTGGAGAGGGGAGTGGAACTTCTTTTTTATTTGGAGGGGATGACTACTTGGAAGGGAAAAGGGAAGAAGAATCAAGATGAGGTGGAAGACTAGGAGATGGGGAAGGGAAGTCAACACTTGGGGAAGCAAGTGAGGGGCTTGACTCATGACACTACTAAAATGATAAAGATTGAGGAAGAGGAAAAGAAAATCTAGGAGGTGGTGGACTTACCCATTGACAAGGTTGTCTTGTGTCCAACTCATAAGCCTCAATATCCTCAATCCACTATGTAAGTTGAGGTAACACTTCAACCATGAAGTCAAGCTTCTCCTAAGGGCTGTAATGTCTTAGAAAAGGGCCTCCCAATGGAAAATGTGACTTGGAACCAATCCTAAATGCCTTCATCTATGTTGTATCCCTATACTACACCATGATAGCCTCCATCCCCTATATATTATCCAAGAGATCAAAATTTTCCATCTAACTATCACCATCATATGCATCCCCTTATTCTTGATAAGATTCATGGCCAAACTTTTTGACCCTACTCATATGGGTAAGCATAATTGTTCTAGATCTAATCATAATGTTGATCTGGAGGAGATGGGAAAAACATTGGAGGTAGATTACATTGTTGTAGGTGTGAATTTCATGAAGGGAATGAATTCATGATCACACAACTTCATGAAATGGAAGAAAAATTGGAGATTTGGAAAAAAAGTGAATGAAGATGGGTGGAAATGGATGAAAAGGTCTCAGTAACTTTAGAGACAAGTTTATTGACCAGATGGAGTCGCTAGATGTGCTTGCATGTGCCTAAAAAGGCCAAACCTTAATAGGAGCATATCAACTGATAAGATGAAGTGGTAAGTTCTTCAAACACTGTCCCCCTTTGGGCATGACAAAACTATTTGTGCATAATCGAGCACCCCCAAATGGATTGGGTGTGAAGTGGGGCATTCAGTGTGATTACACAACATGGGACCATCTCTCAAGCTGTGGGACTTGCAAAACTTGAGATGGACCTCCGGAGAAAGCTAGTTCTTGCTTCCTAATCTACCTGCCACAAGCTACTCTAGTGCAGGAAGAACCTATTCTATCCTAATCTAACCATTGCAAGGGAACAAAGAGAGAGAGAGAGGGTGAAATAGCCTACCATAAGCGGTGATACACTAGAAAAGGAAGTGGTTGAATCACAGATCCAACTGCCTGAAGTAGAGAGAGGTGAGTAAAGGAGAGGGTGGACATAATGCACCATGGAACAGAGATAGATTTCACACAGAACACCACTTCAAAACCCATTAAACACAACTCCTAGAACCTGCAACAAACATCAAAGTATGCACAGTATACCATGCAATGATGAGAGGTAAGAAGAGACAACAAAATAAGCCAAGGATGGACAGATGCATCACGAAACATATTTTATTGCTCCAAAATGTTACACAATACATCATCAATGGGAAAGAGGCAAGAAAACACCATTACAGAGCCATGGGAGGAGGCTCGAGATGCCACATTCTACCCTAGGGAAGAAAAGAGAGAGGGTGCAGAGGAGAAATAACGAACCCACACATAAGAAACTAGAGAAGTAACGTTCAAATCCTATAATCAAGTAACAAAGGGACTCTATAATGGAGTGAGCGGGGCCTTTGAAAGATCAATAAACCCATGTTTAAAATCCATCAAACGAAGTTAGAGGCGGGATCTAATATGGAATAGTAGCATCGGGAAGGAGAAAATAGTGTCAAAGAAACTAGATGCTTAAAGGAAAAGAAACGGTGAAGGCTCGAAGTCGTCGATCTCTAAAATGATTTAGACATTTGAGCCCCAAAAATTTGGCTAAGTATATAGATTCAACAAATGCTGCCAAGTGTCCAAATAGCACACCTCCAAAGTTTAAATCCCAAGACAAAGATCCAAACAAGTGTCGAGGCCTCCACGCATCTAGAAACTAGCAAGTTGCACCGAGCCATTGAAAAGTCTTCGACTCGGAGGAGGTGTCAAGTGTCGACTTCGAACAATTTCAAGATGGGAGCCCAAGGTAGGGACTCAAACTTGCGCCCGACCATCCATGTGTCCCAAGCCCAAAGAGGGGTAGAGTCAATAGCTAAAATTCAAAAAGGTGGATAGGGAGGGCCTAAAATTGACTAAGTATAGAGAAATAGCGGATGACGCCATGTGTTGCATCAAAGCAATTTCAAAGTGCGGACAAAAAGGTGATTCCAAAACAAATGCCATTTCACCACGTATTCAAGGCCTAAAAAAGTAGAAGCAGCCATTGAAAAATCCAAGAGCATGCGGAGGATCCCATGTGTTAACCCGATACTCCTTAAAATGTAAAATCTTGAGCGGGTTTTTCAAATGAGCGCGAACCCTCAACATGTTCTAGGTCTAAAAAGGGACATGGTCGAAGTTGAATGGTCAAAGTAGAGACGAGGCCGGTGGAGGGGGTCCGAGTGTCAAGCATGGCACTAATTCAAAATTAAAATTGGGGTAAGGTTTCTAAATAAGCACTAGGCCTCCACGTGTCCCCGATCAGATGTATGACCCCACTGAGCAAAAAGACTTAACCAAAACATGAGGAAACTAAGCAGGCTACGGAAGAAGCCACATGTCTACCTAGTGCAACTTCAAAATTAGAATCCAAAAGCAGTCCCAAGACATGCGCCAACCCTCCACATGTCCAACTTCCAAAATAACCATTTTTACAACTTCTTGCCACCATTTCTATAGGACCCAATCCAAATTTTCAAATGGGAATATCTTTTGACTCAGTGCTCAAAATCTGACAAATTTAGCACCATTGGAAAGAGCTCGACCTCATCTATGCCATGGATATCCAAAAATTTAATTTTGGAGAGGTTAGGTGAGGAAAAAATGAAGAAATGTCTTCATGCTATTAATACAGGATCTATTTGCCCCAACAACCAGATCAGATTCAATATGATCCACCGTTCTTCCTCCTTCGAGGTACCGAACAAGTAATTGATGCAGAAATGATAGATTTGGGAAGATTTGTAGGAGGCATTGATGATATTGGTTGAGTTTTGAAACTTTTTTCACCTCTCTCTTTCCTTCTTCCCTATGTGCCAAATCTATAAATACGGGGTTAGGGCTCATTGTAAAAGGGTTGGACATTTCTGTTTTGTGCCCTACCTTCTTATTTTACTCATAAAAGGATTTGTGGAGCTTTCTTAACCTCTCATTCAGGTTGTAATGCAATTTTTTCTTCTTGGCCACTGCTATATACTTGTATCAATTCTGAAAAAATATATGTGTATGTGGATGATTCTCAACCCTCTCATGTAGTCATTGTTGTCTCTCTAATCTCTTATTATTGTTTGGTCATTTGTGCATGGTGTTATATTAAATTTTCATGGTTTGTGTAAAACTATAAAATGAGTGTCTAACATTCCTTTGGCACATCACCTAGTTAGCTTAGTTTATTTCTTACATCTCCTCTCCCTGTCTCCTTGGTAGAATAGAGTAGATTAAGGATAGATCCTCTCGTGATTTAATCGTATAAATGCACTGAGCAGAGGACTAGGAACCGACCTCAATCTAGAGAGCTCTCTCAACTCGCAAGGTCTTATACTTTGAGAGATGCTCCATGTTGTGCAATCACACTTAGAGCCTTAACCCATCGATTGTAGACATTCATGGGTGCTGTGATTCTACACTAATAGAATTCTAATAAAATGGTTGAGAGTGTTAGGGATTTTTGGGGTATTTATTTATAGATGCATTGTTGATTTATATTTGAAGTTAATGTTAATTTAATGGCTTTTGGTGATACTTATAAATGAAATTTTCCCTTTTGAATGGTTTGAATATGTTAACGAGGGGTACTTTAAAAGGGCTTGTGATGGAAAGTGGTGATCCACATTGTTTTAAACCGAAACTATAGACTTATAGAGAAGGTTTGGAAATCCCTAGTGTGGTAAAACTTGGATTGATGTTTAAAATGTTAACTTGTATGATGGAACTCTCTTTTACTCTCACTTTTCATTACTAGCCTATAAGGGCAGTGGCTTTTTCTTGAATGATTGTGAAATTCCTTGAAGTCAATGGTCAAAACTAGTATTATTTATCTTCCCTTTTTTAAAAAAATGTTGAGGGGTGGTCGTGTTTTAGGTTTCCATCTTATAACCTATATGATCACATGATTAAAATTTTAATACACTTGACCTTTCATGTTAACCTTTGGATCCCATGTTTCCTCCTAGATTAATTGTTCAATTTTTTTTTTGGTCATTTTCGAAACCTAGTATCGTAGCTTGTGCCCTTGGTACTCTTTGTTTTATGAATTTAGAATGTTGGTTCAAATAACAGTTCTCAATTTTATAACCTATTTTTTATTCGATGGAAACCCCGTACACTTGACTATTGTTTCTAACTTAATCAGGCCAATGGTTCCTTCTCGAATGATTGTTAAATTTTGTTGCTTTGAGACAATGTTCTTAACTGAAGCATAAGGTTTTCTTCTTAGATTGGCATGGTGGAAATTTTATTTATCTTTAAGGGTTTTTAGTTTTTAGAGATTCGATCCAATTATTGGAATAGAATGTTTCCTTTCTTGATATTGTTAGATAATATCTTATTGTTGCTTTGTGTAGTCTTATCTTGCTTAGTTCTCGTGAACTGACTTAGGTTAATAATTGTTGCAGATGGATTATGTGAGTAGATGAGGGAAATATTGTAGAATATTGCAAAAAATAGGGTTGTGAAGTTCTTTTGTATGAATACTTTTATGTTGTAAAAATCCAAAATGGGTTAAGTGGGGAATTTAGAATAAAAATAGTGCCTTAGTATTATGTGTTGTGGAGCAATGTTGTCATAACTATTGAAACTTTTCCTTGTTTTGTTATAATTGAAAATATAAAATTTTATTACCGCATGGTTATGGGTGATTCTAATGTATAGTTTTCACAAGTGAGTAATGTGAATCTTTCTCCTAAGATAAAATGTTGAGTTGTAAACCCTTCTAAGACATAGTAACAATGTGATTCTAAGCATAATAAAATGGTTGGATGATCCTTATAAAATTTATAAAAGTTAAGATAAAATATATACATACGAATAAATTAATGTAGATGTAAGCTTCTTGACAACTTTGGGTCCTTAGGTGATCAAAGAGGAAACTAACTTATGTAATAAAAATATATTTACCTTGTTTTCCCCAAGCTAAACAATTAACGTTATCTTTTTATGGTGAAGTCTTAAATGATCTTATACTGTAATCATTGTCTAGTTTTTGGAAGATAATAAGGTTTTATAAGTAGGAGGAAATTTATTAAGAAACTCTTCAATCTCTCTCAATCGTTTGAAATGTCAAATTTTCTTCCTTTTTCAAACTTAATCAGAAATGAGACCCTGAAGCTGAATTATTTTTGACCTGTTCCAGTTAACCCTTGCCTTGATTCATGGTGATCTTTCTTAAGTAACGTCAAATTTTGATCCTTAACAAAGAAGGTTATTGTTCTGAACCTAAATCGGTACTTTCCCTCAATCGGAGCTTGTGCTTATCCCCTGTGCATTAGAGGTGTGGAATAAGTTTCATGGGCTTGAGTAAGATTAATTAACCTTGTGAGAGATGGAAAATGTTCTTAAAACAAATGAATTAGGCAAGTTATTGACATATGATTGATGATCCTCTTTTAGAAAGCTTGGTCTTAAACTATTTGGTCAATAGTATATAAGAAATAAGTTCTCCCTTGTGAAAATATTTGTGCGAATCATTACATGAATTTTATAAGAACGTAAGTTAATATTTAAGAGACGTTTTAGTAAACAAGAAACCTTAACAAGACTTTCCTCGTGGGATGCCCCTAAACTGTAAGTGTGTTATGTGGTTGGACTATTACATTGTGTCTTGTCGAAAGGGAAAGTGAATTGTTCGTGATGGGAGTCATATGTTCCCTTGTGCCTAGGTGGTCATTGTTGTGTCAAGATGTTCAAAGAGTTAGTTGTAGCCATTTTGACCACTGTTGTGTCATTCTAATCTTGAACAAGCAAATAAAATAAAATAAAAATTATCCTATACTTTGCTAGGTTATCTTGTGTTTTTGTTTTAGTGGATGTTACATAAGTTCTAAAATATGGTGATTTAATTTTTTCGCTAGTGTGTGTATGTGCGTATTAGCTATAAAAATTACCAATTAATTTGTTGGGAGTTTTTTCAAATGACACATACATACACATATTTTTTTATATGTATATTTAGGTGGATACCTGTATATATGAACATATCCATATATACATATACATTTAAACATATACATATCCATATTTATATGCATATTATGCATATGCACATAATTATACATATACATATATACATATACACATATATGCACATAGATAAATATAAATATAAATATATACACACACATTCACGTATGCACACATGTGCATGTGCACACAACACACTCACATACACACATCTTAAAAATAATATGATTTTTCATTAATGAATAATTATATGATCTTAATTTAATAAGTAATTTTGAAAAGAAACAAACATTAATTACATATAAACAATTATAAGTATCTTATTATTGGATTATATGTCAAGAGAGGATGCTTGTATTGTTATAATTGTTTCTTTAATTTTTAATTCAATTAGTTCTCTTGATTAGTAATTTTAATTTTTTTCTTTATTTTCAATCAATATTATTAGTAATTTTTGTAATTATAACAAAAAAAAAAAGAATTTGTAATTGCTCCAAAAAGTAACAAATGGGGAAAAATAAGTGGAAAATAGATATAAAGAATGGAATTAATTATATTAAAGAATAAATATTGACATTATATTTGAGTGCATTTATATTTTATAAGTAACAAATAGCATAAATAATATTGCTTGAACATAACATCTCAATACATAGGGAGCAAAACAAGTGAACTCCATATTTGGCCTAAGATGGAGCCAAATAGTGATTTTATGTGTTCCTAAATGTCTATCCATGTCTATTAAGTGTGACCATTTAGGGTGTCTTGGTAATGGAAAAGTGGAAGTTTGAGGGTATTATCAATGATCATCAAGAGATTTAATTATAGTTGTTCCAAAATATCACATGCAAAAGTGTATGATTTTTAGGGTCTTATATTAAATACAAAAACTATCTAGAGAATATTATGTGATAAATGGATAGAGTCATCTCTTATACCCTTTTGATGCCATTTTAAAAATAAATAAAAATTATATAGCTGGTATAAATGAAATGAGAAAATGAAATGAAACTACTTCTCAAATAAACTACTAGAAAATAGTATCTTTGTGCAAAGGGTTTCAAGATTATTACGTCGTAGGCATTTTTATTGGGAGTTACTTTCCCATTTTCATCGTCATGGTTTTTAACCTCCATTTGCACGCCATTTCATGTTTTGTTTAGTTTCCTATATTTTCTTTAGCTTTTCATTAGTTCTATGCGGTGGGTGCTTGTGTTTGGTTATGTGCTTCCTATTCATTGGGTCTGTGGTGCTTTGTGGGTGGGTTGGTTTACTTTTTAGGAATCCACACTCCACCTTCTATAGACTTGAGGATGGTTGTCTTTCTCGATGCCTTGCATGCACACTGCTTCTTTCTTTCAACCTACCCTCATGCATCATCAATGACCACCCATGTTTGAGGAGTTTATTTATTTTAATTTTTAGGCACCTTGTAGTTCCACCATTGGTTCAACCAAGATAGGTTCATATTCATTCTCACATGAGAAAAATATTCTAAAACAAAGCTTCATTGATGGAGCAAGATAATATATTTAATTCCAAATAATTAGACTTCAATTCATATAGTTTGGACACATTATAGAACTTTCTAGACTAATTAGGACGATAGGCCTATATAACTTCATTCAATCATTTTCGACATCTGTCCTGGAGCTCTTTTCCATAGGTTGGATAACAACCTGGCAACAAGATATAAATTCTCAATTACAAAAATTAAAAAATTAAAATTTTGAATTAATAATAAATAATAATAATAATATGTCCGAGATAAGATATAATATATTAATTATTATTAAAAATGATCTAAAAAGAGGTTCAACCATTTTCCGCAAAGTGAGGGATTTAAATGGAATATGTTTATCTTATTATCAATATTTTTTCGTGAAGTGTGCTCTTGTTGTAAGTGCAACAACTGTTATAGCACCAAATGCATTGACAAGTGGATATTTGTTTGCCCTATTTTCCCTCTTTGAGAAACCAAACTCCATACGCCCCAAAAGTAGAAATCAAAGTAGGTTCAATTATTATTTAAGTTTACTTTTTTTAAATTTTAGTATGCCATTTAATTTTTAGTGTATTTCGTTCGGAGATGATGGGCCACAAAATGTTTCAAACATCAATTTATTACATTATGAAAAGCTTTACATTAGCATATTATTTTGTGTCACGCAATTTTATACTTCCTTATATTGATGTGATGTAGTGATATATCATTTCAATGTCTCGAATAAGATTTAAATATTTGGGAGGACATTGTTCAAGTCTTCCATTTATTATTTCTATTAAAAAGGAAAATAAATATTTTATAGTTGTTAAATTGTTTTCTCCTAACCGAAAGTATATCAACACTAAAATTTGAAATCCTTGTTCCAAATATAAAATGTTGATTTCATAACCCTAACTCGACCTATTTATAAGTTTTAAATTAGTTTATATCTAAATTCTAGGAATTTTATATGTTTGTTTCTTTTCCAGACAAAGCTGTGACAAACGCTCCACCTCTGCATTGAGATCCATCAAATATATTATAACGGTCGTATTTTTCCCACATAAATCCCCGTGAAACCCGATAGCAAGTGGGAAAAATTATGGAATAATTTTTTTTTTTTAAAGGTTACAAGGCATTAGCTGAGATTTAATCTAATCTAGATTATAAAATTTTTAACAATTACAAGGCATTGGAAAAACAATTATCAACTAATTAAGATTGCCCCAATTTTAAAAATTAATATTACATTTTAATTATTTCACTAACAAGGCTCCAAAATTTTATTTAAATAATCTTTCATTAGCTTTTCAAAACATAACTCCATTAATCCCTTTTAAATTAATTTTATTTAAGGTACAAAAATAATTTTAAATTAAATCATACTAGGATAATAATTTTGCATTGTTAAATACATGCAATTTATAATAAGTTCATTATTCTAAAAGAAGCAAGGTGCTCAACCTATATATATGTGAGAGTGATTTTAAAAAATTTCATGGCTGTGGAAAACTTGGCAAAGGCCGAATGTGAAAATAAGGGGCCGCATAAATGATAATGGCTGCATATATTTTAATGGAAGGGGAGCTAAGTTTTGGATTATTTGGAGGGTTTAAAAAGTCTAATAAAAAATAGCCAATAAAATAGGCCACACTTTTGAGACTTCACATAAATGTCTTTTTTTTTACTAATTAAAACTAAAACCTACGGCCAACAACATAAACCGCTTTTTTGTGTCCTTTTTTTAAATAAATATTAAACCAAATTCTCACTAAGCCAACCAACTCATTCTCTTTAATTTTTTTAATAATAAAACCAAACTCCTACTCACCCATTTTAAATGACTTTCAAAGAAAATTGATATTTATATGACGACTTAACTTATGTGATATGAATAATTGTGAATATGGTCAATAATATGGTCAATATATATTTATTTACATAGTAATAATATGTATTTCATTAGAATGGGGGATTGTGATTTTTATATATTTCTTTTCAAAAATAAATCTTGGAATTTATAAATTTGGATAAATAAATTAAATTACATTCTCTTAGAAGATTTAGTATTGCATAAATTTATACTTACATATATTTTTAACAATTCATTTCTTTCATAACCATTTGAAATATGAAAAAAATAAGGCACCAATAAATGAAATTTTTTTTCTTCTTTCCACTAATTTCCAAAATAGGAGGATCAACATTCACTTTCACCCAATAACATTAATCATTTCAAATGATTTACAATACACCTTCCTAAGCAACTTTTGGATTTGAGAATTCTTACTCTTTTTATTACCAAACCATTACAAGGTTTACATTTCATATGAGGTAAGGTAAATCATGATTAACCATTTACAAGGATCTACCCATGTATAAAATTATGTAGTGCCCACTTCCCTTTGACACATTTTGATATTGATTATGACACTGTTGACTATATTATGGACATTATTGTGACTTTTGATTTAGTATGATGATTATATGTTAGAGCATGGACTATTATTGAATCGGATTCACATATGATGCATGATGATTATTAGAGACATTTTTATATAGATATTGACATGCTATTGGACATGGTTATATATATTTATGGATGTTGTTAGGACATGTGATATTTGGATATATTGAGTAGACCGAGAAAATTAAATTAAAATTGATGATGATTTAGTTTTGAGGAAATTGTAAGTGATATTGTTGATTTTCTTGATATTGTTGTGATTCATATATATATTGATGATTTTGAAATTATATTTATATTCATTTGGATGTTCTGATATGGACACGAGGCCGAAGGATGTATTTTTGTTTTGAGGTTTTAAAAAAATCACAACACACATCGGGGATTGGAGACCAACCACATTGGAATTCTAGATGAATTCAACAAGGTCACCATGGCAACTTGTAATTGTTGTGTGTGTTTGATTGTTGTTAGGGATTCCCATGGGGGATCACCTTTGAATGTGACCAATGGATTTATGTTTTTCTTTTAATTGGTCCTTTGTTAATGTTGTATGTGTTTTATAAGTGATGTGCTTTCCTTTTCATTATTGAATTAAATTGTGGTAAATAATGTGAGTAATCATATTGTTAAAATTAATTAATCAAATTGGGTCATAAGAAAGTAATTACTAGAGTTGTTGGCCTAAATTTAAAGTGTTGTAAGAAATGTGTAAGTGATGTGTAAGTTGATTTTGGAGTATGAAACACTCCACCTTATTTTAAAATTTGAATTTGTCCTTGGAGGTTGATTTTGGAGGCTTGTGGGACAAGTTAAACTTGTCCCATACCTCTTAAATTTACCAACCATACCTATGGTTTGGAGAGTTAAAATTAGACTTTATTATGCATTTTTGTAAGTCAAGTTGAATGTTTTAATTGCACTTTTCTTACATGTTTTAATTTCAGTCCTTATGGGGTGTGGGCTTGATTTGAGTGTGTAAGTAAAACTGTCATATTATTCACCTACTTATTTATTGTGCCTTGGAGATTGAAGTTGACTTATGAGTTGGAGTTGAGGATGTGTGATGTGGCATCCCACTTGGATCCACCTCATCCTCTTCTCTTCCCTCTCTATATATTCAAATTCCTTAGCTTGTTTTGGGGTTACTTCAACTTGCATTGCTTCATTTTGGGAGACTTATTTTGGTTTTAAGAGCTCTTTTTTGGAGAAGATTTGGGAATTGTTGCATACTTGTTGATTGTTGATCTCTTGGATTGTTTTGCATTAGAGAGCTTGTTGTTTTGAACTTGGAACAAAATCCATCATGGAGAGGTAAGAGCTTGGCTCTTGGAAATTCTCTTCTTTCCTTTTTATGAATATGTAAATGGTTGTATGTTTGTTATTTCTTGTTGGTTGGTTGGGTAGACTACTTAGGGATGGTGTAGGAGAAGACTATGGGGTATTCTTGTGGGAGGCATAAGTGCTTTAGGGAGGTATAAGTGTGGAGGGAGTTGGGATTTGGGTTCCACCTTGTAAAAAGAAATAGCTTGCATTTATTTACTCATTATGGGGTGCCATAAGAGGTTGGGGAGGCATAAGGAAATGTGAGGAATAAGGGGTACTTGGGGGAGGCATAAGGGCATGTCAAGGTTTTGAAATGATATATATTTTGGTGGTTTTTCTCAGGTGGTGATACTCATTTCCCTTTGGGAGGCATAAACAACATCACCCATAGTTTCTTGCTCCTTTGGCTTAGCATGGTGAAGCTTGAATTTTCTTTGTAATGTTTTAATGTGGAGTAAAACACATTCCATTTTGGAATGTGTTTAAAATGTTTTTTCTTGTGTGTTGTGGAAGCCTATTGTTGCCATGAGTTGAACCACTTTTTATTGCAATGTTTTGGGGCTCAGGGGCCAATGAAGAGGGAAAATTCTCCCCTTCATTAGATGTGTTGGTTGGGTGGAGAGAATTTCTTTCCCCTATTTTGATTGTGATCAAATTGAAATAAAGAAAATGGAATATATTCATGTTGTTGTTGGGAGGAGAAGAGAAAAAAAGACAAGTTGATAGTCCCTGGTTGAGATTATTTCTTATTGTAACCTTTTGCCACTTGAAGTGACCTTGTACATTATTTGTGATGTAAAGATGTTTTACCCTATGAAAGTTGTAATTAAAAATGTGATATATACTATGTTTTCTATTTTTTGAATGAATGTGAAATAAATTGTATTCTATATATTGTAATTGAGGAATGAAAGAAGACAAAGTTTGAATGTCCTTTGTGAAACTTATTTTTGTAAACCATTTTTCCCACTTGAAGTGGATGACATGTAATATTATTGGTATTGGATAGTATTTTGTTTTGTAAATAAAAACCATTTGAATTTGAAAGGACATGCTCTGTAATTTTATTCTTTGAAAGAAAAAGAAAGATTTGTATTCTGTCTTTTGAAATGGAATGGAAGGAAGTTGTACAAGATTCATTTGAATTAATGGAAGTTGTCTACATTGGAAATCTATGGTTTGAAATATAGTATGAAACCTTTGTTTTGAACATTGAAAAGTGAATACGTATGAAGAGATGTTATATTGCTCTGTTCTTTTGAAATGCATGATTTGGAAATCAGAACTATATTTTGGCTTTTGAACACTTTGATTTGAATCAAATTAATATGTTAGATTGGATTTGGAATGAATTATAAGACTTAGAAGATGATAAATGGAAAATAGATCTTTTCAAATTTGATCCCTGTTAGATGTTTTCAAAGCGCAAACTATTAATCTAAAAAATGTACAAAACAACTCTATAAACTATAGAAGACAAATGAAATGTCAAATTGAACCTAATATGATCAACATGATCCCAATTAGACCTTAACACTTAAGAAATTATTATAGAATCTTTCAAATTGGGAAAAGGAAAAATTGTAGACATCTTGTTGTACAAAAAATGGTAAATTGGAATTGCAAATCCATCAAACAAATTAACCCTCACAATCCAACCTAAATTTACCCAAGTGAAATCCTCCATGCCTAATTGGAATGTTTAGAAAGAATGTTGAATTTGAACAAAAGTTTTGTGAGCTAAAAATGCAGTTTACCTTTTAGAGTCCTATGTAGAACATTTTTTCCAAATTGATTCCTTCAAAATTATCAAAATTAAATTTTAGGGTTTATTTTTTGTAAAAGAGGACATTGAGATCTTTCTAAAAGTCCTTTGTCCAAAAATCAAGTTCCCAATCAAAAGTTATGGCCTTCTAAAGTTTTTACTTCATTTGGCTTCAATAAATTATCTAACTATCAAATTTAATTATTAAAATATTCTCTAGTAGACCATGGGATAAAATTTCCTTTTGTGCCTTTTTTCCTTAAAAATGTAAAAGAAATGAAACTCGCTAGCTTGAGAACCATCTGTTTTGTCAAAAATATTCTAAGTTCAAAAAAAGAAAATTTGGAAAATTTTTTCCAAAAATTTCTCTTTTGGAAGCATTTCCGTGGGCACACAGGCCCATAACCCTTAACTTAACGTTTCAAAATTTTGAAAAAATTCCTACATTTCTCCGCGGCCCCACATCCCCGCCCCTTGCCTTGAAAAAGAACTCCCAGGTGCGCGGGCTTGTGTTCTAAAACTTAACTTTTAAATTTTTTTGGAAAATTGGTAAAAGTTTTCTCCACTGGCCCTCCTCCCACTACTAATGATTGGTGCCATGACATGTGGCTTCTCAGAGAAGACGGTGGAGGAATGATTGATTTCTCAACCTTAATGTTTTAAAATTCTTTTGGAAAAAATTTAAAATTTTCTCCACCGCCCGCAACCAATGGTGGGACATGGCATGTCTAGTGTCAAAGGAGGAGACACGATGGTTAACTTTAGCCTTTACTCTTTTTATCACAAAAGTATTAAGTTCTTACTTTTTCCCCACAAGGGTAATTTTCCACACAAATTCCTTGACACGTGGTGCCTTGGGTGATGGTAGATGAGGATCATTTTGATCCCTAAAAGTTTTTGTGCAAAAGATCTAAATGTATTTTAAAAAATTTACGGCTTTTCCTTTTTAACTAAAGTGAAATTTTCCATCTTATCCCCTTATGGGCTCGTGGGCACATGGAGGTTAAATTTTGTGCCTTTGTCCCAAAAAGCGGAAAAGTTGAAAATTTTCCTTCTCCACTACCCAGCATCCCCTGGGAAAAGTTTGCTTCCCACTCCGCCGACCCGATCCTCTTCTCTCCTCCAGGTGAAATTTCTCTCGAAGCCCAAAGCCTCGAGTTAGGGAAAATTTTCCTCCCCAAGCCCGCTCTTGGGAAAATTTTCATCCCAAGGCCCAGGCCCATAACTAGAAATATGAGGAGTTAGGAGGACTTCTTTATATCATTGGAAAAGGAGGAAATTTCCTATCTAATGGGAATGTTTTTAGGAAGTTTAAAGTGCATTTTTATTATAAAAATTAGGTTGAATATTTTAAGAGAGTTCTGGGAGTGGGTAAGTGAGAATTTACCTGTTAGTTTAAATGTGTATTCTCCCCTATAATTAGATTTAATTTTGAAACCTTGTAGAATTAAAACTAGGGTAATTTAAGATAATTCTTCTTACATTAACCTGAGTTTAATTAAAAAATATCATTATGTTAATCTAATTTTAAATGGTTAGATTATCACCTTACGTGATTTTGTAATATGGTTAGAGATAACTTTTCTATTAGTATCTTTTTTATATGTGATTTGCTAATTGTTGTAATGGACTCTTAAATTTTTGTTGTGAATACCTTTTAAAAAAACTTATTCCATAATTTTTCTAACTAAACCTAGGTTGTTCTTGGTCTCAAGTGGGAGTTTTTGGGCATTACACTTGGTATCAGAGCATGGGTTCAAAATCTTGGACCCTTGGGCACACTAGAAAACTTGAGACATGAACATTTAAACCTAGTGCAATATTAACCTAGCACACTTTTAAATCTAGAGAACAACTTTGTGTGGAAATTGCATATTTTAGTAAACATGGAAAACTGAATAAAACCTAGAATAAAGAACTAACTCTCATCTTGGTTTGTGCAGGAGGCGACGAGATAAGACGATGAGGGTATTTTCACATAGACCTAGACTTACCACCACCAGATCATGTTGTAGCAGCTATCCTACCACATATTTTACAGACACTTCAGGATGTTAATGTCACTCTCTACGTGGAGGGACCGTAGGAGCACATTCAGTCGGACATGATAGGGTGAAATCCATTGAGGCTCATGAATCTCCTTGGCATAACAAGGAGCATAGAGGAGAGAAATCCCATGAGGAGTCAGTGTAGAGTCACCATAGAGGGGACAGGGAGACCAAGTTTCAAGACACAAAGATAGGTCTCAGAGCCCTAGGCTTAGAGATGAGCATGCAGAGAGGCCTAGGGGTCATCAGACTAGACTATGCAGACCACATCGGGGAGATCTTGAAGCTACAACCATCACATTATTCTGGTGACACATGTGGATTTCAGGAAGAGGCCTAGTTGGTGAGCTTGAGTGGATGCTTCAAGCTCTATCCTTGTTCTAGCAACACGAAAGCTCATGTTGTGATCCATCTACTGAGGGATGGAAGCAGGTGTCTAGTGGAGGACAGAGGAGTAGAAGCTCCACGTGGATCTTGAGAAAATTACTTGGGAGCTCTTTGAGGAGTGGTTTAGGAGAAGATATTTATCATGGAGAGGTTCACACAACAGAGGATAGATGAGTTTCATGACCCTCTTGGAAGGCATCTCTTATAGTGGTTGAGTATGACAGAAAATTTCTGGATCTACTCTAGTATGTTGATTATATGGATGATGAGCATGTGTGGATCCACAAGTTCATTAAAGGTTTGAATCTAGACATTGGAGGTGTAGTGCAGATCCATTGTCCACAGCATTAGTTGAGGCCATTGAGAATGCCTATATAGATAGAGGAGACTCAGGGGAAGACCCAACAGGCTAGAGACCAAGTTCGAGCCGCATCCATTAGATGCGGGATAGTAGATTAAGGGGTTAGTACCTCCTCCTCATGGTGGACAAGGTTCAACACAATCATCTTTTAGACCCCAACAACAACAACAAATAGTCCCTCCCACCTTATAGACCTCCATAGAGATTTGATGCACAGAGGGGTCAGAGTATGGGGCCTCCTCTAGGGGTCCCATTAGGAAAAGAGGTACCTAGAGAGATTAGTTAGTAGGATCTCATCAGAAAATACCTTAGTAGTCCACAGCTGGATCATCAAAACCACACCACAAGCCTCTAGAATACCGGTTGGACCTACTGCATAGGGGAGAGGATCGGGTAGTTGTTTTGGTGATGGTGTTAATGGACATTTTTAGGAGACTATTCACAAAACCCTATTAAAAAGGGTAAGACATAGATCTCAGAGCCTACTATTGGTGACATGGGACGTAGTCATCGAATCTACATAGCATTTGAGAACCACCAGTGCCAAGCACTAGAGTATAGTGATCAAAGACTAAAGGTAGCATTAGTGGCATTCCTACCTCCACTTTGTTTGATCCTGGTTCTTCTTGATTCTTTTATTACACCATCTTTAATAGAGCGGTATAGGTTGGTGGCTATTAGGAAAGGTCTTAGTTGGGATGTAGAGATGGATTCAGGAGTCAAGATCTCAGTAGACTCCTTAGTTAAGGAGTGTGTAGTGGATTTGGGACCTTTCACCACTACCTCGGATTTTCCTATCCTTCCATTGGGCTCGTATGGAGTCATCTTGGGCATGGACTGGTTTATCTGCACAGAGCCAGAGTTGATTGTTACCATAAGATCATATCATGTATAGATGATCTAGGAGTTGAGTTGGTGATTTTTGGGGTCAGGAGACTCGTTTATATTCACACCATCTCCGCTATGTAACTTAAGCGGTGTGTGTGATGGGGTTGTCAGATGTATGTTATTACAATTAGTGAAAGATTAGAGGATGGGTCTAGTGGACCATCACTAGATGACCATCCCATTTTGAGAGAGTTTATAGATGTCTTTCTAGGGGAGCTACCAAGGTTACCACCCCACGTGAGATTGATTTTCATATAGATCTAGTTCCGGGAGTAGAGACCTATCTCACGAGAACCTTATCGGATGACCACCCAGAGCTTTGTGAGCTAAAGTTGTAGTTAGAGGGCCTTCTGGAGAAAGGCCTTATCCATCCTAGTGTATCCCCTTAGGGTACACCGGTGATTTTTGTGAAGAAGAAGGATGGGTCCTTGTGGTTGTGTATTGATTACCACCAGCTGAAAAAGTAACGATCAAGAATAATTACCCCCTTCCACGCATTGATGATTTTTTTGATCAAATGAAGGAGCCACAATTTTCTCTAAGATTGATCTTAAGTCAGGCTATCATCAGCTGAGGATTACAGAGGTGGATATTCATAATACTTTCTTTCATATGAGATATGGGTACTATGAGTTCACAGTGGTGCCTTTTGGTTTGACTAATGCCCCACAGTGTTTATGAGTTTGATGAATGGGGTATTCAGGAATTTCTTAGATCATTTCATGCTCATCTTCCTTGATGAAATTTTGATTTATTCACGTATGCATGAGGAGCATGAGGGCACCTTCACCAGGTTCTTTAGTGTCTTCATGAGTAGCAGCTTTACGAGAACTTGGAGAAGTGTGCTTTCTTTCAGATAGAGGTGCAGTATTTGGGCCACATCATTTTGGGGAAGGTATTGCAGTCGATCCTTCCAAGATTAGAGCTATTATGGATTGGCCAGCACCCACTACTATGATAGAGGTTGCAACTTCATGGGATTAGCAGGTTAATACATGAGATTTGTTCAGGACTTCTCATGGATTGTGCACCCCATCACTTCCCTTCAAAGCGGAAATGGAAGAGGTTTGTTTGGTCAGATATATGTGAGCTAGGCTTTAGGACACTGAAGGAATGCCTCACCACAACACCTATTCTTGTAGTACCAGATCCACATGGTGATTTCTTTGTATGTATGGATGCTTCTTTGGCAGGACTTGGAGGTGTATTGATGCAAGAGGGAAAGTAGTAGCTTTTGAGTCTTGCAAACTCAAATATTATGAGCTTGATTATCTAACTCATGATCTTGAGCTTGCGGAAGTTTTGCATGCCTTGGTTTGATGGAGACACTTTCTTCTTGGTTGGAGATTCACACTCAGGATAAATCACTTAAGTCTTCGCCACCTCTTCATGTAGCTCAATCTCAATGCTCATCAGCAGTGTTGGATGGAGTTATTTGTGAGTATGATATGGAGATAGAGCATGTGAAGGGGAAGGAGAATGTGGTTGTAGATGCTCTCAGCAAATGAAGACATGTGGTTATGGCCACTTTGGTGGGCATAGATTTTTGGAGTAGGATTCTACATTAGCTTCCTCTTGATATCTTCTAAATTGTAGCTAAAGCGGAGATCGAATCTCAGAGACCCCTTGAAGGAAGTTTTATGATTTATCATTAGAGGTAGATGGACTTCTTAGGCACATAGGTTGGATTTATGTTCCAAGAAATGGAGGCTTGAGGCAGGACATCTTAACAGAGGCAAATTTGTGTACCCTATTCAGCCCATCTTGGGTGAAGAAGATGCACGCTACCTTGAGGTAGTTATATCATTGGAGAGGACTTTGTAGAGATGTGGCTCAGTTTGTGTCACGTTGTTTAGAGTTCCAAAAAGTGAAGGTCGACCATCAACATCTAGCTGGACTTATTTTTCCTCATGTTATTCCGGAGTGGAAGTGGGACACCATTTCCATGTACTTCATTGTTGGGCTACTAATGTCGAGATATCACCACAACGCCATCATGGTCATGGTGGATAAATTGACAAAAGTGGCTCACTTTTCTCTAGTGAAGACCACTTATACAACTAGTGTAGTGGCATGGGTATATCTGGATGAGATTGTTAGGTTACATGAGATTCCATGGAAGATCATTTATGACCTGTGATCCTTTGTATACTTCCCATTTTTGACTACTATGCAGTATGCCCTCGGGATGAGGATCAATTTCAGCACCACATACCACCCCGAGATAGATGGACAAATTGAGTAGGTGAATCAGATTTTAGAGGATATGCTCAAGATGTATGTTATGGATCATTATTAGTCTAGATGGGAGGAGTACCTATACTTGGTGGAGTTTTCCTACAATAATAGTTTTCAGATTTCTATAGGCATGGCTCCTTTTCAAGCTTTATATGGCAGAGAGTGTAGGATGCCTCTTAGTTGGGACATGTTAGAGGACAGGGTTTCTCTTGGGCCCACTTTCTTATAGGACATGGAGTAGCAGGTGGTTATGATCGGACATAGAGAGACTCGCAAGAGGAGGCACATGACATGAAGAAGAAGTATGCAGATTAGCATAGGACCGACCATAGTTTTGATGTGGGCATGAAGGTGTTCCTTCGTGTTAGGCCACATAAGAGCCCTATCCATTATGGAAAAGGTTCTAAGTTAGCTCCTAGATTCGTTGGTCCTTTTGAGATCTTGGAGCATATCATCCCTTGGCCTACCATCTAGCATTTCCACCTAGCTTGTCTCGCATGTCCATGATGTGTTTCATGTTTTAGTTCTTAGGAGATACATTTCATGATCCTTCTCATGTGCTTTGGATTGGACCTCATTTGTAGGTGTAGGATTCCGAGGTAGGTGATGGTGGAGCCCATTTCATTATATATTGTAGGACCCCTGGGCCTTCGAGGTAGAGAGATTGACTAGGTCCGGGTGCAGTGGGATAGATATGATGAGACTGTGCAACTACATGGGAGGATGTTAATTTACTACGAGTTCAATTTCCACATCTGTTCCAGTGACTTCCAGGAGGAATTCAAGTCTAAGGGGAGGGGGATGTAGTGCCCACTTCCCTTTGACACATTTTGATATTGATTATGACACTATTGACTATATTATGGACATTATTGTGACTTTTGATTTAGTATGATGATTAGATGTTAGAGCATGGACTATTATTGACTCTGATTCACATATGATGCATGATGATTGTTAGAGACATTTTATATAGATGTTGACATGTTATTGGACATGGTTATATATATTTATGGATGTTGTTAGGACATGTGATATTTGGATATATTGAGTAGACCAAGAAAATTGAATTAAAATGGATGATGATTTAGTTTTTGAGGAAATTGTAAGTGATATTGTTGATTGAAATCGTGATGTTGTTGTGATTCATATACATATATATATATATATATATATATATTTATAAATTATATTATATATATCATTTTGGATTTTGAAATTATATTTATATTCATTTAGATGTTCTGATATGGCCATGAGGCTGAAGGAGGTATTTGTGTTTTGTAGGTTTAAAAAATATATCACAACACACATCGGGGGATTGGAGACCAACCACATTGGAATTCTAGATGAATTCAACAAGGTCACCATGGAAACTTGTAATTGTTGTGTGTGTTTGATTGTTGTTAGGGATTCCCATGGGGGATCACCTTTGAATGTGACCAAGGGATTTATGTTTTTCTTTTAATTGGTCCTTTGTTAATGTTGTATGTGTTTTATAAGTGATGTGCTTTCCCTTTTCATTATTGAATTAAATTGTGGTAAATAATGTGAGTAATCATATTGTTAAAATTAATTAATCAAATTGGGTCATAAGAAAGTAATTATTAGAGTTTTTGGCCTAAAATTAAAGTGTTGTAAGAAATGTGTAAGTGATGTGTAAGAGATGTGTAAGTTGATTTTGGAGTATGAAACACTCCACCTTCTTTGAAATTCAAATTTGTCCTTGGAGGCTAATTTTGGAGGCTTGTGGGACAAGTTAAACTTGTCCCACACCTCTTAAATTTATTTACCAACCATACCTATGGTTTGGGAGTTAAATTTAGACTTTCATTATGCATTTTTGTAAGTCAAGTTGAATGTTTTAATTGCACTTTTCTTACATGTTTTAATTTCAGTCCTTATGGGGTGTGGGCTTGATTTGAGTGTGTAAGTAAAATTTTCATATTATTCACCTACTTATTTATTGTGCCTTGGAGATTGAAGTTGATTTATGAGTTGGAGTTGAGGATGTGTGATGTGGCATACCACTTGGATTCACCTCATCCTCTTCTCTTCCCTCTCTATATATTGAATTCATTAGCTTGTTTTTGGGGTTACTTCAACTTGCATTGCTTCATTTTGGGAAACTTCTTTTGGTTTTGAGAGCTCTTGCTTTTAGATGAAGATTGGGGAATTGTTGCATACATTTTATTTTGACCTATTGGATTGTTTTTTTTAGTGGAGATATTATTATTTTGAACTTGGAACAAACTCCATCATGGATAAGTAAGAGCTTGGCTCTTGGAAATGCTCTTCTTTCCTTTTTATGAATATGTAAATGGTTGTATGTTTTTATTGCTTGTTGGCTGGTTGGGTAGAATGCCTAGGGATGGTGTAGGAGAAGACTATGGGGTATTTTTGTGGGAGGCATAAGTGTTTTGGGAGGTATAAGTGTGGAGGGAGTTGGGATTTGGGTTCCACCTTGTAAAAATAAATAGCTTGCATTTCTTTACTTTCGAAAATTCATGTACAAAACATATGGGGTGCTATAAGAGATTAGGAGAAGGGGAGGCATAAGGAAATGTGAGGAATAAGGGGTTATACTTGGGGAGGCATAAGGGAATGTCATGGTTTTGAAATGATATATATTTTGGTAGTTTTTCTCGGGTGGTGATACCCATTTTCCCTTTGGAAGGCATAAGCGGTACCCCCATAGTTTTGCTCCTTTGCTTGCATGGTAAAGGCTGATTTTTTTGTTATGTTTTAATGTGGTTGTAAAATGCATTCTAGTTTGGAATGTTTTAAAATGTGAAATTATGCTTGTGTTTGTGGAAACCTAATGTTGTCATGTTTGAACCACTTCTTTTTGGACTATGTTTTAGTGCTGGGGCCAATGAAGAGGGATGACTTATCCCCTTCATTGGATGTCTTGGTTGGGTGAAGAGTGTTGAGTTTTCCCCTATTTTGATTGTGATCAAATTGAAATAAAGAAAATGGAGGATATTCATGTTATTGTTCTAGAGTAGAGAAAAAAAGACAAGTTGACAATCCTTATTGAGATTATTTCTTATTATAACCTTTTCCCATGAAGTGGATGCGTTGTACATTATTTGTGATGGAAATTTCTTTTGCATTGGTTATAAAAGTTGTAATTCAAAATGTGAAAGAGATATACTGGTTTTCTATTTTTTGAATGTATGTGAAAGAAATTGTACTCTGTATATGGTAATTTGAGGAATGAAAGAAGACAAAGTTTGGCTATCCTTTGTGAAACTTCTTTTTGTAAACCCTTTTTCCCACTTCAAGTGGATGACTTGTAATATTATTGGTAATTGATAGTATTTTATTTTGGAAATAAAATTCTATTTGAATGTGAAAGGACATGCTCTGTAATTTTATTCTGTGAAAGGAAAAGAAAGATTTGTATTCTGTCTTTTGAAATGGAATGGAAGGAAGTTGTATAAGAATCATTTGAATTAATGAAAGTTGTTACATTGGAAACCTATGTTTGAAATATAGTATGAAACCTCTGTTTTGAAAATTGAAAAGTAAACACGTATGAAGAAATGTTATATTGCTCTGTTCTTTCAAAATGTATGATTTGGAAATAAGAACTATATCTTGGCTTTTGAACATTTGATTTGAATCAACTTAATGTGTTAGATTGGATTTGGAATGAATTCTAAGACTTAGAAGATGATAAATGGAAAATAGATCTTTTCAAATTTGATCCCTGTTAGATGTTTTCAAAACTACAAAATATTAATTAGAAAATGTACAAAACGACTCTGTAAACTATAGAAGACAAATGAAATGTCAAATTAAACCTAATACGATCAACACGATCCCAATTAGACCTTAAATCTTAAGAAATTATTATAGAATCTTTCAAATTGGGCAAAGGAAAAATTGTAGACATCTTGTTGTACAAAAATTGGTAATTTGGAATTGAAAATCCATCAAACAAATTATCCCTCACAATCCAACCTAAATTTACCCAAGTGAAATCCTCCATGCCTAATTGGCATGTTGAGAAAGAATGTTGAATTTGAACAAAAGTTTTATAAGCTAAAAATGTCAGTTTACCTTTTAGAATCATGTAGAACGTTTTCTCAAAATTTACACTTCAAACTATATCAAATTAAATTCTTAAGGTTGTTGTGGAAAGAGGACGAGAGCTTTCGAAGTTTTTAGTTCATTTGGCTTCAATAGTATTATAACTATCAAATTTAATTATTAAAATATTCTCTGGCGCACCCGCGGGTGAAAACCTTCCTTTTGTGCTTTTTTCCTTTAAAATGAAAAAGACAGAAATTTTTCTCTTTGCTCATTACGGCCCAAAATCATCTTTTTCGTCAAAAATATTCTAAGTTCGAAAAGGAAAATATAGAAAATTTTCTCCAAAGATCATTTTGTTCCCTTAATGTTTTTTTGCAAAAGAGCTAAATGACTTAAAAAAATTGGGTTGAACTTTTTGAACACGTGTTTGCTTACGAACTCGCGGGCACACGAAGGTAAATTGCGCCTTTGTCCCAAAAGGGCAATAGTGCTAAATTCCTTCCCCACTCCATCGGTCCATGTCTGGGAAAATTTTTCTTCCCTACTTCGCCGCGGTCTACTCTTCTCCTCCAAGTGAAATTTCTCTCCGAAGCCCGCAGGCCCGAGTTAGGAAAAATTTCCTCCCCATGCCTACGCAGCTAATCTTGGGAAAATTTTCACCCCAAGGCCCACCGGCCCATAACTTGAGAAATATGAGGAGTTAGGAGGACTTCTTTATATCACTGGAAAGGTGAGGAAATTTCCTATCTAATGGGAATGTTTTCAGGAAGTTTTGAGTGCGTTAATTATGAGAAAAATCAGGTTGAATATTTTAAGAGAGTTCTGGGAGTGGGTAAGTGAGAATTTACCCTGTTAGTTTAAATGTGTATTCTCCCCTTATAATTAGACCTTGTTAATTGTTGAAACCTTGTAGAATTAAATACCTAGGGTATTTAATTATTTTGGCTCTTCTTACCCTCTAAGTTTAATTAAGAATTGTTTGGCTTAGTGTTAATCTAATTTTAAATGGTTAGATTATCACCTAAGGGAAATTTAACTGTGCTCGGGATAAATTTCACTCTCTTAGTGTTTTGTAAGGTGATTTGATAATTGTTGTAATGGACTCTGAAATTTTTGTTGTGAACACCTTTTAAAAAAATATTCCATAATTTTTCTAACTAAACCTAGGTTGTTCTTGGGTCTCAAGTGGGAGATTTTAGCGGGCGTTAAAAATTACATCCAATACACCATTGGTACAAAATATAAGTGAAGATTCATAATAGTACAAGTTACAACTTCACATGCCTTTTCCCACAAGAGCACTTCTTCTATTGCACTCCACCATCTCATCAAGCCTTACACATAATAAAATGGGAGAGTAGGAAACACTCTCCACCCAACCAAAATCCAATGAGGGAGAGAAGCCTTCTTCCTCATTGGCCCCTGAGCCCCAACAAGGATGAAATGAGGGATATTTAGACAACCATGAAAATTGAAAAATGGCTTCCACACACACATTCAAGAAATAAAAACAATGAAATAACATGATACCAATTTCTTTACAACCAATAAACAAATAGCGAAACACAAAGGCTTCATGTTAAAGCCATGGAGGAGAAAGGAACATGGGGGTTCTTCTTATGCCTCCCAAGGGATTGGGTGCCAACTTAAGAGCCTCCAAAACTCCATCACAATACAAATAACACTATTATGCCTCCCTCAAGAAATCAACCCACTCTTATGCCTCCCTCAAGAAAATAACAAGATAAATACAAAACATATTTATCAACAAGGTGGACATCCCAACCCAACTCCCTCCTAAAATCCCAATAACATTTCTCTTATGCCTCCCTCAAGTTTTACCCCCATTTCCATTTCTCCCACAACCTAAGGATCAAATCTATTTCCCACAATCATAAGCAATATAACAAACATCAACTACACATATGAGCACAACCAAAATAACAAAGTAATTACAAGAGTGAAGATCTACCTTCCAAATGAAGAGGATCAAACACAAACAAGTTCCAAGCCTTCAAAATCCTAACCAAGAACCATTCATTCCAAGCTCAAATACCATTCTAAATAAATCTCTAAAAAATTACAAGCATTCCCAAAAATAAATGAGTAAGTAACCCCCAATACTTCTCAAAAACCCCAATAAATAGAAAAGAGGGAGAGGGAGATGATGTGGCTCTATGTAGGATGCCACATCATTTCTTCTCCATCCCACATCACCCAAGTCAAACCCATACTCCAAGGCATAATAAATGGGTCGTTGAGAGGTATGACAACCCTCTTACACACACCACTTCAACCCAGATCCCATAAGGACAAAATTTAAACACATGTATGAAAGTGCAATAAAAACTTACCTTTTGCCTTCTTAAAACACATAATGGGGTTTATTTTTGACCCCCAACCCATAGGTATGGTTGGTATAATAAATTAAGAGGTGTGGGACAAGTTTAACTTGTCCCACAAGCCTCCAAAATTTTCCTTTAAGGCCAAATCTGAATTTCTAAGGAGAGGTAGAGTGTACAACACTCAAGATCATATACACTCAACTTAAAACACATAAACCAAAGAAGCATATAATCTAATAAATGAATTATTTTTTTCCCATCCATAATTATCTTACTAACATGATAATTTACTTAGCTAGACACAAATTTAATTAATGATAAAAGGGGAATTACATCAAAAATTAAATTACATACACCAAAATAAAATAAAAGAAAGGGAAAAAGAACTATACATAAACCCTTGGTCAGAATTGGAGGTCATCCCCCATGGGGACCCCTAACAACAAAATAAAACACACAAAATTACACAAGTTGTGATGGTGACAAGTTGTTAGTACCCCACATTCCTTCATTGTTGGTTTCCTATTCATTGTAGTTTTGTTGTGTTCTAATTTCTCGTAAAATAAAATAATACCTTTCTCGGCCTGGCCATATTATTGATATTGAACTAATAAAATCTCTTATAACTACATATCCATTTCAACATCAAATTTCATAACTACTATTGCTAAGACCAAGTGATTCAACAATTACTCTCAATTTCCAACATTTCGATTCTACTAATACATCAGTTTGCAATTAAGATCATAAACCAACTAAATCATCTAATTTAAGCAATACTTTCACTCATTCACCATTTTTCCAATTCTTCAATATCAACGAAATCACAAAATGAATTTGATCATCCTAATAAAAATCAATACGAAGAAAATTCAAAATATAAATATATATCTAAGCTAACAACACATCATTTTCTTCCCTACCGAGTATCTATCAGTAGTTATCCATTCGATTAGTAATGTCTATCCTTTTATTTCCATATCACTATGTGTTAATGTTGTTCATTTATTAATATTTACATATACCATGTGCAATGATGACTATGTGTTTAGTCATAGTGATAGATTAAATATAAACAAATGATATCGAAGAGTAATGATATCACAATAAATTTATAACAATGCAACCATTCCATCCAATTGTCTTATCCTTAAATTCCCAACAGGGTCCACAATACGACATACAATCAAAATAATAACCAAAACACAATAGTAATCACGATGTCCCGAAAATTTTATTTGTATGCTAACTAGAATACAATGAAAGATTTAAGATTAAAATTGATTCAAAATTGATAACATGGTTCCTTTAAGGTTAAAGAGGAGTGGGCATTATATAAAGTATTTACTCTAAATTTCTTTACCATAGGTGAAGGAGGCCATGTTTTTCTTCACTATGCGGTTTCGATTATGATTGTCTCCTTTATGTGGTTTCCATTCTAATAAAATAATTATAGGGAAGACTGTATATTTCTCAAATACAACCAAAGAACGATCTCATGACTCTATATTTGCAAACCGTGTCTTGTCACAGTCCTGGATGTGGGCTTTAATGCTGTTTTTAACAAAGGTGAGGTGCTAGAGAAATATAAGATTGTAAAATCCTTCATGCAAAAATAGAGACAAGACAAAAAAATTGTTATTATAGTATGTAAAAACTCTTAATACATTGAAAATACTATGTTTTGGGGGTTATTTTCTTATAGGTATCTAGATAAATATAAATCAATATAACATTTTTGCTATTTAAAAAAAACATTTATCATTTAAATATTTTAATTTAAGCTATTCAAATTGCGTGCACATAAAAACTTTTCCACCTAAAACAATCCCCTAAGGGAATTATAAGACAATGATGTTATTTCAATGTGTAATTTGACAAGCTTATGCAATGTATATGTTTCGTTTTTGTAGGAAATTCTTCATTGGATTATGTGGGCTTCCATTTAAACTAACTCTTTATAACCCGCATATTCTCATTTCATTAACATTAATGTGACCACTTTTTCTATTTTAATTTTACTCGTTTAAGTGTTTGTGGTTTTAAAATGTTTATTGGATTTTTCTTAAACATCAAAAAATAAAATATTTATTGATATAGGTTTTTCATAAATTATTTTATACCGAGGGATTTTATTCAATAAAAATGAGAAATTTTGCATAACAAAAATTACAGTAATTATAAAAGGAAGAGTTTTTAAAATTCATTTTGTGATTAAAATAATAATTATCTTTGAAGGTATTACATAGTGAAATAGGACCTCCTAATTCTGACAAAAGTCAGAAATCGAATGGATGACATTCCTGTTTCAAGCGTCATTGAAATCCAACGGTGATAGATGGGTGTTTGCATTCAGTTTTGGTGAATTTATGTCATCTTCAAAATTAGAAGGCCCTCGGGATGATTGTAGTGAATACACATCCGAGGGGCCTAAATTTAACTAACGTGGACTCACAATTCCATGGTTCCCCATGGATCAAATTTTTGTCATCTTCGCAGCACGATACTCGAATAGAAAAAGAAAAGTGTATACCAGATGATACACTACAAAACCATCACCTGCACCATGAGGATCTTGAAAAATCCCCATTTATGGCCTTGATGAGGGATTCCCATCACCAAGCGTGGGACAGGAAAAAAATGGTGATCATCGACTCCGTGCTACCTCTAGTAAATGTGGTCCAAATCCCCAACACGAACAACATTATTACCTTCTGCAAAGTGTCCGCAGCACTGAACTTGAAATTCATAGTGTACGGGTCATTGGTGGAAATGAAATGGAAAGGCATCAATGACACCACAAACACGGCCATGAAACAATTTATTCCGAGCACTCAGTCCGACAAATTAAAATCTTCCACCATTTCACGAGTTGTCAGAGACCAAAATTATCACGACATACGGCGGTACCACTACGTGAGCAGGCTGTAAAGATCCTTTGCAGTTATCATTTTTCCTTCTACAAAGATAAACTCAAACTAATATAAAAAAGAAAAAAAAATCCATTCTGTATTCTACTCTGTGCAGAACTCCATTTTCATGAAACACAATAACCAGGCCACTTCATTTTCCTGCTCTTTATCTTTTATTTTGAGTAGTTGTTGTGTTGATTAAGACATTGAAAGTGCTCATTCCCGCTATTCCACTTATGTCTCTGCAAGATTTGTCTATCACTCTCTTCCTGCGTGAAACCCTCAGTTTGTCCATTCTCTGCCAATGCGTGAAAGAGGGAGGGGGTAAAATGAGGCTCAGAAATTTTTCTAAGGAACAACAGATTTGCATGGCATTTGGACCATAGGGGTGCATGAAAGGAGTAGAATCAGTGTCCATAACCTTTTATAGCATCCCACCTATCTGCATCTCCATGGAGGCCCATTTTGGGGCAAGTCAAAGGACCCTGTGTGGTTAGTTTTGCGCCTTCAAGATTTTTTTAAATTATGAATCCACCATAGAAGAGAAGCAAGATGTGAGCTTTGGATTTATTGCTCTTATAAATTTTATTGATCATTTATTGCTCTTATAAATAAACCACCAGTAATTAGAGCAATAAGCAAAATTTTCCAAAATAAGTGGTGGATGACGGCTTATCACACCAGACAAGATGTGTTGTCTATCTCCCATAGATGCCAACAAAACTTTCAGTTTAGATCCAATTATTAAAAACATTGATGCTTCTGCTCTATGATAGTATGCCAGGTGGAATTTGTAGATCAACAATTTTCATTAGAAGGATAAAACAAATATAGTATCAGTTCTCTGGTTTCGTAAGTGGTTACAGATTAGTAACAGTGATGCATGACACCACTTTCACTCAGAACAATAATAAGCTAAACCGTCTGCACCAAACCCAACACTATTCACCTATAGTACAACATTACCCCGAGATTCAATTTAATTGACAGTGTTTAGAACAAAACAAGAGCAAATCTGGAATCAAAGCAAGTCATTATTGTATGATCACAGTGGAAAAAGAGTCTAGGTTTTGCATGCAGATGACCGAATCTTAACCATGAATACCTCAAATAGAAGGAACAATCAAATATAAGCATGAGATAGTTGAGAGTTCTGATAATTATGGGGAGCAAAAACGAATCTTACTCCATACCTAGCCCAATTTATCAAACTTGGTCTCCAATGTGAGAAAATATTTGTAAATGGAAAGAATTATACATTCCACATTCACCACTGCCCAGTAGACCAGCATAAATGACTTCACAGATCTACATTCATCAACACATAAATCTGCTGGGTAATGGATTCCTCTTGAATAAATGAATTGAATTTGCATATCCTAGCGAGCAAAACTTGTCCTCCAAAAAACTACCCTTCAATGGTAATCAGAAAGAGCATATTTACAATTGTTGATTCCTTCCGGACACCAGAAATACTTGTCAGTTTCCTTCCATACATGTTAAACCATTATTATTATCAGTGCCATCTTAATAGAGCCTACGTAGATTGGGAATGTTTCAGTCTAAGACACTTCATCCTATATTTCCTTGCCTCTTTGACACCGTAATGTTTTCCTCCCCTATAACCACAACCTTGATAATCAAATCTTTGCAACCCCATTGTTGATGATGGTCTCCATTAATTGTTTGTTACATACAATGGACATATTATCAGATAAATATTCAACATCTTCAGCAGGGATATTTAAATCCGGAAGAGAAAAAACACGTATGGGGACTTTGTGGGAAAAAATGAATCATGTCTTGGAGATTTACCCACACAATGCAATGGATGACAATCAAAAATCATTTCAGCGCTTGAATTCCAATTCATTACTGTACCTGAAGTTGAATTTTCAGCAAGATTCTCAAAGACTCTAATACATCATGTATAATTGACAGTTTTAACGGTGCTACATCTGAGGAAATGGTTGGAGACTAAGTAGGAAGCTGGTCTTGTCCCTTTTCTCGTAACTTCAATGCTAACTACAAAACAAATTAATCTCTCTTAGTCCATTAATTAGGATGCATTTTTCAAAAGGAATACACAAAACATAAAAACAAAATTCAAAACAATATAAACAATTTGGAGAAACCCTTACTAGTGTGTCATAAAATGTTCCCTCAACAAGATTATTTTAATCTAACCAAAAGCAAATGAAATTTTCAATATGCCATGGTTTTAATTGCAAATACAAAAAAATCCTTTCTGAAAATGTTTGTGGTAGTGAGTGATCTTAATCTTTCATAGTATATTATCGCCTCAATGACTTGTACACTACACCCTATATCTCTATCAAATGATTCAAGGGTTAGGGTTAAGTTAGGCATTTGGCCACCTTGTACATGCATCATAATCATAATGATGGATGATGTTGATGGGAAATCCACCCATGCGTAAATGGAAGAAATAGGTTTTATGTTTTATTTTCCTTAGTCCACAGTTTCAAATTTGTTCCTTATTATTTTATGTTCCTTTTTTCTTTCCATTATTCTTCCTTGAATTTGTGTCTCCATATTTGCGAAAGAGATATGGAACATACCGATGGATATCGAATCCTTGGCTAGAAGACAATGACGTGTTGGTGAAAAGATAGGGGGTGGAGAAAGTAGTTTGAGCACTAATGACAGGGCATCAAGGGAGTGAACTTAGAAAGAATGTGTTGAAGCTTAAGGAAGTTCTGCCAAGATGGTGATGCCAGTGGTTCTTCATAGAAAAATTGGATAAATTTACACAAGATATGACTACAGTAGCTAATACATCAAACATATAAAAAAATTATATTACTCTCGGTCTCACATTGTCTCTGTCGCGTGGAAACCGCTTAGATTTTTCATTTTTGTCCTCATATTCCTCCTTCACAAGAGGTGTCTGCCGCACCACTGGATTTTGTGTATCTGATCCTCCCCTCCTCCACACGAAGAAGAAAACACACATAACCAAAACAGCCAAATCCGTGGTCAAAATCATCAAATTCTTCAAATTATCTGTCAAAATGAAGTCGAGTTGATCATGGCTCCCAGATCTCCTCCAAAGTCATTCAACAACAACACTAAAATATGGTCCACCGAGATATCTCTAGGACACTCTTACCTTTGGAGCCACCTTCCACCATGTTGGAATTAGCCTACATTTAAAGTGGAAGAGACTGAGATTCCCCTCCTCCTCGACCTGCAGGTGATTTAGACTTGGTTTTTATATATGTATGGTTGCCATTGGACTCACCAAGTTCCTTTAGTTTTTCATCAGTTCATGGCCATATAGAGCTATAATATATATAACGTGGGTGTTTTTCTACCCAGGTTGAGGAAGCCAAGTACATATTCGAATCTTGCATGATTCAGAGAATGGAGCTCCTTGTGCTCAGCTCCCTCCAATGGCGGATGAATTCTATCACAATTCTTTCCTTCATTGAAATTTCCACTCGAATGATTGGCTTTGAGACTCCCCACAACTAGATTTTCACAATTTACTTTCTGGAATGGTGCCACTATTTCTTAGCTCCTTGCGAGCCTATGGCTTGTTCAACTGTCATTCAATAATTTCAATGACCTGATATCAGATTTTGATAGGTATGAGAAGTTTGATGGTGTTTTCTATCAAATAACAAGCTCACGAGCAACATACCAAAGATATTTGCATAGCGCAAGTATATGGAGTATCTCGATTTGTCAAACAATGAGCTTGATGACATGTTTCCTCAAAACCCTTCCTTGTATAATTTGGTCAGTCTTAATCTCTCTTGAAATTGGTTTTTGGTGGTGTTTTTCCCTTTATCGTATGGGGAAAAATCAAAATAATAATAAAGTATCATTGTGTCTCTTATATCACCTAGAGAAAAATCAAAATAGATAATAATAATGTCCTTCCCCCCATATCATATGGAGAAAAATCAAAATGGATAATAATATTTCTGTACAATTACTATGGATATGAATCGGTTAGAACCTATGGAGGCCATGTTGAAGTCAATTAAATCCTTTTTCAAAACATAGTGTAATGGTGAAGAATTAGTTTAATGGTTTTCAGAATTAGTGTTCTTAATACAGAGGTGTAGAATTTAGATTGTTAGCTTTCAGTTTTCAATGTGCAATCAATTTATGGATCAAATTTGTATTTACTGACATCAATCTTGATTAGAATATATTTGAAAGTTTTTTTCTAGAATTTGATCCAAATGAACCATTCCAACTGTAATTAATGCCCTTTCCTTTGAATGAGTTGTTGATTTTCCTATTTTTTTACATTTTCATTCATTTAAATGCAAATTGCATTCATGCGGATAATGCCCTTCAATTCATGTGTTTTCCTTCCTTGAACATTCCTTTTACACATCCTTTCCACTTGATCCGAAGGGTTGCAATCTCAGCAGATACCCCCTCTCGATTGCAAACATCTTCCTGGCCAAAAACACATTGCACCATCCTTCACATTTCCATGTGTACTTCACCTGCATCTTCCACACTGGGAAAAACTATGTGCCTATCGGGTCGAAACAAACCTTGTTCATACCCCTAATAGGTACAAAGAAACCCTGATTGTAATTGTGTATACAAACCCTACCCTGGGATTTTAGGTCCACACAACATATCCTTATTTCTAAATTAACCCTTGAAACAAATAAGTAAATTCACCTTGCATTTATTTGTGTTCTAACTAACTGTAAAGTGCAAGAGGTGAAATTCCCCTTACATTTACATTTTTCCGACTACCCAATAAATTCAAGAGCTGCAAATTCAAACAAGTATTCGCCTCGGCAACATTCTCCAATTGGCACTTGCATTTCAAGAAATCTCCCTTGGAAATTTCATCAATGACTTGTGTAACACGGGTTTTCACCTTCTAATAATGGATAAACATGTCTTGTACTTCTTAGGGGGTATATTTTCACATTGGCTCCTCGATAACTCTTTCCTTTCCCATTAACTTTTCCAACCTCAACCACCTTTTTCCACACCCACTTCCTCTCCCATTCTTTTTCTTCATCATGTTTCACTTCTTCTCTTGATCCCTTTCGGCGTTCACATCGTACATTTCACATAGTTTAGTAAGGAATGAAAATATTGGATGTTAATTATAGTTTAGTATTAGATGTTAGTGTCATGTATATGAAAAATTGGTTCTACCACTCCAATTCAACTTTTATTATGGATTACTAATTACAAATTAAAAACAGATTCTTTAACAAATACAATAAATAGTTTTTCAAGTTTGAATATCATTTTATCGCATTGATTCAAATCAAGAAAAGTTGGTTACATATGTGAATTGGATGAGAATAATAATAATCATAAATATACAATAGATGTAAATTCCAATTTTGCAAAAAGGTTTTAGTTTACTAACAAATATTATTGGATTATACTTTCTAGAAATTTAAATTATTTTTCGTGTGTAAATTATTTTATTTTTCTTTCATTTATATTTAATAGTTCTATCTCACTATAATGAATACATGAAGCCAATCAAACATGTTAGTATCTTCTTAGAATCTTACTTGAATATTATGCATTAGAACATTTAATACGAGGAGGAATTTATTAGGAAGCACTTTTTTTCCATGTCGTTCATCGTGGGATAATTTTAGCGGCGAATATTCGTAATATGGCGAAAATTTCATTTTAGGAAAATTTGAAAAGGCGAATTATTCGGAGTGGGTCGGTGTCCTGTTCGCCTAAAATATAAAGTATATTTTTTTTGGGGGGTCGGCTTCGCCTTCATTTGAAAACATCTCCTATAAAAACCTATTTGATTCGCCGGGTAGTATACCTCAAGTAGCTTACCAAATTACCAATACTGTGAAATTTGAACTCGCATACCCTTTGCACCAGAGATTCGTATTACTGTTATCCTGTGATTGTTGACGCGCGACAAATGCATTATTGACGCGCGACAAGAGAAAATGCGACGCGCGCGACTTGGGCAAGGCTTCGACGCGCGGCGAGAGGAAGGCAGACGCGACGACGCGACGAGAGGAAGGCTTGACGCGGCGAGAGGAAGGCAGACGCGCGGCAGAGGAAGGCTTGACGCGCGACAGAGGAAGGCCTGACGCTTGACAGAGGAAGGCTTGACGCGCGACAGATGAAGGCTTGACGCGCGACCTGGGCAGTATTGACGCGCGACATCTGACAGTTCACGCGCGACAAGACCTCAGAGACTGTACAGAGTCGCTTCTTGGTTCTTTTGCTGACGCACGACTCTTTTCAGAATAATGGAAGGTGCCACCTCAAAGAATACGAATAACCTAAAAGTAAGTAAGAAATCTCAGAAATCACTCTTCAAGTATTTTGGAAACTCTGCGGATACAGATAATGTAAATACCAATCATATAGATGCCACCAAAAAGAATCGAATCGATATGTGTGGAAGGCATTATTGAGGTGGACATGCATTCTACACAGTATCACAGTCAAACAAATGAAACCTACGATAATATGCCAGATCTTGAAGATATTGTTCCTGTTGGGGTGCAACCAGAAGTGCAGCTAGATATCACAGATACAAACACTGAGCAAAATGGAAGACAGAAATCAATATCAAACTCTGGTCCAAGAAAGAGGAAACCAGGTGATTGCGATATTGCTCAAAATTCGACTCAAAAAAGTAAAGCATTGAAAACAAACAAGAATATGTGGACCATTGGCAGGACATACAAGTTTGATTGGGCAGCTAAATTTCCATTTATTGAACCTGTACAATCATCAAATTCTGAAGAAATCCCATGTGAATGTACATGTACAATATGTACGTGGAAATTGGGAAAGCAACAAAAATGCAATCAAATTTGGACACAATAGAAAAACATTGTGGAAAACAATATTTAATCGTAACAAAAGGCGGATGGCCGAAAATCAAAACACATAGGTGGAAATCGAAAAGGAGTGCATGCATGTCAGATACGCAGCGGAATATGAGGCAGAGCAGAAAAAACACAGACATCTATTGGAAAAGGGAGGAACAATCACATCACATATTGGTAAGATGAAAGAAACAAATCTACATGCAAAATTCATACAATTCTCTACTCTTTTTCAAATACTTAAAAAAGGAAGGGCGATGTCAGATTTCCTTGATTTCAAAGTTTTGTATCAATTTAACGGAATGCTGAATGTACCTCAGTCTCATTGGTCTGAGAGTAGTGGATGGGAAATGGCAAAATGCCTCTCGATGATAGAGAAGGAAGATTTGAAAGAGAATGTAAAAAAAGCAAACTTTATCTCTGTTTCAATTGATGAAGTGACAGCAGTCGACAACACCGCATGGGTATGTATCCACATCTATACATTAGAAAATCATATAAGGACACCTCATCTCGTTGGGTGTTATGAAAATGGTTGAAAATCGCAATGCTGAAAACCTATACAAAATAGTTGTTTCTCATTTGAAAGATGTTCTGGTATGATGATTATGAAATTGCTACGAAGTTGGTATGCGTTGGAGCAGATGGTGCATCCGTCATGCGGGGTCACCAACAGGCTGTGTTAGATTACAAACAACGGTGGCCCCATATATGCTACCAATTCACCGCATGGCCTGCTGAATGAATTTAGCGTATAAATGGTAAGCAACCATGAAAATGTTGCTAAATTAGAAGACATAATAAGAGAACTCCATGCCTATATGTCAAGCAGCCCAAAACGTTTTCTGGAGTTCCAAAAATTTGCAATTGGAATTACAGACGGCAAAAAACTTCTGAAGGATGTGGAGACTAGATGGATCTCTTTGTATGAACCAAAGCATGCGAGTTCGTAAGGAGTATCCTTCTTTGTTGGGTTTCATGCACAAATACCGTCATGAAGTTGATAGGGCAAGGGACCTGTTGTTCCGCTTAACTGATTTGGAGACTTTGCTTACATTGCTTGGTATTCTTCCAATGTTAAAGGAGATCAATACACTGATGAAGCATGCACAGGGCAGATTGATCTATATTGTGGATTTTATAAGGATGAGGAAAATGGTATGTCAAAGTCTTGATATATTGTATTGTTCGCAGGATAGTTTTGATGCACCTGTTTTTAAAAATTGGAGAGATTTATTAGATCTTAAAAATCCTAACACCTATTTGAGATTTAATATTCACGATCACCTATGCATCTCTGTTAATGGGAAGGAAATACCTATGCACATTTTGCAAAGACGTCAAGATATTACAGGTTCGGAGCGAGAAGATGTTCCTGTAACACGTAATTTGTTTGAGTCTGTGATAGTTGAAACCAGAATAAAGCTTAAAAAAATTTCAGAAACCTTGTCGTCAGAAATTAGGGAACGTTTCTGTAAAGATAAAATTCTGGAAGCCATGGGTGTGATGAATCCGAATTTTTGGAATACAGAAGGTGGCCGTGCAGACTTTGTCAGTAAGCATTTCCATAAATCAATGGGTACAATAATGGAACAATTTACTAAGACGTCAGAGCTCAAGGGTACGGAAATCAAAGGTATACTGAATGCCGATTTATTAAAGTTTCAGTCAACCAATTTTGCAACAACAATGAGGAACCAATATAAGAATTTAGATCAACCTTCTGAAAGTGGTGCTATTACAAGGCTGTGGAGAGGAATCTATCAAAGTTCTATCTTACAAGAAGATATCAGTGAGTATTTCAGACTATATGAATTATGCCAGACAATGATTTTGGGGTGTGGAGGATGAAAGAGTTTTGATGCATTGTCATTTATAAAATCAAAGCGAGAAACAAAGTTGGATAAAAATCGGAAAGTTGCATGAGGTGTTACGTTTCACGATACTCCCTCAAAACCTTTCCGTTTGACGAGAAAGCAATGCGCTTTGGAATTCCCTTTGCGAAAGAAGAGGTGTAAATAATACAGCTACAAGTACAAATATACCCAACCTTGAGAGTGTAATTGGCTCTTCGTCACATTCTACAGAAGACAACATCGACTTTGACGAAGCTATTGATAATGGATTGTTTCAACTTTAAGTAGGTATCTTCTTTATCTATCTTTTATCTTTATCATTTAAGATGTTACAGGTCTATATACTAAAAATATCAGGCGATTCACCCATCTATCTACTAATCCATTTCACGTGTTGGATTCTTTTAAATCACAGATCTAGCTCATTACCAATGGCAGTGATGATTTCAACTTTAAGCAAGTATCTTTTTCCCCTTAACCTTGAGAGTGTAGTTGGCTCTTCGTCACATTCTACAGAAGACAACATCGACTTTGATGAAGCTACTGATAATGGATTGTTTCAACTTTAAGTAGGTATCTTCTTTATCTATCTTTTATCTTTATCATTAAAGATGTTACAGGTCTATATACTAAAAATGTCAGGCAATTCACCCATCTATCTACTAATCCATTTCTCGTGTTGGATTTTTTTAAAACAAAGATCTATATTGTTACCAGTGGCAGTGATGATTTCAACTTTAAGCAGGTATCTTTTTCCCCTTAATCTTATTGTTTGTTACTATTCATTTTTTCAACTCTGGTTATAATTAAAAATGTTACAGGTGTATGTATTTACATTTAGTTAAATACAAAATTTTTATTTTTTGAAAACGTGGGTTGACATCCGTCCGAGGAAGTTTTTACTTCTCGGGACTGACAACGTCAGGCAACTCACCCATCTATCTACTAATCAATTTTTTGTGTTGAATTTTTTAAGACAAAGATCTAGCACATTACCGTTGATGATTTCAATTTTAAATAGGTATCTTCTTCAACATAATATTTATATTTACTTGACCTTTAAAGATATTGTTGGTCTATATATTTAAAGATGTTGCTGGCACTTCTCAGGACTGACAATGTCAAGCAACTCACCCCTCCATCTACAATGTCATGTGAAACAAAGATCTAGCACGTTACCCTTGATGATTTCACAGCAATCTAATACGCAAGAGGTAAGCTAAATCCTAGCATATTTGCAATTATGTTTAATTTCTTACCAGTGATGATTCTTTCTTGATTTCTTAGAATTATATTTTATTTATTTTTAATATATTTTATCTTCCTGTAGACCAAGGATTTTTTTTCTATTTACTATCTCTTTATTCTCCATTTGTTGGTGAGTGGTAGCTTCCCAAAAAATAGATATTCCTGCCACCTGATAGGATAAGGATACCTAAAATAACAAAAAATTAAATTGGAAAGTGATGTCGAAACATGTCACAATACTACCAAATTCAATATTCACATTTCCCTGATTCAAACCACAAGAGCCTTGGCTGAGTCACCCTCCGTTAATATTAAAGTACATTGATCAGAATTCTTCCCTCCTGCTTGATTTGCATCAAGTTTGGGAACATCAATTAATTTCCCCTTCTTGGTTCCATCAGTTTTCTTAAGATCTTTTTTTTGTTTAAACTTTTCCACTGCACTCCTCAGGTCAAACAAAGTTACAAAGCTCATCTTAGATAACCTGACCATACACCATGAATCTTCTTGTCTTTGGAAGAGATCAATTTCAATTACCACTTATACCACTTTTAGAGAATTTTCATCACCAACTAGGACTGAGTCAGCTTGAAGCACTGACAGAGTAACTTGCATTTGATTGAGCTTTACCAACTAGATAACAGGACAGATTGCTAGACCTTAGCATCATTGACTTGGCTATCTTTATTTTAGACTGATAAAGGTCATTCATAAAATCCAAACACACTTTGAAGTCCTCAACACGTTGAAAAATCATAGTACAACAGAGATTCTTAACCTATCAACCTTAAGTCTACTTTCATAGACAGTATAACCCCACAGATACAATTAAAGTCCCACGACATAATTTTAAAGATAATTAAAGTCCCACAAGATATTCAGGCACTAAATTTTAGATTATACACATTAAATCGATCATCGTATTTCATCATCATCTATCATTGATTATCAATTGTCATCATTCATCATCTACGTCCACATACTATTCATGACAATGCAAGTAAACAAGAAACATACATATAATTCATGATAATCACCATCTAATCACCATATAATTAAATTCAAATAGCATAGTACAAACTCAATAGTTGAAGTTTTCAAATTCAATATTAAAAGTTTAGTCAATAATAAAAGTTTCTAATTTTCACAACCATCTAATGTAATCAAAATTTAAGATTGTATATAATTAAATTCAAATACCATACTCAATATTAGAAGTTTTCAAACTCAATATTTATAGTTTCCCCAATAATAATAAAAGTTTCTAGTTTTCAACCCTCTTTTTCTTTATCCAGTTGTACAACTCTGCTCCCTTCCCCAACGGCTTCTTCCACTATGGTTGTAACCCTTTCCCCAACAGCAGAAATAACCCCTGAACTTATAAGATCTTCTGCAGCACTGTCCAGATTTTTTATAATTCTTTCTTCTTGATTTGTTGCATCTCCATGAGACAGCAAATTTGGATCAGCAACTGCTTTGGCTTTGAACAAGATGTCAGGGTCGAGACCGTGCTCTTTAATGATCCGCTTTAGTGTATTGTTTTGTTTGTTAACCAAAACAATATTTTGCTTCAAATTTTTTGCTGCGGATAAGCTGTTCTTTGCTGTTTCCAAGTGAACTTGCAAAACCTTACGACTCTTCAAATTTTCATATTTCAACTGCACAAAAAGAGTAACGTCAATTCAAAGTATTAATGTAAATTCAAAATTTCAAATTAACAAAAATGATTGTTAGAATGTAATAGTACTTACAACCGCTCTATCTCTTTCGGCATTTGCGATTGATACCAAATCCTTGTCCTTTGACCATTTGTTAAAATATGCCTGGGCCTCGGCACTAATATTTTCCAATCTGTTTAGTGCTTTATCTAAAATGCCATCTTTATAGTCGTTGTTAAAAGTGACAGTCCCACATTTTACTTGGGTAAGTAGGGAATCCATCTTTGCAGGTTGATTCTGGACTGCAGCCAGAGTATAAACTATCCCTTTGCACAATAATTTTCATAACGACTAATAATCTCATTGATAAGAATTTTAGCCCTTTTTTCCCATTCTATAAGCTGTTGCATTTGAGGAATTATAAACTCACTGACATGGGATTGACAATCATTACCAATTAGGTTCTCCAAAGGAAAATGTGGAAACTCTTCACTTTACGAAACGATGCGTAAGATCTTCTTTGGAGAAGAGTGGGGCTTTCACCATGACCAAGATCAACTGCTCCTTGTTTCTGTCTTTGGGTGGGCTGATCCTGTTGTTGAAAAAATAAATCAAGATTTAGATAAATAAATTTGAAAACTGAATATTTAGATTTAGATAAATCAGAATGTAATTAAAAATTGTAAAGAATATTAAAATTGAAATTTGAAGACTGAAGTATACCTGCTGGCCTTGAATCATCTCGCGGGTATCGAAAAAAACCCGTTGGTCATTCTATCAATGCCCAAATAATCTTCATCTAAATTTATATTGTTCAAAACAGATATTCACAGACCGGGCAAGCCACCAAGTGAGAGAGATGGAATTCGAAACGAGGAGTCAAGGTTCAGTGTCCCACTAGGGGCCGGAGCAAAAGGCATTCGTTTACCAATGGTCTTTTTCACTGTTCCTCTGGTTGGCATTTTAAAAATTAATGGTTGAGTGGGTGTCGGTGCCGTGGCTTGCTCATGACTGACATGTGCTGAAAAGTACAAGAAAAAATTAAAAATATTAAAACATTTCATAAACTAAAAACTACGAAATTAAACGTTCTATACAAAAATTGTACCTTGTTGTCGAGGGGTTGTTTTTTTCGGTGCTACGGGTGGCCTTGTAGGAGTTGTACTCAGTGGCTGTTCTGAAGATATCAATGCATGGGACTGTATTGAGTGAGTTGGGGAAGAAGGTTCCATAGTCCCTGCTATTCATCAATATTAAGTGTTGTCAATTCAGTTTGATAAAATTTAAATTGAAAAATAAATCTGCAACTTTGGAATTTGTAATTAATATATGAGAATGTATTACTTCTCTGGCGTTTAACGAGTTCAAATTGTTGAGGGTCTGGAGAGGAGTGAGCTTCCATTTCGGAATGGGAGTCCCCCGAAGCCTCCGCGTGTAGTTGGCCTCTTCCTCTCGACATCTTTTTTTTTTTGGGAATGGCTTCAAGATATCTTCTCTGCAAAACATTAAAATTTAAGTTTTAATAACTTCGCACTGTAATGAAGAAAATTGTAATACAATTTACAAACTAAAAAGTTTATACCTGTTGTTCTGCAAATGGAATTGAGAATTTCATCAAAGCCTCATCAGAGCAAGTAGGAATTTCTTTAGCTTTTAAATTTAAAAGTGCCTCATAGTAGAAGCCGAGGAGATAGTTGGTTGAATAAATGAAAGGTTTTTCTGACATTTTCGAATTTGATATGTCAGCTCTAATTTTTTTTGATATAAATGTGCACCAATCGAATTGTTGTTTTGAGATAGTGGCACAAATGTATGCAATGGCCCAATTTGGGATATCTGTTTGGCGACCCTGCATAACAATTCTGGCTTGAAAAAATGCAATAAGTGCAGCAAGAAAGTGGTGTGCAATTGATTGTGTATCTACACCACGCCTGGATTTATTGACATGGGCTGCAAATGCGAAACAGTGAAAATTAGCATCAATTTATAACAGCAAATTGTATCAGAATAAAAAACAGAATAAAAAACAGAATAAAAAACAGAATAAATTACTTACAATCAACATGGAAACCGTACTTTGATTCGAGAAATTTCTTGTTTTCTTCCACGAGTGTTGCTTTGGTTGTAACATTTGGTAAGTTTCTGATAGGAAGGCCGGTAAACCGATGTATGTCATTCGGATCGATAGAGAATTGGAACATGTGGCCATCGTTCAGAGTCACATAAAATATACCGTCCTCTGAATTGTAGCATGACAGAAGGTAATTCAAAATATCGGGATCTGTTTCGAAATGGGGCATATTAACTAACCCGGTAAATCCACACTCTTCTATTATACCTTGATATTCTGGAGACATCCTTAAAGCCGTATGGATGTGAGGGCATAAGGGATTCCTGTAGGTTATCTTGGAAATCGATTGACTTGGATTCTCTTCATTTTCTTGCTGAACTTGCAATTGGGAGGCATGTGAAGTCGACATTGTAGCTGAAATTGCGTCTTTGAAGAAGATTTCGACCTGCAAAAATTCAAGAATAGGAAAACGTAAACGAGAAAATGAGCGGAATAAGGGTATTTATAACCTAGATATAGGCGTCACTGCCCCTATTGACGCGCGTCATTTGCTTCAAATGACGCGCGTCAATAGGAAGCAGTGTCGTGCGTCATTTGATTATAGTGTCGCGCGTCAATAGATTGCTTTGGCGCGCGTCAATAGGTTGCTATGTCGTGCGTCATTTCTTCATAGTGTCGCGCGTCAATTGGTTATAGTGTCGCGCGTCATTTGTCTAGAGTGTCGCGCGTCATTTGATTACAGTGTCGCGCGTCATTTGATTACAATGTCGCGCGTCAATTGTTTACAATGTCGCGCGTCAATTGTTTACAATGTCGCGCGTCATTTGTTTACAATGTCGCGCGTCATTTGTTTACAATGTCGCGCGTCATTTGTTTACAATGTCGCGCGTCATTTGTTTACAATGTCGCGCGTCATTTTGTGACTGTGTCGCGCGTCATTTGTTTACAATGTCGCGCGTCATTACGATCTAGTGTCGCTCCAGTGTCGCACGTCATTAGGAGCTATTGTCGCGCCTGTGACGTGCGTCTTTAAGGATTCTGATTTAGCCTTGAAAAACCAGGCGAAAATTTTGTTTTTTAATACTGTCAAATTCGCCTTTCGCTGAAAGTGGTTACGGGGATATTCGCCAGGTATTTTCCACCTTCAATTTTATAGGGGTGTCTTAAAATGAACCACATCGTTCATCATAGAATACCAGATTTCAATATGATTTACATTGATGATGATGATAAAAACAAACCTTTGAAAATAATGGATAAGTGTGACTAATGATCACATTTAAATCATATTATAAACCTAACAAAAAAATAAAAAAAAACCTAAATTGATCAACAATGATGATAACGATTGAATCGAGGATAATGATGATGATGACGATGACGACAAAACGAAAATAATAATGATGACAAAAACAATGAAAATGATAATGACGGGGATGAAGATAATGATGATGGCAATGACGATGATGAGGATGAGGAAGACAGAGAGAAAAATGATTACAACGAGAAAAATTAAAATGAAGACAACGATGATGTTGATGATCGATGATAATGATAATGAGAAAATGATGAAAATGATAATGATTACAATGAAAATGATGATGAACACCACCACCATTATCAATCATCATCATCGTCATCGTCATCATGAAAATGATGATGATGATGTAATAATGTTAGTAAGAATACTAATATTGATGATGATGATGATGAACAAAATGATGATGGTGGTATTATGATGATAAAAATTAAAACAAAGACAACGATTATGGTGATGATAATGATGATGATTATGATAATGAGAGAATGATGAAAATGATGACGATGATGATGACGATGATGACTACTACCACCATAATCAATAATTTTCATCGTCATCATTTGTCATCATGAAGATGATGATGATGAAAATGATGATGATGATGTAAATAATCAATGATGGTGACAATGATGATGTAATAAGATTAATATTTATAACGATGATGATTATGACAATGAAGATGGTGGAGGTGATAGTGGTGATAATGATAATGATGATGATGATGATGATGATGATGACGTTGATGACGGTGGTGGTGGTGATAATGATGATTATAAAACCAAATTTTGTAATGATGAATAAGTATGACTAACGATAACATTCAAAGAATATTATAAACTGAAAAAATGAAAAAATAAAACTAAATTGATAAACAACAACGATAATGATTGAAAACAAGGATGATGATGATGATGATGATGATGATAATTCTGATCATAAAAAACATGGAGATGATAGTAATAATGAAATTGATGATGGAAATGACCACGAAAACCATGAAGACAATGGTGGTTACAATGATGAAATAGTTGATAATGATAATGATGAGGATGATGAGGAAAATGAGGATAGCGTTGATGATTAAAATTGAAATAACATGATGATAAAAATGACATTGATGGTGGTAATACTACATATTACTTATCATAAATAGTTAAGAAACCTAAATTGATCAATAATGACGATAATGATTAAAAAAAGGATGATGATGATCAAAAAAATGAATACAATGAAAATGATAATGATGGGGATGCCAAAGATAATGAAATTGATAATAATGATGATGATCATAAACAACATGATGAAAATGATGACAATGACAATATTGATGATGGCGCGACCATGACAACCATTAAGATACCTTATGATGATTTGATGGAGATGATGATGAGAATAATAATATATTATTATGATGATAATGATAATGATGATGACAATGATCAATGATAAATGATGGTGGTGATGATAATGACGACAAAAATGATCAACGATGGTGGTGATGATAATAAAGATAATCAATGATCGATGATGGTGGTCATGATAATAATGATGACAATGATCGATAATCGTGGTGAGGATGATGATGATGTAAATGGTTAACGATGGTGGTGATGATAATGATCAATAATGGTGGTGATGATAATGACGATGACAATGATCGACGATGGTGGTGATGATAATGATGATGAAAATGATCCATGATGGTGGTGATGATCATGATAATGAAAATGATCAATGATGGTGGTGATGATAATGATGAGTACAATGATTATGAAGACAATGATGATGAAAATGTGATGGAGATGATGATGAAAATAATAATATATTATCAAGATGATAATGATTAGGATGATGAAAATGAAAATGAAAAATGATAACCGATGGTGGTGATGATAATAAAAATGTCAATGATTGATGATGGTGGTGATGATAATGATGATGATAATTATCGATGATGGTGGTGATGATGATAATGACCACAATTATCAACCATAGTCGTGATGATCATGACGATAAAAGCGATCAACGATGGTGGCGATCATAATGATGATGAGAGTGATTACGAATAAAATGACGATGGTGATGATTATGATAAGGGTGATGAAAATAATGGTAAAAAATGATCAATGATGGGGTGAGAATGATGATGTTCATGATAAACGATTTGATGGAGATGATGATGAGGATGAAAATAATGATGATTGATGATTATGAAGACAATAATGATGATGATAATGATAATGAAAATGATCAATGATGTTGGTGATGATAATGATAATGATGATGATAATGATAAATGATGGTGGTCATAATAATGATGATGTCAACGATTGATGATGGTGGTGATGATAATAATGATGAAAATGATTACGAAGACAACGATGATGATGATGATGAGGAAAGTGAAAATAATGGTAAAAATAATGATAGTTATGAGAATGATGATGTTCATGATGAAAATTTGATGGAGATGATGATGAGAATAATAATATATTATTATGATGATAATGATGATGAAAATGATCAATGATGGTGACGATGAAAATTATCGCGATGGTGGTGATGATAATAACAAAAATAACGATTGAAAATGGTGGTGATGAAAATAAGGATGCAATGATCGATGATAGTGGTGACGGTGATGAAGCCCGTGATGATGAATGATGGTGCTAATGATAATGATTACGAAAATGAACAATGATGGTGGTGACGATGATGACAATGAAAATGTTTGATGATGGTGTTGATGATAATGATGGTGAAAATGATCCATGATCGTGGTGATGATCATGACAATGAACAATGATGGCGGTGATGATAATGATGATGACAATGATTATGAAGACAACGATGATGATGAAGATGAAAATAACAGTAAAAACATTGATGGGGATGAGAATGATGATGTTGATGATGATGATTTGATGGATATGATGATGAGAAAAATAATATATTATTGTGATGATATTGATATTGATGATGAAAATGATCAATGATGGTGGCTATGATAATGACAATAACAATGATTGGTGATGGAGGTGATGAGAATGATGACAATATTGATTTACGATGGTGGTGATGATAATGATGATGACTATGATTGATGATGGTGGTAATGATAATGACGACAACAATGATAGAAGATGGTGGTGATGATCATGAGGATGAATTTTTTTGATGATGGTGTTGATAATAATGAGAATTACAATGATCAACGATGGTGTTGATGATATTAATGATGACAATGATCGACAATGGTGGTGATGATAATGACAAAAAAATGATCAACGATGGTTGTGATGATAATAACGACGATAATGATGTCTAGTTGTGGCGATGATAATGGCAATGACAAAGATCATTGATGGTAGTGATGATGATGACGACCAAAATGATCGACGATGGTGGTGATGATCATGACGACTACAATGATCAATGATGGTGGTGAGGATAATGATGATGATAGTGATTACAAATACAATGATGATGATAATGATTATGATGAGGATGATTAAAATAACAATTAAAAATGATCGAGGTAAGAATGAATATGTTGATTATGATGATTTTATAAGGATGGTGATAAAAATGAAAATGATGACGATTATGAAGACAATAATGATGATGAAAATAATCAATGATGGTGGTGATGATAATGACGATGAAAATGATCAATGATGGTGGTTATGATAATTACGATGATAATGATCGACGATGGTGGTGATTATAATGATGATGAAAATGATCCATGATGGTGGTGATGATAATAATGATAAGAATTATCATGGATACAACAATTATGATGATGATCATGATGATGATGAGAATAATAATATATTATTATGATGATAATAATAATGATGATGAAAATGATCAATGATGGTGGTGATGATAATGATGATGACAATGATCAATGATGGTGGTGATGATAATGACGATGAAAATGATCGATAATGGTGGTGATGATAATGACGATGACAATGATCGATGATGGTGGTGATGATAATGATGAAGAAAATGATCAATGATGGTGGTGATGATCATGACGATGAAAATGATTGATGATGGTGGTGATGATAATGATGATGAAAATGATTATGAAGACAACGATGATGATGATGATGATGATGATAAAGATGAAAATAACAAGTAAAAACAATTATGGGGATGATAATGATGATGTTCATGATGATGATTTGATGGAGATGATGATGAGGATGAAAATGATGATGATTGATGATTATGAAGACAACAATTATGATGATAATGATGACAATAATGATCAACGATGGTGGTGATGATAATGACAATGACAATGATCGATAATGGTGGTGATGATCATGATGATGACAATGATCAATGGTGGTGATGATAATAATGATAACAATGACTACAAAGACAATCATGATGATGATGAGAAAAATAATATATTATTATGATGATAGTGACGAAGATGATGCAAATGACGAGGAAAATGATCAACGATGGTGGTAATGATAATGGAGACAATAATGATCAATGATGATGGTGATGATAATTATGATGACAATGATTGGTGATACATGATGATGATAATGATGACAAAAATGATCAACGATAGTGGTCATGATCATGAGGAAAACAATGATCAATGGTGGTGGTGATGATAATGATGATGACAATTATTACAAAGACAACGATGATGATGATGATGAAGAAGATGAAAATAATGGTAAAAATATTGATGGGGATGAAAATGATGATGAGGATGAAAATGATGATGATTTATGATTATGAAGACAACAATGATGATGATAATGACTAAAAAATTATAAATGATGGGGTGATCATAATGATGACAATGGTGGTGATGATAATGACAACGTTAATGATCAATGATGGTAGTGATGATAAAGACAATGATAATGGTTGATGATGGTGTGATGATAATGAAGATGAAAATGATACACTATGATGGTGATGATCATGATGACGACAATGATGGATGATGGTGGTGATGATAATGATGATGACAATGATTACAAACACAATGATAATAATGATGGATATGAGGATGATGAAAATAATGGTGAAAACATTGATGGGGATGATGATAAGAATAATAATATATTAAATATGATGATAATGATAATGATAATGATGATGAAAATGATTAATGATGGTGGTGATGATAATGATGATGAAAATGATCAATAATGGTGGTTATGATAATGATGATGACAATGATCAATAATGGTGGTGATCATAATAATGATGGAAATGATTACGAAGACAATGACAATGATGATGATGAAAATGATTAATATAATGGTAAAAACAATGAGGGGTGAAAATGATGATTTGATGGAGATGATGATAAGAATGATGATGAGGATGACAATGATGATGATTGATGATTATGAAGACACTAATCATGAGTATAATGCTGATGACAATAATCAACAAGGGTGGTGATGATAATGATGATGAAAATGATCTATGATGGTGGTCATGATAAAGATGATGATAATTATTGACAATGGTTGTCATGTTAATGCATTGATAATGATGATGACAATGGTTGATGATGGTGGTGATGATAATGACAATGAAAATAATACAAGATGGTGGTGATGATCATGATGATGACGATGATGGTGGTGATGATAATAATGATGAAAATGACTACAAAGAAAACAATAATGACGGTGATGATGAGAATGAAAATATATTATTATGATAATAATGATAATGATGATAAAAATGATCAAAGACGATGGTGGTGATAATGACAATGACAATGATCAATCATGGTGGTGATGATAATGGCAATGACAATAATCGAAGATGGTGTTGATGATAATTATGATCATAATTATGGACAATTATTATGATGATAATGATTACTTAAAATGATCAACAATGGTTGTGATGATCATGATGACGAAAATGATAAATGATGGTGGTGATGATAATGATGATGATAATGATTACGAAGACAACAATGATGATGATGATGATGAAAATAATGGTAAAAAACTTAATGGGGATGAGAATGATAATGAGGCTAAAAATGATGATGATTGATTATTATGAGGACAACAATGATGATGATAATGATGATGAAAATGATCAACAATGGTGGTGATGATAATGATGACGACAATGATCAATGATGGTGGTGATGACAATGGTCGATGGTGGTGATAACAATGATAATGACAATGATCAACAATGGTGGTGATGATAATAATGAAAAAATGATTGACGATTGTGTGGTGATGATAATGATGATGACAGTGATTACGAAGACAATGATGATGATGATGATGATGATGATGATGGATTATGAGGATGATGAAAATAATGGTAAAAACCTGATGGGGATGATGATGATGAAAATAGTAATATATTATTATGATGATAATGATGATGATGATGACAATGATCAATGATGGTGGTGATGATAATGATCAACAATGGTGGTGATTATAATGACGAAAAAATGATCATTGATGGTGGTGATGATAATGATGATGATAATGATTACGAAGACAATGATGATGAAAATAATGGTAAAAATATTGATGGGGATGAGAATGATGATGTTGATGATGACGATTTGATTGAGATGATGATGATAGTGATGATGATGAGAATAACAATATATTATTATAATGATAATGATGATGATGATGACAATGATCAATGATGGTGGTGATGACAATGACGATGATAATGATCTTTGATGGTGGTGATGATAGTTATGATGATAATGATCGATGATGGTGTTGATGATAATGATGATGACAATGATCCATGATGGTGGTGATGATAATGATGATGAAAATGATCAATGATGGTGGTAATGATAATGATGACAAAAATGATCAATGATGTTGGTGATGATAATGATGACAAAAATGATCAACAATGGTGGTGATGATAATGATGATGAAAATTATTATAAAAATAATGATGATGATTTAGAGGATGATGAAAATAATGGTAAAAACATTGATGGGGATGAAAATGATGATGTTGATGATGAGGTTTTTATTGAGATGATGACAATAATGATGATGATGATGAAAATGAAGATGATTGATGATTATGAAGACAACAATGATGAAGAAAATAATAAACTATTGTAGTGATGATAATGATGAAGATAATGATTACGAAGACAATGATAACGACGATGTTGATGATGAGGAATGTTAAAATGACTAGAGAAATGTTTATGGGGATGAGAATGATGATCTTGATGATGAGAATGATGATGATGATAATATTATTATATTATTATGAGTATAATGATAATGATCAATGATGGTGGTGATGATAATGATGAATAAAATGATCGATGATGGTGGTGATTATAATTATGATAGTAGTGATGAGGATGATGAAAAATGATTACAAATGATAATGATGATGAGGACAATGAAAATGTTGTTGATGATAATGAAAATGATGAAAATGATTTGATAAAAATAATGATGATGATGATGATGATGAATGACGATGATGATTATGATGAAAATAATTTGATGGATGATATGATGATGATGATGATGATGATGATGAGGATAATAATATATTATTATGATGATAATCATGGAAATTCACATATTATCAGGACGATGGTGGTGATGATAATCTTTGGAGGACATTCATGAATGAAAAATAATCGATGATGGTGGTGATTATAATGACGATGATAGAGGCCGAGTAAATGATGAAGGATGAGATGAAAATGATTACGAAGACAAGGCAATAATGATGATGAAGGGGACAATTGAAAATAACGGTAAAACATTGATGAGGATAAGAATGATGATGTTGATGATGATGATTTGATGAAGATGATAATGAGAATGATGATGATGATGATGATGATGAGAGAGCAAAGACGATGATCGATGATTATGAAGAAAACAATTTATGATGATAATGATGATTACAAATAAAAGCGATGATGATGATGATGATGTTGATGATGAGGAAGATGAAAATGATATTACGATGGTGGTGAAAAAATTGAATTTGATGTGATTACAAAGAGGACATTGATGCTCATTCCGATAATGAAAATGATGAAAATTCACATTTCATGAAAATAGGAGCTTTGGGTGATGATGAGAAAGTTTATGGCCATTGGTGGTGAGGTAATGGGGAGGGTAAGGAAAATGATTACGAAGACAATGATAATGATGATGAGGACAATGAAAATAACGGTAAAACATCGATGTCCTAGGTTTCCTGATGATGATGATGATGTTGAAAAATTATGAAGAAAATATTTGATCCACCCGTAAGCCTCATTCCGTGATATTTTCAGCAAAATCAGGTTTTGATGTCCCATATGTCTCGTTGATGATGAGACTAGTCTATCGAGGCCTTTGTCCTCCACTCCATTGCATCCCTTTGTGATTGGCATTTAAGCTTTCGGAAAACTCATGTCCCAACATCCCATAGGACCCCCAAGGTGAAATATATTTGATTTTTCGGGAGGGCTTGAGGAAATTTCAGCCATGTGGGTCTGTACATCTCAACGTCCCATGTGTGGCCTCATTCCGGGACATTTTCAACTCAAATGTTTTGATGATTCCTTCATAAATCAGCCTATTCGTCGACATTTTTGGCTATTTTAGTCGACCATGTCCCAACATCCCATGACCCCCAAGGTGAAATATATTTGAATTTTTCGTCCCCATGTGTGGCCTCAACGACATTTGGACGGGACCAACAAATGTTTTTTCCTTCAATATAGCCTATTCGGATTTTTGGGTCCCACTCTAGACGTCCCATGTGTGGCCTATGACAGGTTGGACCCAAACTTTTTTTTTGGATTTTTTTTTTGTAATAAATTTCTATCTCCTTAAATTTTTCTTAGACATGGAAGATAGAGAAGACCAAAACGAGCCCCAAAATCCAATTTTTGTCCTTTCATCATTTAGGCTTACTCCAACATGAGAAATTATGTAATTTATCTAAATTACCTCAAGAGATGAATTTGGGATAACACAACCATAGAGTGACATCAAGAATATCAGTTCACTCTCCCACAGAGCCCCATCTCCTTTCTCCATTTAATGAGGCTACGTCACCCTATGACCCTTGGCACATAGATCCCTATCACCCCTAACCCAAGTGACATAATAATGCATGGTTCAACAAATCGGTAGTTATCTCAGTAACTCCTTGGGGCATACCCCCATACAACGAAGTGGGTCCATAGGCTCAACCACTCCATGGTGAATCCCATGACCCTATTCCAACACATTACGATATTAGAACCAACATAACATACTATTTCAAATCCCAGATGGAAAAAATATTAAGCCTTGGGCTAGGCTATAAAACTTTTAAATATGAAAAGAAAATTTAAAACTAAGCAAAAAAATGGCCAAATAGCCATAGTTAGTGCAAAAATCCACATGTTAGTGCAACAACCAAATAAAATTCCCAAAATATAAGAACACATCAATCAAGAACAATTATTTGTTTTTTCAAGAAAAGAGATAATGATGACTTTATGAATAAAATCGTATTGAGGAATAGAACATTACAATCACTATGTGGCCTCATACAACCACCAAAGGGGTACTCATAGAGTTTCTAGAACTTGAATGTTAAACCTCAACTAGTAAAATTATACATGTAACCGAGAAATGATTATATCAAATAATGTAAGCTGTCATCATCTCTTTCAGAATCATCCCTTATTACTCTCGAAGGTTCAACATCGTCAAAATCACAAAGGATTGTTAGATGGATAACCTAACAGAAAGAGCAGGGGATGCTAGTTTTCTTAAGTTGAGCCTAATTTGGTGTGCACCCATAATATATTAAGCAAGATTGAAGTATATTAAACAAATAGAAGTGGGTTTTCAGTCTATATAATACTCTACTTGCTCACTCATACTCAACTCAAGATTATGAAAACCTGGTCCATGCCTCCTCTCCCCACACATACACTCTTGACGGTTACTTCCATTAACATCATCTAGTGTAAGTTTAACAACATAACACATAAGTATATCACTAACACAATCGTGATTCATGCACATGAACTATAGCATCTTACACATGGTATAAAAAAATCATTACTTTAATGGTTATGATCCATCAATTTTCCACACAATGCACCTAATGTGCAAGTACTACATAATAGGGGTCATATGAATGCCATATTCCCTAGTTCATGACATGAACTGTCACATATTACAAAAATTATACATATGATGAAAAAAGTGACTAAAATTACAACATACGATTAATTGTAATATAATACGGTAACACACGCGATTCATCAAAACAAGATGAAAACATCATGATAAAATCTAATTCACTATACACCAATTTTTTCATGCAACACATCAACTCACCTTCATATCACATAATTAAAAAAACTCCAACAGTTCTTAATCCATAATAGCATTATTTTCACACAAAACAAGGTGACACATCACACTTTAACTCTTCATTAAGTCCAAAAAAGGAGATTGAATTCTCTCATCACAAAAATCTCAACATGATAAAAAATACACACAAAGTGACATGCACAACACGTGCATTAATAATATCATAATTACAAGACTCATCACATCAAAACATATATCACATTACTCTTCCCATCTCCACCACCACCATGGAGAATCATCACAACTCCAATCCATCCTAGAGGTTCAAGAGCATGAACCTCCCTCTGATACCATATGTAACACCCACACTTTTGATGCACAACTAAAATAATAAAAATACTTGAATAATTTATTTATTTAACTTAAAATGCTCACTACACAACACCACACGGGCTCCAATATATAGACTTAACATCACATAACACACTTACATAAACATGAACGCACTCATAAGATAACTAACATATGGTGCACATCAATGTCTTACTTAATGACGTAATCCAAGATAATGAACCAATTATAGTAAGAAACACAATATAGGCATACTCCACGACATGGCCTTTTCATGGTTTACATATTCATTACGATTAGGTTTCCATTGTATGAACTTGTAGTTTTCAAGAGAATAAAACACAAGGTTTACAATTTCTTATTTTTCAAACTTCATTTACTATATTTTGGAGAGCATTAGTATTTAACGGAGAATGCACAAATGATTCAATTCTCCAATTCCATTACTTATACATAGGTGATTTGTTAGTAAATTCATTTTAAACAACTACGAGCCTCCCAATATTCATTCTTAGGTTAAAGTTTTGTTTCTAAAAATATGTTAAATATACATTAAATTTTATCTTCATTTCGAAAAGGATATAACAACAGGTTAACGTTCTCATTTTCAAGATGTATATTCGATGTTTAAAATCTACACTTACTAGACAAGAGAACTATCATGAGGTCAAGGAAGGAATTCATATGATTTAAGGGTGGTTTTGATTCAAGATACTTATTCCCATAAACATCCTTCCATCACAAGTACCATCATTTTTGTGTTATATCTAATATAGTACAATAACTTGTTTGAATCCATTCAACATTTTCGCATCATGAAATTTTATTTAGACATATATATATATATATATATATCTCACAATTTTTGTTTTGACAACATGAAAATTTCTAGTTGATTTATAAGGACTTAAAGTATGACATTACCCATAAGCCAAAATATTGTTAATTCATGTACTCTTAATGTTTATGACGTAGTTTGGTCTCACTATTAACTTTTTTGAACAATTGTAATTAAAATGATACATAATTTACACTTAAGGATTCATGACTACAAGGAGTTATGACACTACACCTAAATACTTAATTAATTTCTCTTAAACCATCAAGTATTAAACATATAAAACAAGACAACCCAACGAGTATATGCTTCTCAAATGCTTTTCAAGGAACAATTTAAATTTTTGTGAGGATATGCATTAGCGTTTCTTCCACCAATAAATTTAAGAGAGACTTTATGATCTCCTAACTTAAAAATAATTATTGGATGGTGGAAAAATTCCCCATATGAGAAGCACATGGTAATCCACTACTACATACTAAGGGACACATTTATCTAAGAGGGGAAAAAGGGTTCAAATGCAAAATTTATATAATTTTATACGTTTTAAAATCCTTCTAAGGTAATATTTAAAATCTTTGGTAACAATACATCATATCTCCATGTTCATTAACATCAAGAGAGGACACTTGATGTATTACACTCTTTTTTACTCGAGGGTTTCTACACCCTACCACAAGATAAAATTAGAGTAATTAAATGTCCCTGTCTTACAAAGCCTCCGTGTCACTTGAGGTATTCCAAGACTACAATTTGTCACTTTCATTTTACACTTAGCTTATAAAGGGTTCCATAAGATTTGATTCATTTATTTGAATTCCAATAAAATTATATCACTCCATTGTTGATTTGAATTATCTTTACATGTACATGATTTATCTTTATATTCTATGATGGGAAACTATGTTTTCCAAAACAATTGCTCTCACATGGATCCATTGACATCCTCTTTAACATCATATGAAAGATCTATCATGTTGCGAGTAATCCCCATGACATAAAAATATATTAACAAGGGTACTTTCTCAAATACGCTAAGTTACAAATTTTCCATTACAATTAAAAACTTAATAGTGTATTAATGCATAACCTAATTCTCCTGGGACCCAACCAATTTTCAATATATTCCCCTTTTCATGTTTTTAAGTCTCGAAAACTACTAAGATATTTCAGGCTCAACATGTCATCTCGTATGCCTCCAAAATGATGTTATGCCTCACACTTAGTCATTCTTACACACTTTCATACCTATGTGAATGGTCTAAACTAGGTTTCTATGTGAATGGTCTAAACTAGGTTTCTACGGAGGATTATAGAAACACATACAATACCTCTAAGTCTCTAAGTGTACGAAATAGGTTTGGAGCTATCCTAACTTGGAGCTTACCATAAATGGTCATTCCATTCAACAAAGGTAAATATTTCGAGTTATATGTTTGTTTTGTTGCTTTCCACTCAATATGAAAAAAAAACACAAATGTACGTTGATATTTTTATTTGAAGATTAAGTGATTTCCTAAGTCATTGCAACACTAGTAGATAGGTAAAATCACATCATTTTAAATTACTTGCTAACAATTTTATAACACAATCATATACACATTTTTTGACTACAATAAACAATTTAAATGACAAGGTTCCAGTTTCATCCTCCAATAGTTATTTTGAAAATAAAAGAAGGATTCTTCAACATATTTTTCCAAAGTAACATAGTACAATCCACTCCATTAACTTAACATAAAATACAATTACAACTAAGAGTAACATTCGTTAAATGGGAAAAAGTAGTCTACATTCGAAATAGTACATTTTCCTAACACAAAAATCTATCATATACGTCATGGGAACAATGGAAATAATACTTTCTATTTATGAAAATATCACTAAAATATTCTAAACATTTACATTGCCTTCAAATAACATGCTATTAAAGACACACGTGTCATTTTTACTACTACTTTTTTATTAGATACCTATAACCAATGTTGCATCAGTCGTAATACATCGATTATGAAAATCCCCTACACTCAATCATAAATCTATACATTCATCACTTTTAACATTTACAATTAAATGGAAGAGAGAGAGAGAAAAAAAGTTCATTTCTCATGCATTCATGCTTTCACAATCAGTTGCACTTAATATGTTGGTACTAGAGAGAGAGAGAGACTAAGGATGAGAGATAAAGTTAAGAGAAAATTTATTTTCCATTCACAATGTCATATCCAATTGCTCTTCATCTCCATTTCGATTTCATTTCAAACCAATTCAGATTTCCCAATTCATTTACATTTTCAAATCAATCAAATATCATAGTCATTTCTAGAGAGAGAAGAGGGTGGAGAGATAAAATCACCATACATTTCAAAATTTGGTTATGCAAAATAAAAGATCAAATAAAATTCTACATAATATTTCAATGATATTAAGAGGTCACACGCATGGCTAGAATTCAAATGAGACTCAAAAGGGGGATTTTAGATAAGGTCGAGGAAACTGACCAAAACATCAAAAGTGCCTACAAACTAGGTATTGAAGACACTTGATTTAAGTTTGATTAAAAAAAAAATCGATCCCTACTCACTCTCCCATAAATAAAGAATTCACCATGTCGATGGAATTTGATTATGAAAAACACAACTCAAGCTACAAGGTAGACTCTGGGGCTAGTTATCGTAATCGCGTCAACAACTATTATCGCACAATGACCAATGGGGCCCCAAAACCCACTTGCAAAACTACTTTCCCAAAAAAATTCAAAATAATGAAAGTGGTTTATGATTCTCTTATCAGTATTCTAAAGGTAGGTGGCAGGGGTTTTCAATTTTGATCAAACTAAGCAACAACCGTAAGACAAAACCAATCATGTTTTATTAAAATGAACACGTCACACAAGTGTTAAGCTAAGTGGCTTAGAAATTGACTTGTAAGGACGTTAATTTTTTTGAATGACTTGGCTAAGTAACCCCATAGTTTCCAATGCTATCGGTGGTCATGCTAGGAGTTTTGGGTTTGCGGTATACTTGGGTGTGGCACTCCATGCGCATGACTTCCAAGATCAATGTTTTATTCTCTTTTTACTTTTTATTTATTTTTGTTGATGTTTTGAGAGTTCACGTCAAGGAAATATTTTTTCATTTGTTGAAATTATTCTCCCTATCATTCAAAATTTAATTTTGAAAAAGCTTGAAATGATGAAGCAAAATTTAATGCAAGCAAAAAGGGGAAAACCATACCTTTTTCATGAAACTCGTGATTCCCACATTTGACAAGACCACATCAACTTTAGGCATTCTGGTAACAGTTTTTGGCTCACACATGCTTCGTTGTTTTCATGACCAAAATGATTATGACCCAAATAAACACATGTCTTGAGGATTTTGTCAAAAAAATCACATGCCATGTGCATGCCTCCATATTTTACAGATCTTCTATCTTTCTCCATTTTATAATTTTGGTCACACTCATACTATTCATGTGCTGACTACAAAAATCATGATACACTGGCCTAATTTCATATTTGATGCCAATATTTTTAAAGCTTCACAGATCAGTGGGTACTGCAGATACCTGTCAAATTTATTCGTCAATGCAAATATATATAGCCTTCCTTTCGGAAAACTATTCTCAATGACCATCATGCCACCATTCAAGATCTCCCTGCCCCACATAGTGGAATAATCAGAGTTGGGTATAGCATCGTAGAGTGACCAGTAGAACATACTTTCAATATCATCCACCACAAGGGATAACCCTATACCATCTTGATCTTATCATCTTCTCCATTTGGAATGAGATGAGAATGAACATTGCAAAGGATACCAAACTCATGGAAATGTTGTAAATTCCCACAATAAGCTTCCGAATTTATGTGACAAGATGAATTTTGATAAAATTTGTGCAACCTACATATACCTGATGTAATACTTGTCTAGAATTTGCTTAATTTATTCTACGTACCCATTTTGACACAAGAATGGATCATGATTTCCAAAGTTATGGAGTTTTATTTTTATTCTCGAGAATGGAATAACAAAGACAGAGATCTTGTAGGGATAAAATGGGGTAGTAGGGAAGGACATTTTTTTGGAAGATGGTACTTCTAGGTTACACTACATGTAGCATATGGTAGCAACAAAATGATCCAAATCCATACAACAAGACAATATGCCAGAATGCAGTGCCTCCTATTACTCAATCTTCTTTTGCATACAAAAAATAGAACATCAATAGGAAGTATTCCCCTCTCGGTGATAATTAATCCTCCTTCAAGCACATACATATCTATGGCATGGCTGATAGAACCCACCATGTAAAACCTATAGGATGGCTAAGTCACCAACATTAACTTTGGTTCCAATGTGGTTGATGTCTCAAATCTAAAAAAAAATTAATGTTCTTTTTTTATTATGCAAGGAGGTGGACTAGTGCGAAAAGGCATTTAGGATGTGTCTCTTTGTATCTTCTACTGAAAACATTTCCCCAAACCCCGTCAACATGATAGATGCACTAAAACTATGACTCGAAGTTTGAAATTGAGGGCACACATTACACTTCTCACTTCCTATATAAATTTTTTTACGGTTACTAACTTGAATTTTTACATATTCAATGTGTAAACAAAATTGTGGAACACAACAAAAAAAATGTTGGCTTCAGTTCAGAAAAAAATTATATTCTTTTCATGGGGTTTTCTTTACACCTCAAAAAAAAATCATGTATAACCAAATATGACCAATGCATGAACTTGGAATATTATACCCACTTAGATGGTGTTGAAATTATTGAACAACAATAGGTTGTATATAATCTTGTTGATGAAGAAAATTGAAAGCGAGAGAAATCAATTGATTACCACAATTGTTATCCTCATGAAATTTCTTGTAGCACCACCTTATTTATGTGCCATTATTTACTATAATTGTAATCTTCATCCAAAACCATGTTATTTAGTGATTTTCCTTATTTTCTATAAAAATCCTATCATGCCATATATAATGGGTTGAAAGGGAGTAAAGCGGTGATTGAAACACGAAAATTGCAATTGGTTGCATACTTAAACATTAGTAGCTTATATATGTCTTTACGGAATATTTTCTCATGCACCTTAACATTAATTTTTGATCCACATACTAGAAATAAAAAATACTGCAATAGAAATCAACGACATATCTTGTTGCCCCGAGGAGAAATTACTAGTATACAAAATAGGAAAAAATCATAAGTGGGGGATTGAGACTTCAAGTTATGCATGCTAATGTATATTGGTAAGTTGGAAACATTGCACAATTTCCAATGTTATCCCATAGTTCTAAACACAAATTTCAATACCGCATAAAAATATATAAAATATTTAAAATATTTCCTTTTTATAGGCCTCATGAAAATATCGAAACAACATTCTTCAAATCTAGAGAATTTTAAACATATTTAGTGACATCGTTGTAAACCCTATGGTTATAAATGACATGGTCAAAATGTATATGGAGTAAGTAGAGCTATTACTCCCTTAGTATCCTAGTGGACTACCAATTCTTATGAAGTTAGATCTAGAATTTTTATTGTCATCGAATGAATTCCTTTTGGGATCCAAATGACACAAATGGAGCTAGGGAAATAGTTGTGCTATGACTTAAACTCTTGTTAATGATCTCCTTAGTTCTTCACAGATAAATGTGTTACCTTAGTTACTAACAACATAGCACCTTAGTCTTTCATGAAGGTTGTTTAGCATAAATATGTACTCTCACCTTAAACTCATATATAGTTGGGGTGTAGATCCTTAGGTGCAATTGGAATTAAGCCAAACCTTGGCTAATTAAGGGGTTAACTCGTGGGTAGAAAATGGTAAGTAACTCCTTACAAATGAAATTGATTTGAAATATGTTGACTTTAGAGAACCCAAAAAACAGAAACTTTTTCTGTAATCCCTTGTTATGCATTTTATGACATTAAGAATAAAATAAATTTCACATGCGGAATCGTGAAATGTAGAATCATGGGATCTTACCTTGAACACAAATCACTTGTGGTTCATGTGTAGTTTATAATGCTTCCAATCATGTACTTCTTCAAGATGTTAGACAAGTACCTTCGTAACTCTTTTGTTATAAAGTGATGCCAATAATGAGACCATAGTGCAATGTAAGAGTAAATCATATAAGAGTAAAATGAGATTTGAGGTTAGGAATAATGTCACTCTTGGAGTCCTTATAACTCAATTAGACATTTCCTTGTGTTAAAAATAATATGAATTGCCTTGGTGAGATCAACTTCGAGAAAACAAAAGATATTTATAAATCTAAATAAAAATTCTTGACTTGGAAATGTTGAATGGGTTCAACAATTTATTGAACTATATTAACTACGATAGGGAAATAAGGATACCATGATCGAAGAATGTTCGTGGAAAAATGTATCTTGAATCTAAATCTCCCTTAAATCCTAGATTTTTTCTTGATATCACGTTAGATTCACTTTGTAGTGAGGGTAAAATTGAAACATTAAATAAATGTTTGAGAAAACATAAGCTTAACATAAGAATGAGAGAATTAGGAACTTTGTGTGCATTTTGAAATATGGAAAATACTTATGTAAATTATGGAGATTTTCGTAAGGGATAAAGAGCCAATTTAAATGGTTGAGTTGTAAGTTGAATGTGAAATGAATTTAAGAATCTATAGGTAGAAAATGGATAAAATTATCCTTGTATAAAAATTTTATTGGAATGTTAATCGTAACTTAGATGTAACCATGGTAATGATGTGTTGTGGGTCTGCCAATCCTTGGGTCCCTTTTCTTGTGGTTGGGTCATTAATAGTATTCATTCATTGAGGAAAGTGTGACATCGACATGTATATGTTGTTTTCATTTGGATATATGATTTGATGACTTATTTCAGTGTCTTGTAGGTGTGTGGGAGGTCCAGCAGGCATGAGAAGAGGTTGGGCAAGGCACCTCAGGGAGAGGTGGTCTCAAGGGAGACATTCGGCCATGTAAGATTATTTCTTATTTTTATTAACATGCGGCCGTGTAGGTTCAACGGATGAGGGATTTAAATGGTTGAATGGTTTTGATGTTTCTTTGAATCAGACAAAAAAATAGATATGCATGGTCATGTCAGCTATCTTGAGGAAACTCTAAACTCTTAACATCAACATACCAGTCAAATCTTAGGTGACTGTGTGGGTTTTTTTCTAGGTGCTTAAAGAGCATATAAAATATGGAGTCACTATTTATGAGAACTCTCCTTTTGAGTTGGATGATCAAATGTTGCAGTTTAAGTTCTCTTATCAAACATCTATGTAGAAGTGGGAATTTGGGTTGCCATATGAAATCTGCAAAGAGCATATGAGTTCATGGATTTAATGAAATAATCAGTCCTTGAGGCTTATATTATGACATATATTACTCTTTTGGATGGTTATTGTAAAATGGGGAAGTTGGAGGAATATTTTAGACTCTATAGGCTCATGTAGGAGAGGGTTTTATGGCCAACATTATCTATCGGGCCATGATCATTAAAGAGAATTCTCAAATCATTTCATGGAATGGGTATCGAATATTTCTAGAAAATGCATAAGGGTGGAATTGAGGACACGTGTAAACTACTTGATGAAATGTCCATTAGAGATTCAGAACCAAATCCTGTAATTTTGATCGGATTCATTCCTCCAGGCATGGTTCATCTCTCCTCATCTCTCATAATTTATGTTCTTTAGTTTTTCTTTTGCAATGAGAATGAAATTTTAAAATCGAAGGATTTTTTTATATTATATTGTATTAAATAAACTTGTTTTAAAAATAGTAAAATGTTATATCATAACTTACAGGATCCAATATTACTTGGTAGACAATAAACTTAAACCCTCACTTCATGATGATCTAGAAAATGTCGCAACCAAACTAGATTGCTACAATACCCTTTTTATTGATAGGTTGAAGTTGAGTTCCCTGTAAATGATTTGACCGCTCCCTTGTTTAAATAGATAGATTGTCATTTTTCCAGAGACTCGCAAAGCAACCTTTGTAACTCTGGAAAGGGGAGGTTAAGCTTCCTATGTGTACCTTGTTATGTGAGGAGTCACTTCAATCCTTGAATCTACCTTGAGTGATCATCGATGATATTTTGATGCTCTTATAGGAGCCATATTACACCGTTTCGTGATTGTAGGAAGCTCCTTAAATTAAAAGTTGGGTTTCATATCAACTAACCATTTTACTCCTACAAGGCGAAATGCTTATCCTCCTTAGTAAAATTCTAATATTTTTACTACACAATTTATCATAACCTTTAGTTTGGGGAAAACCACTCTTCTTGATAGTTTGGCAAAGGCATTTTGCGAGCCTCTCAGTCACAATTTTACAAGGTCAAACTAGACCAATTATGACTTGTCACTCTAGAAAACATGTTGCCATTTGAAAATTTTGTAGTTCTCAGTCCGTCAACTCTAATGAATTCTCCATATATAGGGGAACTTGTAGGAAGTTTCTCATTGCGCGTTCATCCATCAAACATCAGTTTTGGACATGGTTTTCTGAGCCCTTGAGCTAACTTTTGATCCTTAACAACAAGCTCAATGTGCAACCGATGGCCCTAGAAAACTAGCCGCCAATCTTAAACCGTTGGCCAATTTCAAATTCCGTCGGTTCCTATGAACTCTTGGTATATAGGTAGACACATAGAAACTTAACTGTAGTGTGTTTTCTCATTAGAAGACAATGATTGAAATTGGTTTCTTAGTCTTCGAGACTAAAATGGGCATTTTTGACAAACAACAAAAAATGTAAATGGGAAGTTGGAGGACCCCCATTGGGTTACCTAACCTTCGTGGAAAATTGTTGACACTTGTAAATAATTGTTTGGAACTCTATCTTGTGGCTTGTTGTGTGAAATTTGAATTTTGGAAAAATAGAGTTTCTCTCTCTTTCCTTTCTCTTTCTCTCTCCTTGGTTATGAAATGAATATATGTTTCTAAATATTTTCTTTCAAATGCAAATTTTATAATTATTATCATATGTAAATGGGAAACTAAAGAAATTAATTATTAGACTAGGGTGGATACCATGTCGGTGATTTATCGCTGATTTCACGCTCACATGGTTTTCAAGATGTAAGGAAGATGATGAAATGGTGATGTGTAGTTGATTGTTTATTATTTTAAGTTATATAGATCATTGTAAAATTAATATATGTATAATGTAGTTCCATTTTATAGAAAAGTTAAATTTGAAATTTTCTAATATGTATGAGATGCTAGTTTTAGGGATATCTTAAGAAATGTGTGTTATCCCGAATTTTACCCCCTGCGTAGGAGATAATTGAGGGAGGTTCAGACTGTGAGCTCACAATCGATCCCAAATATGAGGGGTAGGTGAGCTTGATAATGGAGGAGAAGTGTCGGTGATGAGGCCAAACAACGTCAAAGAAGGTCGAGGCTCAACACGGGAAAATTAGAGAAAGGGAATCAAATTTTTTGAAATTCTCTACATACGATTCGACTCGAGGCCGAACAATAGACTCACGGGAGGTGCCACGTGCAATTTTGGTGGAATTCCAATAGGTGCATCAAAATGAGGACCCCAAAGCGCACGCAGGTACCCCACGTGGATTTCGACATAAACAGCTTGCAGATGATGCCAAGTGTTTAACCATTAATGGAGGCTCCACGTGTCCCTTAGGTGCAACTCAAAGGTAAATCCAAAGCAAGGTCCCTAGGCAGTGCGGGCTCACCACATGGATAGAGTAAAATAAGGGGTAGAGCCGACCGTTCAATCGACTAAGCATATAATAATTAGTGGAAGCCTCCAGGGTGCCTCATCGATGTAATTTAAAAGGCACGGCCCAAAGAAAGACCCTAAACTAGTGTCATCCCTCCACATGTCCAAGGTCCAAAAAAGAAAGAGTCATCCATTGAAAATTCCAAGCTGGGAAAGGTGGTGGGAGCCTCCACACGTCATCTCGGTGCATCTTCAAAGTTAAAATCTGGAGGCGGTCCCCGACTGAGCACGGGGTTACCACATGGCTATGCATCCAAACGGGGCAAAAACAATTGTTGAATTGGATAATGAAAGAAGAGACAACGGAGGAAGCCCCATGTGTCTCCTTAGTACTATTTCAAGTGGAAAATCCAAAGTACGACCCAAACAAGCGCCAACATGCCACATGCCCTAGGGTGCAAAAAAGGGTCTCACCCGGCCATTAAAAGTCACGAGCTAGTAGAAGAAGCCGAGGCATCGGCTCGGCATAACTTCAGTAGTAAGACCGAGTGCGAGGTCCCAAATGTGCGTTGATCCTCCACGTGTCTCGGATCAGGCATAGTGTCTCCGCCAACATGAAGGGCTTTGGAAAAATACAAAGGAAATGATGGGGAAATAAGGATACCATGATTGAAGAATGACAAAGTGGAAAAGGGTATCTTGAATCTAAATCTCCCTTAAATCCTAGATTTCTTTCTTGATATCACGTCAGATTCACTTTGTAGTGAGGGTAAAATTTAAACATTAAATAAATGTTTGAGAAAACATAAGCTTAACATAAGAATGAGAGAATTAGGAACTTTGTGTGCAATTTGAAATATGGAAAATACTTATGTAAATTATGGAGATTGTCGTAAGGGATAAAGAGCCAACTTAAATGGTCAAACTGTAAGTTGAATGTGAAATGAATTTAAGAATCTGTAGGTAGAAAATGGATAAAATTATCCTTGTATAAAAATGTTCTTGGAATGTTAATCATAACTAAGATGTAATCATGGTAATGATGTGTTGTGGGTTTGCCAATCCTTGGGTCCCTTTTCTTGTGGTTGGGTCATTACTAGTATTCATTCATTGGGGAAAGTGTGGCATCGACATGTATATGTTGTTTTTCGTGTGGCTATATGATTCGATGACTTATGTGAGTGTCTTGTGTGTTGTTGAGTTTCTCTTCTTGGAGCCCTTGTGGTGTTGTGTAGTGAGCAATGTAAGTCAAAAAAAAATCTAGTATTTTCATTGTTGAATTTGTGGGTGTAAAATTTGGTCGTTATAATTTCCTTGTGAATTCAATCTGGTTAAACATACCTACCTATGACATCCTTTATTTCTAAAAAATAAACTAATTGTCATCTATTTTTCATCTCAATATAATGTCTTTTTATCTAATTATCATCCTAAATACTTCTTAAATATAATTTATATCAAAATAAAATAGTGTAAAATCAAAATTCAAATAAACATTCTCTTAAAAATCATCATATATTTATTTCTAGATCTATCTCTAGAGTGAGGTCTCATTTAGGATAATATAAAATTTTAATTATTACTTTGATAGTTTCCTACATGCCTTAATGGTTCTACTTGTTTCATGTTAATCGGATGAAGGTGTGATGGAAGGTGTTGGTAGAGCTTGAATTTATAGGTTTTATGTACCACCTTTGACACATATCTCTTGTATTTATATCTCAAATTGTGGTACTTTTCTTTAGTAATCACTATTTGATAAATAATACCATCCCACGACTCTCCTTTTAAAAGTTCAATAATTGTTATTACAATTCCATATTTTATGATGTTATTGTATAATTTGTGTGCTTCGACTACTTAATATAACAAAGAAATATATGTTTATCACATCTTTCTTCTAAATATATCCTAGTTTCTTCTTGCACATGAGTGTATACAAAAGCAGATGAAGACTCAAAAATTAGAAACTCTATGATTTTTATTACTCCATACTTCTTATGAGAGTCTATCCAAGAACAATATTTGTTAGATCCCTATTCAAAACATATACTACACATTCTCTTGCTTTGAAAATCATTTGGCAAATGTTTTACCTTCAACATAATTCTTGCCATCTTGACTATTATCCTCTTTTTCTCTCTGCTATACTATTTTATTGTGGTATGTACATTATAATCAAATGCTTCTTAATTCCTTATTCCTTGTAATAATTTAAAAATAATTTTATATGTACTCTCTCCTTGTTTTTTTCTTAACACGATATAATTGCTAATATAAATTTCTACCATGGCTTTAAATTTTCTAAAAATATTTTAAACCTAAAATTGAACTTCAAAAAATATACCCATGTCCTTGAAATATAATAATTAATAATAATAATAATAATAATAAACTTTCACCAATCGATCTAGTTTACATAGCTATGCATGTGTATGAGTGGAGCTAAGGTCTAGCTATATATAGTTTTCAAAATGGAATTGATTCTTGACTTGTTTTGTAAAATTACACCCTCGAATAGTTTTTCCTCTCTATTGAATTGTCGTAGTCCGTCAACCATATTTTGTTTATTCAATACATTTAAAACTTTAAATTTGAGGTATTTAATACTAACATTCCATAACCATAATGATTATTTGAATCATGTTTTATATGCATTTGAATATTTATTTTGAGCGATTATTTGTTAATTTTCTATTCAAACATTTGAATTTTACCAAATAAAAACTACTTGAAAAAATTACTTTAGCATCTACTTGAAAAAGTGTTTGGAAAAGGTCCAATTTTGGAAAATAATTGTGTTTGTTTGGGCCCTGAGATGTTATTGTAAAGACACTTTCTAAATAAAATAATGAAATATGAACATCCGAGTTATCATTGACATGACCTTTTATAGAGTGGCGTAAGCTATTCATTTAGTAAGAGATATCACTTGAGATGTCATGTAAGTTATTTTATTCTATAGTGGCCACAAATATGGCATCAAACTCACTAGCTAAACTCTAAGAACTTTCTTAAAATTCTTATGATCATTTAGTGTCTCTCCATAAGACCTTATATGGTGTATCATACCTATGAATTGTGTAAGAAAATTATATTGTGTGGAAACTATATCTAAAATATTCCAATAGTAGTTAGAAGTCAAACGTGACCCTTAGAAGGTTTGTCTTGCTAAAATTGCAAATTTGTAAAATTTGGCTAAAACGGAAAAAGGGATTACAAACTAGATCCCAAAATTAATTTTAATAAGATCAAATAGAATTTTTTTATTCCTACTTACTACCCTGTATACATAGAATTCATCTCATTTGTCGAAGTTGATTGATTACGAAAAATAATGCTCAAGTTATAAAGGCAAGTCCTGGGTTCAATTATAGTACTCGTGTAAGAAAATCTAGTTGCACAACAACCAACGAGCCCCAAAACCCACTCGCAAAATAACCTATAAAATAGTTTTTGTTGAGATAATAATTAGTGACAATTCTCCTGTTATCATTATAGAGTTTGATGGAAATGGTTTTCACTTTCACTCAAACTAAACGACAACCATAAGCTAAAATCGAACACATTTTATTAGATTGAGCATGTCACCACAAGTGACTAATATGCTAAATGGAGTTCAAAACTCAACTCAAAAGGAATTAAATGAGTTAAAATATCTTTGTTAGGGTTATTCATGGTGTTCGAGTTACTAGGGGTCATGATAGGAGTTTAATATTTATGGTACATCTGGGTCTAACACTCATGCACGTAAATTTTGAGATCATATTCTCGATGTTTTAATAGTTCCAATCAAGGTAATGTTTTATCATTTTTTTGAGTTACATTTCCTATCATTTAACATTTAATTTTCAAATGTAGGACATGATAAAACTGAAATTTAGTACAAAAGGAAAGGGAAAATCTATTATTATTTTGTAACATAAACCTCTTGATCACCACATTTGATGAGACCTCATCACTATAAAAAATTATGGAAAATATTTGGCATGCTTGATCATGCCCGCTCACTTTGTTAAGAAGTTTATCAAGACATTTTCAACCATAGGATAATATGGAGAACAAATTTTCTTCAAATTATTTAGTCATATAGTTCACATAACTTGTGTTGGCTTCAAATTTTTACACACCCATCTAACAACAATAGTCACAACTAGAAAAATGGAAAAAAAAATTATTTTCAAATTATTCTTTGGACCTCCATACCCTATGGCAAAGCTCCCACTTTGGCATATGCACATGAGGGTATGCATACACACACACACACACCTACCATCTCATATACCACTTCCAAACCTTCCAAAACCCTTTGTGCATATGCATCAAATAAATGCATTCCTTGAGAGTACCTTCATTTGAGGAATTTTCACAAACAATTGGCATGCCTTGTGCATAACTCGTATCTTTCCACTAAAACAAACGTACAACCAAAGACATTCATCTCGCCATTAAAAATAGAGAAGATAGGTTTGCGTTGCATCGCGCACAATATTATCTTATTAACAACTCTTCTCTAAACTTGGAAACACTCTCTATTGAGCCATTTTTCAAACAACCTAGGAACCTATAGCTGCAATAAAACAACAAATGCCTATGCCATTCCATGTCAATATCAATCACAATATCAATCTTCAATCATTAGGTGGAGACAATGAGATGAAAAACATTAGTAATCATCGTCACATTAGTAATTATCAATAGCACATCCTTCTTTATTTTTTTCATTAGCAATCATGCACAACAATTTCATGCATTACCTCCACTTTGTAGATTATAAGGAGGCCTAGGATGGCTCCCCAATGATCGATTTTTCCTTTAATCTTCATGGTGACTCTTCACTATGTTTTCTTGTTTTTATAAACACACCATCTATTTCCTTCATAATATCTAAGCCATGTCACCAACATTCAACCTTATTATGTCACATGTATTATCATCTAATGTCATCTTTGACACACTTTCCATTAAATATATCATACCATTTCCAAGTATGCAACTATCATAATTATCCACAAATATCTTCTAAAGTAGTAATGAAACCCCATTTTGGTCTTGCATTTGAACCTTATACACTCAAACACATGGCCGAATTAAAGGTTAGGAGAACCCTAGGAAGTAACTAAAGTTGATGCCCTTCTTACATTTTTAGTTGGTAATTTTTCCCATCAAATAAATAAATAAAAGCTAAGTACCTTATTTTATTTTAAAAATGTATAAGGATAATAAGAAATCTTTGATTTAGACAAATTGGTATACAAAAGAAAACATAGATATTCTATTAAATTTTCATATAAGTAAAACTAATAATCGATGGCTTGAGAGAATTAATCACATGAGGTTCTCAGAATGCAACAAATATATTTTTTTATACAAGGCTTGTTACTCATCTTATTTACCAATGTCAAGTAGGCGATGAGAATCAAAACATAACAAAGCATCATTTATTTGCAAATTAATAAAACTTCTTAGGAGGCTCCCATGGTTTTTTGAATAGTGGTATTTTGACCAAGACTACAAATTCATCTATAAAATTTAGACATTTCCCTCGAAACATTAAGAACAAAGAATTAAATCATTCTTTCTTTCAATTATTCTTGCCTTTATTAGTTACACCAATTTGACATTATAAAAATACATGAACCATTTATGAGAAAAAAATTCACAGGTGAATTATCTAGAACTACATTAGAGAAAGAGTAAAAATACCAAAAATTTATATAAGCTTAAAAATATACATATTTATTTTTACTTGCAAAAATATTATAATACCTTTTTATGTGTATGCATGAAATTTCTGCTACTTTATAATAATATCAATAAAATTAAGGTAAATAATAGTAATGTTAAGTTTTAATAATACCGTAAAATAATGGATTTTGTTAGATTTAGGCACCCCCTAATTGTTGGTGCCCTAGGAAGTTGTCTATAGTCCGGCTAAGGCTTAATCCCTCCTTACTCAAACAGAGCCCCCAACTTGACCCAACATGAAGGAAATTGGAACAATTGAGGTGATTATATTTGTGCTTTCCAAATAAATTTTCCCTAAAGTTTCTAAATACATATCAAAAATACCATTTTGTTATTACATGCGGCCATGACATGTTTTGAATCTACTACTCTTTAAACACATCCCTTTTTGTGCAAATCTTACAATCATTGTTGCTATGCTAATAACATTTCTTGAGGATTTTTGTCAAATTTTGAACTTGCCTCATCTATGCTTCCACATTTTATATGAATTTATAGTAGGGTATTCATAACTACCTTAGGAAAAACCCATTTTCAAATTATTATTTGATGAATCTCTATGCATTGTCCCAAGGCTCCCATTTTTGGCACATGTAGGGACAATGTTGGCGAAGAGGTAGACCGATCGGTTGGAAACCTCTCGCATTCCATTTTCTTGGAAATATTCTCAATGTATTTCAACAAAAACATTTTGATAATGTTGTAGGTGTAAGCTATAGGGAAATTTGAAACTACATTACTTACAAAACATCCCCCTTTTCGTCATGCTTTTATGGAGGTAGAAAAAGTTCCAAATCTCTTGTACAAAGCACAAATGTGAGAAGAAATGCATGGAATGATGCACATACCCTACCCATCCGATAAGGCCATACCTTCACAATCCCACACTCCACCCTCTATAAATTATCTTGACAAAATTATGCCCGACGTCTCTTCCTTTTACCCCCTCACCTACCACCATTTACAATCCACTTTGCCAAATCCATTTTAAAAAACATAAATATATAAATATTTTTTATTTTATTTTATCATTTCTAATTTAACATATCTTGTTACTTAGTGGGAACTCCATTTCCTTAACTTTATAATAGCATCATGCTTAATGCGACATTACTCCAAGGTTACAAGGATAAATAATCTAGGAAGTCAATAATGACAAGACCTATCTAATTATGAGAACTTTGTCGCTAAAATGTGACCAAGAGGTAGAATGAAAGTTTTGAAAATTTGTTAATTTTTTTTTAAGATTGGTAGTTCTATTTTACTTTATTACTCAATTATTCTTTTCCTTTACTCCAAGGGCCATTTGATACCCTAGGTAACCTAGGAATTTGCCTAGGGCACAAGATAGATAGGGCACTAAAAATGCACTACAGTTGGCTCTGTCTGCTTTCGGCCATACTAGTAACAAAAACCCACTACAAATATTAGATAGTAAGTATTTTAAAATCAACTTCACAATATAATTGGTGTCAATTGTTTTGTATGGAGTCATCAACAACCATTTTTTTTTACTGCTAATCTTCCCTATTTATTTAGTCCTTTGTAATCATCGATAATTCATTTATCCCCCATCCGGAATATTTCCTAAGAAATAAGACCACACCCCAAATAAGAATATAGGGTTATTGCCATTACACTTGATTGCACCTTTCACATCTGTGATGATGGCTCCAAATCCCTTTGTATGGATGTCTCTCATTTTCATCCAAAACCACACCGCGATATTAAACAAAAATGTAAAGATTCACCCAAATCTTCAATTCCAATGTCATGTCTTCTGGAACATTGTTGAAGTTCTTGTAATTATTGTTCAGCATAATAAGTATCTGGATTCCATAAATATGTTATGAAAAATACACAAGGAAACTGATAATTTACATTCTCGACATATTTATATGGGTCCTTTTCCAAAATACCTTTTCTTGCAGCTCACATATATTGAGTATGTGTTTCATCATTGTAATCATAATAATGTAATGTATTTACACATTATTGTTAGTAAAAATTAAAGATTCAATGAAGTCACTATATTCATGCATGAGTGTTGTCTTGCCATCATAAGCATTGGTGTAATTGGTAAAGCAATATACAATTTGTTTTCTTAAGAATTGGGTGGGTGATAAGAAGGGGTGGGGTCATATGCTCCAAATCTTGCTAGAGCACTTAAAAAGTTTTATTCGGCCCTATTTACACCATTTCTTAATTTCAAACTCTCAATATTTCATTGATTAACAAAGAAATTTATTCACTTTCATGGATACCCAACATAATATGACATCATGATGCCACACGAAGTTTAAACACAACTATAATAACCCAAAAGATGCAATGTTATCAAATTTTCATGATTGTAACTAAGCACCACACAACCTATCCAACAATAGGAAGAAAAAACACATTCAACACAACATAGTACTCAATACACATGCCCCAAGTATAGAACATAACATAGAACATGACCAAAATAGCAACAAGGTAGTACTATAATACACATACCCATGTCTCACATAACTCAAAACCACAATTGAAATTACACAATAATAAGATGGAATCAAATATCACAAAATCAATTAGGAGCATCGAGACTCAAAAACATAAAATATAATCAAACTCATATGGTTAATCATAGATGATAATACCAACTCCATATACCATATAACTGTAAAAGCCTCTAAAGAAAATCCATATACTTGCCAAGAAACAAATGAAGAGATTTTTTTGTGCTTTCCTTCTCTTTAACATAAAGAAGAAGTATAAAGTTTCAAATACTTGAAAAATTTTCTCAAATGAAAAGGTACATAATCAAATAAAGAGGACTATATAGTTAAGGAGAATCAATGACTTACAACCATGTTGAAGAAAATAACGCATTTAAGTTACATAATACATCTAGGTACATCATGAAAAATAGTAAGTTGAAGAAATTGATTCATGTTCAAATTTTCATCTATAGTCCTCTGTAGTAAAATCAAAGAATCAAGATACAAGATCCTTGTTAAGGAGAATCTAAGCATCAATAATCATACAGAGTTGAGACCATTATGTATATTGAAGAAAATTTTCAACTTTAAATATAAAATCAAATATGCAAGTACAACTAGCACTAGCACTATCATCAAGCTCTTGACATTTGAGATCAATTTTTAGTATAATGCTTCAATTAAGAACAGTATTGAAGAAGGAGATTTCATATCCAAAAACTTTAGTTTGAAAAATTTGAATGAATGATATTCTATAAAGTGTACAAAATGCAAACATTCATAACAAAATTACAGAGCCATAGAATAAATAAGTTTCAGAGCTCAAAATTAAACAAATGAAAACCGAATTCAGGTATCATCGGGAACATCAACAAGTTTCAGTGCAGTTTCAGAATAAAATGATCAAGCTTCTCCATTCAACCTAGAATAATTAAATATTTATGTGTTTAAATCAAATCTAACTGGAGCTTCAATAACTTCACAACTATTGCATAGAGATCAACATAATAGCCATGTCTTGCAAAGAACAGAATAATTGAGGTGAAGTGAAGAAAATGGAGCTCAAAACCAAATCAAAATAATCTTATCATTAAAGTCTCCAACTACTAAATACCATGAAAATATCATTATCAAATTGTGCAATACCAAAGTTTCAAAATTACAAGGCTCGAAAGAGTAATAAAGAGACAGGTAAGACCTCGAAGGGATAAATATTAAGATTTCAGAATTTTCTAAAAAAGGACAAAACCTAGAGTAGATTTGGATGTATAGAACAAATTTTCATAATCGGAACAATGAGCTAAAACTCATCAATGACATATGTTTATAATATTTAAGTAAAGAGAAAAATACCCATGTATTTTCAGAACCAGAAAATTATGTACAAATTCGGATACAAACTTCTTTAAGAGAATTCTAGTATTTTAGTAAACACCCACAAATTATCTTGTAACACGAGCTTAAACCTGTCTAGATTTTCCTTCACAAGTATATACCCATGTCATTAAATGTCTAGATCTCTAACTTATCAAATGGAGAAACAAAAATCTTGAATAACAAACTTTTTTTATCCTCAAAGTTTTTAACAAGAAATATGTAGTTACAGATTTCTCAATAAAGTCAAAGATAGAAAAAAAATTCACCTTCCATTTTCGGATTTTATAACCCTCAAAAGGATGAATAATAGAAACAAAATATGGAAGACCCATTAGCCATTTTCAACCTAGAAAATTTTCACAAAGCAGAGAAATAATAAAACCCAAGAGGGTTTCATTATTATCAAAGACAGAAAAACAAATCTTGAGAACCAAACGAATTGAAAATTTTTATAGTTACAAAACAATGAAACTCGCCACCTCAATAAATTGACAATAGTTTTTAATCAAAGAGAGAAGTATTGGAACATAAAACACAATATCGAGCTCAAAATGCTCAATCCATGGTGGACATGAGTAAGCATAGTGAGCTCACTAGTTCTAAAGTTTCATAAAGTTTATGTCGAAAACAAAGGAGCGAGCTCAAAGCACAAATAATGATGGTCGAGATAATCACGTAAAATATGAGAAAAATAAAATGGCATAGAATCCAAAACTTCACGTGTAGATTTTCATGGAGATCATTATTGAAAAGGATAGAGCTTGAAAAATATCAATAACGGCTTCCAAAAATATTCACTAGAGCTTCACCCTCAATTTTCAACAATGCAAATGAAATGATCATTTAGGGTTCAATTTATTTTACTCACCCAATATTGATCAACATGCAACGTAACTCACCAAGTGAGTTAAAGATCAATGCTCCATATTAATAAGTACATAGATCAATGGTTGAGAATCAAAATCACCAACTTCCAATGCAAACTCCAAAGTGATTACCTAAACTCAACTACGCCAAGAAAAGTACCAACATGGCACACTTTGTAGAAAACCCTAAACTCCACCAAGGAGTTAACATTAATGCGATTGATTCAAGCATCACCAAAAATCAAATGGAGGGGTGAGTCATCATATAAGAGGGGACCTAATTCCCATTCAAAAATATCATTACATTGACCTTAGATAAGGTCTAAAACATTAATAATCATGCCACATTAAAATCTAAATAAATCTAGAATAATCAAATGATTAATATTTGATAGCCTTCGACCACGGTCTAAACATATAAGATATACATGTCAATGATCAAAACCAAAGTTGGTCATTATCTAATCAAGCCCAATGATTATTGAATCAAGTATATATGCCAAGTCAAAGAAGGTGCCCACTTGTTTTATCCAAACAATATATGCCTAGGTAAAGGTGGATTCGAACTATACCATACCAATGATAAAAAAGGGATGCCCCGATTATTGTTTAATCAAGTATTTTCCAAAATTTCAAAGGAGGGGCCCATGATGGTGAATGAGGTAAGATATTCCCGAGTGAGGGTGAATTATTTTTGTAAATTCTTGCAACCAAAAGTATAATTTTTCTTTAACATGGGTGTATTTTTTCATGTCATTAGAACGAGTCACAACCATGAAAAAGACAAAAGTATCATTGCAAGTGGTTGAATATTGGAAGTGCGACATCGGAGGATTAAGTATGATTATTTAATGGTCACCTACAAGACAAAAAAGAGTGTGTGCGCGAACCTTGGAAGATTTGCACACAAAGCAAGGGCTATTATTATGTAAAGTATTCACCTAATTTATTTATTGTATTTAGATTTAGATAAGTCGAACTACACTTGATTGTGGATGTATTTTGGAATTAAAAGCATATTAATGCCTAATTGTAACCACATGGTATTCTATCCTTTTATTTAATCACAATGAAGGCTAATAATACCATCCAAGTGTACTTAGGACTTAGTCTATTTTTAGAAGGTTCGGTGAATAATTTTACTCTATATTGTGTGCATTGGTAAAGCATAAGGAGGTATTTTGAATGTAATGAGTGCTAAAGAATTTTTTTCAGTTTTCCCTTGAATGAGAACCAATTAATACCTTTCAAATTATTTGCAAATGGTGTGGATATTTTATTAACTCTATGTAATATAAATTCCCTAAATTAATTACCTTACCTTGCTACAAATTTGATGTTTTCGCATAGTCTTAGTGTGCATGTTATCGGATGTCTTTGTTGTGATTAATCCTTCAAGAAAAAAATTATTTACCTTAGGATTTAGCTGAAACCCATTGGTTCATGCTCATGTAATTTTTCTCAAGTATATTTTGCATCACTAATTTTTGTGTATCACCCCATTTTAATTTTCAATTACATCCATCTTTTTCCCTTAAAACCCCAAAAACTTAGTTTAGAATACATCAATAAGGAATTGTCCTTGTAATCCTAGATATTCACCTCAACATAGGGATACCCAAAACCTTAGGTATCTCCATTGTATCTAAGGCTGAAGGGAGGGAAAGGAAAGCTTAGAACACTTTCGGTATCCCTCAACTAGGGTGCACTTCTGAGAGATAACATATTTTGGCACACCAAGTGGGACAACGAATCAGTTTTGCTAAGAATTTATAACATATTTTAAAGTAAAGAAAGAACACTTTTCGAAGGAAAAGCCTATAGAAATCCATTGAAAATAAAAAGAAAATTATTTGGTGACTCGTAAGGCTGATTTCAAAGACAGTTTTACAACATGTTCCATGCCTAAGGTGACCACAAGATCAATGGTAAGAGGACTTCCTCATAATTTTGTTTCTTTTCCTTTAAATTCAACAAGAAGAAGAAGAGTTGGTAATACCTTACCCTATAATAGGCATGGTGTTGATAACCCTCCTCCCCTTGATTCACCACATATCAATCTTGTTCTTCAAATCGTAGTGATTTAAATACCTCATCAATAACCACCACAACCACCTAGAAATTTTGTACCCTTCAACAATGGTATCCCCTTAATAATTGTTGCTTATCATGAGATACCCATGGCTTCCTTAAAGGGTTTAGCGTAATTTATTGGTGAGAATCATGTTACTCCTACTGAGCATATTAAAGACACTGCAGCCCTTTGGTCAGTTCATAATATCACTCATGAAGATGTAGCTTTAAGATTCTTAGCTACATCATTTAATGGACATGCCTTGCAATGGTATAGAACTTTACCAGTAGGAACAATAACAACTTGGGATGAATTGGGAGATCAATTATATAAATAGTTTTAAGATAATTCTAATCATTTATCTCTCATAGAATAGTTGTCCACAATTAAGAGAAATATTCATGAATTTATGGCTAGTTTTAACATTAGATTTGCAAGAACATGGGAAAGAATTCTAGCCATTGTTAAGCCTAAAGCTGACCATGCATTTCTATATTATCTTGGTGCCTTAAAAAGTGATATTTCAACCATGATATAGTCCCCGGGATAAACTACACCTTCAAAGACTTATGATTCTGATGAGTCAAGTTCTGCTCCTAAACTATCTACTCTAATTGTCAAAATCTGAAAAAAATTTATTCAAGCTATTAAATTAGCCCTAAGGCCTTCTATTCCCATTAGAGAAGAGTTAGCACCTATTAGACACATCTTATTACAATAATAGAGCTTGTTGTTACATCAACATAAGATGATATATATAATACCTTGCCCAAATTATGGGAATGAAATAACAACATTAATAAAACAATTAGCTCAACCTTCTAGGCCTTATCAAACACCTTATCAGTAGAATAGGAAGCCATACTAATAAAATAGGAATTATATGTAGACTTATCAAAAAAGAGAAATGGATCCTGAATCTACTAGTTTGTCTAGTGTTATTGTAATAGTCATCATGGCTTCAAAAGAGTGGTTTTCACCTTGCAATTAGCCTCATCAAACTATTAATTGTCCAAATGCATTCTTGAATTCGAGCCTCGTTGCATAACCAAAATCTAAAACATTATTCATGCCTCAAATGGAGGGTGAACTGCGGCCGCCCCGCGTCCTCATTCCTTTGTCCCTGGGACCCTGGGCATTTTGGGAAGCAAGATACTCGAGTCAAAAACCAAACTTTATTCAAGCTATTAAAAATAATTTGCTTAGCTTTGGAGAGGAATATTTTATTGTTGTAACAACTAGGTTTTAGAAAAAGGCTCAATATGAATAAAAATAGAAAAAGGACCTGTTTTACCTATAATGAGATAAATAAGTAAGTGCATTCCCTAAAACAACAAACATCAAACGTGTTTCATATTAAAAAATAGCAAACATTTCAGCTCCTAATCGAGAGGAATATTTTAGCAGTACAAACAACTACAACCGGATCCCATATGCTTATTTATTCCTCATATTTCTAAAGTTACAGAAGCATAATCAATTTTTGATAAAGCTTATTTTATCCAATTTTTTCCCTAGGATAAATTAGATGAACATAACCTTGCACATTGTGAAAGTGTGTGGGATTCCTTTAACCACAAGATTTTGCATTTCAGGAGTGGAAATTCAGGTTAGAGGCGGGCTCGGAAATGACAATGATGAAGGTCAGAAAATGAATGGCCAAGGGAATATCAAAGGAGATTAGAGCTCAAGTGGAAGAATGGAGAAAGGCTTGAAATTTTTAGACTTTGTATTTTTGGTACTTGAGAGACAAGGCAAGAAAAATTAAAAAACATCTCGAAAGAGTCAAAATCCCAAAATCAAATACTAAAAGTCCGAGATTTTGAACTTTGAAGTTTCAAAGATCTCAATAAACGCGGGAAGAAAAAAGTCCTAAAGAAAAATTTCTAAAATTCTAAAGTTTGAAATTTTGGACTTTTGGGTTTCAGAGTTTTGGAGATGGGGAATTTGGAGTTTCAGAGTCTTTGGTTACAAAACAGGAAAAGTGACCAAAATGTCCAAATTTTTAAAGTTTGAAATTTCAGACTTTGGGTTTCGGAGTTTCAGAGATGCCAAATTTGGAGTTTTGAAGTCTTCAAAGACAAAATATGAAAAGCGACCAAAATGTCAAAAATCTGAAAGTTCAAACCACGTGAAATGGTTTGGATTTCAGAAGTCAAACTTGGTTTTGTCAGTTTACACTTGTCAACGGTGACATTTTGGAATTTCGTAGATTCGGGTTTCAAAGTTTCATAACTCTCGAGGTGATTTAAAGGATGAACAATGTAAAAAGTTTCAAAAGGAAAAGATCCAAAATTTTGAAAATCTAAAATTTTAGAATTTCGAGTTTCAAAGTTTCGGAGTTTTCACACACCCAAGCAGATGAACAGTAACCTAACTTCCGAAACCAAAATTTCTAGAAGTCTGAATTTTTGGATTTCAGAGGTTGCATGCATTTCATACTCCGAAAAAGGAAGATCAACAGTTTGCATTTTTGCAGAATGAGCCCCCGACCTTCATATGGCCATAAATTTTGACTAGGAGCTTAGATTTACACAAGAAATGACTTTTTGGAAAGCTTACAGTCTCCTCTACGCAAATTAATTTAAGTAAGACTAATTTATTCAAAATTAAGAAATTCATTCTACCATAGTTTAGGGTGTCGGGTTTCTCACCTACTAGAATAATTAAGTATGGGATTCCTTTTGTGCCCAACAAGGAATAGTATATGGAGGCATGGGTTTTGTAGTAAAAACCATCATTGTTCTGAGGCGAATTCAATACAATTTTGGGTGGTCAAGCAAGAATTTGAATTATTATCTCTTATTTTTAACATTCTTCGTATATATTGTAAGGAGGGGCATTTTTCTAATGTTAGATGATTTGGTTTCTGACCTCCCTTCTTCTCTTGTCTGCAAGTGAATTTGTTGAGGTCAAACCTCCTATCTAGATTGTAAAACAAAATCTTTCCTCTTGTCCATCAGTAATGCAATGTATCAAATTTGTGGAGCAATAAAATAAGTATGTGGATGATTTCAACCCTCTCTTGTGTTCATTTCCTTCATCTAATCTCTCATTGTAGTTTTGGTTATCTATGCATGGTGGTTGTATTAAATTTTTAATGGTTTGTGTTTAATTGCAAAGCAGGTGTTCAACATTCCTTTGGTGCATCACCTCTATTAGTTTAGGTTTAATTTCTTGTAATATTCTTAACCTTGTCTCCTTGGAAAGTTAGAGTAGATTTTAGAGTAGATCCTCTACAGTTTGGATGTGTGCATCAAAATAGAGGAATAGGAACCGGCCTTCATTTGGAGATCTTTCCCGATTGTAAATTCCCACACTTTGGGAAAAGCTCCATGTTATGCAATCACACTGAGAGTTTTAACCCATCGAGTTGCGAGATATTCAGGGGTGTTGTGATTATGTGTCAACACTTATTCTAAAACTATTATAGCATAATTTAATTTATTTGAGGGTATGAAAACTAAAAATATCAATATTTCATTATGGAATGCTTTGAGTATTTCGGGACAGCAATAATACCTTGCACATGAGCTTGCTAAGATTTGACGCTTTTTTCAAAACAAACAGAAAAAGAAAGCGAGAAAGCTAATATGGTCCTTGGTATAGTTGAGAAAAATCATATGAAAGAAGTTAAGTGGATGGTACAAAAAGTACTAAATGTACATGATATTAAAAACAACCACCTTTTTATCTTTCTATTATTATTGTGGTCATTTAGTTCACAATTGTATGGTTGATAGTGGTGCAAGCAAGCAGCACAATTCCGCCTATAGCAATTGCAAAAAAATTAGGCCTGCAGTATGAACCAACAAAAAGAGTGTATTGTAGCTTGACGGACAACACCTAATATATTTGGTATCATCAAAAATTGGAGGTAACATTACATGCTTGTCCCAATGTTTCAATTTTACAAGATGTAACTATTGTAGATCTACCTCCCTATTTTTCTCTTTTCTTGTCAAGATATTTTATAGAAAAAATAAGAGGTTATCTTTCTTCGGATTTGTCATTTTTGTTCTTCACTACGAGGTATGGAACTAAGGCTACAGTGAATTCGTAGAACCTCTCACTATATTTCACATCAAGCCTCATGTTGCAAATGTTGCAACAAATTATAAAGTTATAGATCAGACTGATTTTGATGTTACAACACATATTTATACATTATATGGTTTCTCTAACTTGTTTATAGATAAAAAAATTCAAGAAGAACACGCTTATGAACCTTACAAAGAAGTAGAAGAAGGATTGTTTGGTGTTTATTGTCTCGTGAAAAGAAGCACTTATTCCTTTGCTTTCCAAAGTAGAAAATATTGATGAAGGCATATGGAAGCTTCATTTTCATGGTGCTAAGAACAAGAAAGAACAAGGTGCGGGTATGATGTTGACTTCTCCTTCAAACCAAAGGTATTTTTCAGCTCTAGGTCTACAATTTTCATCTACTTGTAATGTAGCTAAATACGAAGCATTGATTTATGGCCTACCATGGGCTAGAAAAAGAGAAATCATAATGTTACAAGTGTATAGTGATCCTAAATTAGTTATAATCCAAGTGAAGAACTATAATGTTTGTAAGAATTCATTGTTGAAATGTTATAAGCATAGAGTTTCAGATTTGATGGATTATTTTTAAGCTTTTAATATTCAACCAGTCCCAATAGCTGAAAACAAACATGATAGACTTGGGCAGTGGCAACAATTGGTGCTAGCTTTGAAGTGTTAGAAAATATTGAAATTGAAAAAATACAGCATCTTATAAAGTTGATAATCAGAACTATAATGCACGATAATGAAGAAAACTGGTGAGTTTTGAATATGACAAACAAATATGCACATTTCTAGAGTAAGAAGCTGAATTTTTTGTAGTTAATCAAGAGAATTTACGGCACCAATATGGTAACAGATTGTACAACTAAAGACAGATAAATTACCTTGGGGACTTGTCACTTTAGAAGACATTTTTAGTTCGGATGATCAGCTCAGAAAAAACAAAGGAAATATCTCAACACACGATGATAATTACGAAGAGATTTCAATTACTAAAGGTAAAAATTTATAGATTGGAACGGTATGTTCCTTAGCTAAAAATAAGTATTTTATCGTTTATGCAAAGATTTAAAAATGTTTTTGTTTGGAAATACCATTTTTGAGAGGATTTGATTGATTTTATCTCAAAGATACCATAGAATTATAGCCAAATGCCAAACCCGTAAGGCGAAACAAAGGCCTATAAATCCCAAAATGGAACCATTGATGAGGAAAGAGTTCTCTAAGATAATTGAATTAGGTGTTATCTTACCATTCAAGTATTCAAGTTGGTTTTCTAACCCTTTTTCTATTCAAAAAAAGAATGGTGAACTTCGGTTGTGTGTTGATTTTTGTGATCTAAATAAATCTTCATTAAAAGATAATTATTCGTTACCCAATATGGATCAGATTTTAAGAACAATTTCAGGTTTAGATAGGTTATCCTTGTTAGATGGTTATAATGGATATAATCAGATCCTTACGCATAATGAAGATAGATACAAAATATCCTTCACCATGAAGTGGGGTAGTTACACTTATAAAAGAATGTCTTTTGGACTTTCTAATACTTGGTGCAATGTTTCAAAGCATCCAATGGATTTTCATATCCTCTGAATAAATGCATGTTCGTTTATTTAGATGATTCTTATGTATTTTCAAATAATTATTATGATCATATTATACATTTAAGGTATACTTTTCATAATTATAGGAAATTTTAAATTTCCTTGAATCCGTAAAGTCCATTTTTAGTGCATGAAGGTAAGTTTCTTAGACATATTGTATCTAGGTAGGGCTTAGCTATTGATCCTTTAAGAATTGCTGCAATTTCATAGTTGTCCCTACCTCATCATAATAAGGGATAGCAAATTTGTTTTGGAAAAATCAACTTTGTTAGAAGATTTGTACCATATTTTACAACATTGGTCAAACCATTAAGAGACATGCTAAAGAAAGGAAGAACTTTCTCTAAGACCAACGAAGGAAGAAAAGGATTTGAAGCTATTAAATCAGCTATTTCACAAGATCCTACTTTGGAAAATCCCAATTTTGATAAGGATTCCATGATGTATGAACTTGTAGTAGCTGAAACCATTTCAGCCATATTAACTCAGGTTAATGATGAGAATACATAACAACCCATTGCTTTCTTTGGGTAGAGTTTTCATGACTATGAGACAACCTAAACTTTTCTAGAAAAATAGGTACTTGCAGTAGTTAGAGGTTTAATAGATCTCAAGTACATCCTTTCAAATAACAAGATTTATGTTCTATTTTCTCACCCAAATGTTAAAGTGTTCCTTTTCAACAAAGATTTGAATGAGAAGTGAGCAAAGTTGGATTAAAAAGTTTATGGAGTACAATGTTGATATCCATGTTGCAGAAATAGTCTAAGGAAAATGATTATGTGAACATTTTATTGCTGATATGGAAAAACAAAAGGGTGCAGATTCATCACAAAGATGCTGCAGGTTTCATTGCGATGAACCTGAAATTTTCATACACCCTAAAAAATCAGCAACCGAACTTAATCAGAGCTTCAGGATCAAGTTGGATGATAGATTTGATTAATTACTTGCAACATGGCACCTATCCGAAAGGTATGGAAAATAAGAAACAAAGGTATTTCAGATTAAAGGCCATACATTATGCTTTCATTGATGGTGTGCTATTAAAAAGGATATCACCGAAGTTTTGTTAAGATGTGATGATTATGATAGAGTGAAACTATAATAAAATTACTTCTATAATTCGTATTATGAGCAGCAATAGAACACCAAAGAACACAATATTTTAGATAAATGATCTCAATATAAAATCAAAATAGCTTCCCAATTTAAGTTGGTAACCTCCAAACCATACAATAAAATTCAAATGCTCGAATGATGATAAACTACTACCTACAATCCCCTATATATACTATTCATATATTATGGCCATCACCAAGGTTGACATACTATGTAATTCCCCTTTGGTGTTGACTCATGTTCTTTCTTCTTTGACCACATTTTGCTAACGTTGAATGTTTGTAATGTTCTCCCTTTGATCGTTAGGTAATTACGATCTTTTCTCGTGAAGTAAATTCAACTTCTTTTCATTATGTCATACCATCTTGTGCTGTCATAAATGCTTATTAGTTTAATGAGGGTGTTTTGTAACATCTTTTACGAACATTCTTATTGAAGGCTAATCGTATTCTCAATTAAATGGGCTACTTAATGATGTTTTATTGTAAAATATCTAAATGAATTTCAAAAAGGACCTTGTTATCCCAAATTTTCCCCCCATAAAATTTGGTCAGAACAAGCCCTACACATAAATAAAACATGAAGGGAAATGATTTAGACCCATGAGCTCGCGTTCTAGAACTAGGTAAAGTGAAAACAAAGGCTCGAGAAAGTCAAATTCAACCCTACACAAGAAGAAATAGAAGAAACGGTTCTTTTGAGCATTTCCATATCTTAAATCTATTTAAAGGGTTGAGGGAGGACTCAACAATGGAGTGGCGGGGGTAGAGAATGATTAAACAACCCTATGCAAAGAAAACAATTCTGTCAAGTTGTTTCATGTCTTAAATCTATTTTTGCAAGCTACAGGTAGACTCAACAATGGAATTGCAAGGTCAGAGAAGAAGGGGTAGTGCCGCAGAGAGGACATGAGTAAGAAGGGGAAAAATGATGAAGATTCAAATTTTTGGGCTCGAAATAGTTTGGGAAAGGTCAAAATCGACTAATTATGAAGGAGCCAGTGGAGATAGCCACGTGTCCTAATGGCACTTCTCCAAAGATGAATCCAAAAATCGAAGGCTCAAATAAGCGCTCCATCTCCACATGTCCCAAGCTGGAATGGAGGTAGGGTGAAATGGTTAAATAGAGTCAAAAGCAAACAGGTGAGCCTCAAAATTGGCTAAGTATAAATATGCAAGAGGAGAGTGCCAAGTGGCAACCTAGCACATTTCCAAGAGTTGGTCCAAAGGTGGAGACCCAAATGAGTGCAAGCTCGCCACGTAGCCTAGAGTCCAAAAAGATAAGAGGGGCCATTCAAAGGTCCTCAAAACTAAATAGGCTTCCAAGTGTTGACTCAACGCTCCTCCAAAGGCCATTTTTTAATTGGTTTTTCAAGCGAGCACGGTGCCTCCACGTGTCCACTCACAAAGGAGGGGCAAGTCAATTGAATAATAAATGCATGGGGCGGACTAACAGAGGCTCCCAAGTATCTCAATGGTGCTAATTGAAGGTTTAGACAGAGAGAGTTTTCAAATGAGCACCGGACTCACTGCATATCCCCGATTTTAAAATATACCCCGCTAAGCAAAGGAATTAGCCAAAAACATAGAAATTGAACATGCTGATGGAGGAAGCCACTTGTCGTCCCCCGCGCTACTCCAAGAGAAAACTATAGAGGCTTCCCTTGAATGAGAGCCTATCCTCCACGTGTCCCAGAAAGGAGACCCATTTTTTCAAACTATTTTTCCCGCCCATTTGTACGGACCCGACATAAAATTTGAAAGGGCATATCTTTCGACTCAAGGCTCGAAATATTGTAAATCTTACACCGTTGGAAGCATCTCGACGTCCTCTACACCATGGAAAGATAAAAATCATGTTTTGTAGGCCCTGGTAGGTGGAAAATGGAGAAACATATTCGATCCTTTAATGTCATATCTTCTTGCCTCAACAACCAAATCAGATTCAATCTGCTCCGCCATTTCCTCCTCCTTCAAGGTGCCAATAAGAATTTTAAAATAGTAGAGGCAGATTTGGAAAAAAATTCTATGGGAGGCATTAAATAAGTGGTGGTTGAGCTTGGAGTTTTTTCCCCACTTCTCCCTCTCTTTCTTCCCTCTGTATTGAATCTATAAAAGAGGGCTCGGGGCTCATTGTAAGGTTGTTGTTCATTTTTCTTCTCTTCCTCCCCTTCTATCTCTTCCTCAGGGTCAAAAAGGAGTTTTAACCTCCTCCCCCGATCTCGTAATTGCATTTTTTTCCTCTTGTTCATAAATTATGCTTTTACCAAACTCTAAAGAAATGAAAAACGTGTTTTGTGATGCATTTGTCCATCCTTTGCTCGTTTTTGGTTGTCTCTTCTTGCCTCTCTTCATTACAGGGTATTTGTGCATGTTTTGAATGTTCATTTGTAGATCTGGGAGTTGTGTTCATGGGGTTTTGGAACATTTTTTGTGCAAATCTGATAAATGGTCTAGTGATTTTGTTGTCCATCCCTTCCATTGCTCACGCCTGTCTTTGGTCCATGGAAGTTTGGTAGATGATTAGCATTTTCCTTCTCTGGTGTATCACTATTTTAGTGTAGGCTCTATTTTTTCTTATTTTCTTTCTCTCCTTGTCTCCTTGGAAGTTAGATTAGGATTATATTAGCTTACTTGCACTAGAATAGCTTGTGGCAGGTAGTTTAGGAAAGAGGAACCAACCTTCTCTGGAGGATCATTCCCATTTGCAAGTCCACAACTTGGGAATGATCCAATGTTATGCAAATCACACCAAATGACCTTTCCTTAGAAAAGTAGATCCATAACTCATTTGGGGGTGCTGTGATTTTGCACTAACAGTTTTGACACACCCTTTGGGACAAGAATTATTCACCTTATTTCATCAATTTGATGTGTTCTTGATGGGATTCAGCCTTTTGAGGCACATGCAAGCACATCTAGTGACTCCATTTGGTCAAAAACCCATTCTCTAAGTTATAGACCTTTTCCATCCATTTCCACTCATTTTCATCCATTTTCTTCTTCCATCTCTTTCATTTTCTCCCATTCCATGAGGTTGTGCAATCATGACTTCATTTCCTTCTTGGAACTCACACTTACAACAACAGAGAAATCCACCTCCAATATGTTTTACAACTCCTTCAAATCAGCATTTTGAGCAAAGGAAAAATTAGTATGTCTACCCCTATGAGAAACAATGCCAAAATCAGTCTGGCTATGGATCTTTCCAAGAGCAGGAGTATGTGAACAATAAAGAAAATTAAATGCAAGATGTTGGTCTCCTAGAGAAGATCCAAAAAATGGAGGTTGGCATGGTTCAGTCAAGGGGTGTAGCAAAATGAAGGAATTCAAGATTGGTTTCAGGGCACCTTGTCTATGGGAAGGTCCTTTTCCAAGACACTATAACCCTCAAGAGAAGATTGACTTCATGGTTGAAATTCTGCCCCAACTTTCACAATGGATTGAGGAGATAGAAGCATATGAGAAAATTCTGAATCAACCTTTTCAATGGGTAAGTCATTCAACAACTCCTTATCTTTATTTTTCTCCATCTCAAGCTTTATCATTTTAGCATGATCAAGATTCAATCCCCTCAGTTGCTGCCCCAAGTGTTAGTTTCATCCCTCCATCCCCTAGTCTTCCATCCCATCTCATATTTTCTAGCCTCTTGTCTTCCAAATCCAAATTCCCTCCACAAGATCCAAAGGAAATATTCTCCCCTCCAAAGAAACAAGAAGTTTCATCTCCTCCCTCTCCACCACAAACAATTACAAAGTTGGTTGAACCCCAACCTATCACTTCTCTTGTTTTCCAAGTCCATGTTGGTAAGAGTCCCAAGAAACTAGTCAAGGAGAAAAACAAGAGGAGGAGCCCAACAGAGAAGAAATGAAAGACAATCTAAAGAGTTGGGCTACTAAATTTGAGTTTACAAAGATTCCCTTGATGGTCAAGCCAATAGAGGAGGTTAAGGTTGAAGAGCCAGTGGTGGCCCAGGCTGAGTTTAGAGTAGGAGAAGAGCAAGAACAAGAGAAAGAAGACCAGTCATCAATTTTCTCATAATGTAGTGTCCATGTTGGCACTCTATTTGAAGAAAGTACTGATCCAATTCAAGTTGCACAATCAGTCATGGAAGAAGATGAAAAATCAGCTCTAAGTCCCATTGAAGAGGAGTAGATGGAAGAAATCAAATCATAGTTTGTAGCAAAAGAAGAAGAAGGCACTAGTGGAGATTTCTTGCTCTCATTCAAAGGGCTTGATTTGGTTAATGAATCCATCATGGAGGAAATCTCTAAAAGAGATCTTGCAGTCCCAACTAGTCCTCTAGAGTAGCAGATTGAAGAGTTTGATTTTCAAACTTCATGCTAGAGGAAGAGGTCACTCAGAGCAAGATTGTCTTCAAGCAATAGAGGAAAGATAAGCTGCTACAAACCCAAAAGAAGACGAGTGCATTTCCAGTGTGAAGGAGAAAAATGTAGATCCAAAATCTTTGAGCACAAAACAGGCCATAGAAGAACCTTCAGTTCTTCCTCTCACCTCATCTCTCTCGAACTCTAATGTTGAAGAAGAGTTTGATCTTTCAAACTCAATGTTGAAGGATGAAGGAAAACATGGTGAACAAGTTGCAAATCAAGAGGACACCATGGAAGAGGTTGAACATTTGCAGTAGGACAGCAATGAGGTAATGTATTTGTCTGATTTGGAGGACTATTTTGATGGAGAGGAACCAGTTGAGTTTCTATTGTTTTCTCCTTCATCATCTACCTTCCAAGCACATGAGCCTATTACCATGGAGGATAAATTTCAATTGCAATAGCTTGCATCTTATAACAACTCTTTGGAATCAAGTTTGGAAGATTTAAACCTTCCATACTCTTCACAAGAGGAAGAAGAGAAAGAGCAGAAAAGTTCCACCATTGCTTCCACACCATCCATCCAAGAAGGTCAACAAGAAGACTCCATTTTTGGAGTTAAATTTAAGAAAATGTGCACATTAAAGGATCGGACCATGTCCAATCAGGTACTTGGCTTCATTAGAGCCAAGGGATAAGTCATAATTAGTCATGCCTACTTCAGGTATGAGGATGAGCATAAAAGTACTAAGGCTCACCATGAATACCTCTAAGAGTCCAATGTAGGTCAACTTGAGGAGGTATTTTCTATTAATATTGATACCTTGATGATTTGGGTGGAGGTCAGGCGTAGAGTCAGTTTTTTGCTCATGCAGGTAGCTATATTTAGTGTCAAATCATTTGCATGGCTACCATTTTTAGGAAAAGGAAGCTATTTCCCCTAGTAGTAGCAGGATTTGTTTAGCATTATTTCTCTCTGGTTAGTTTAGGAGTAGGAGTAGCTTTGTTTTTAGTAGAAGAAGTTCTTATGCACACTATGCATGTCTCATTTGAGGCATGTATGATTTGGTCTTTATACATAAGTTTTTTATTGCTTCGAGAGGGGCACGAGGCTAGGCTCTTCAGTATTCATGGTAGAAAGACTCATATTTTGCCTGTAGCATCGTAAATTAGGAAATAAAACAAATGCAAAGTAACTAAAGTTGTTTTAAGATAGTCCATTTGAGGGACAGATGAAATCCTTGGGTTAAAACAATTTTTACCCTCAATAACTCCATTCCTAAGATTTTCTTATGAAAATTGAGAGTGCAGACATGTGGGCAGGCTCAGGGTTAGACAAAACATAGAAAAGGTATGTAGTCAGGCTCGTAGTGGCTTAGGGATCAAGACTTGAAGTTTAGATCAGTTTCATGTTTATCAAGCAGACTCCATGCCCAATAGATGCTTAAGGGCCACTAGTCTCTTCATCTAGTAGATAGATGTCCCAGTGAGTCACCAATTGTTATCCAAAATTCAACCCCCACAAAATTTGGTTAGAACAAGCCCTACACATAAAGAAAACATGAAGGAAAATGATTCAGACCCACGAGCTCATGTTCCAGAACTAGGCAAAGTGAAAACAGAAGCCCGAGAAAGTCAAATTCGACCCTACACAAGAAGAAATAGAAGAAACGGTTCTTTTGAATGTTTCCATATCTTAAATCTATTTAAAGGGTCAAGGAGGAATAAAAATTGAGTGGTGGGGAAGAAAATGATTAAACGACCCTATGCAAAGAAAATGACTATGTCAAGTTGTTTCATGTCTTAAATCTATTTTTGCAAGCTATAGGTAGACTCAATAATGGAATTGTAGGGTCGAGAGAAGGAGCGAGTTCCGCAAGAGAGGCTAGGAGCAAGAAGGGGAAAAAGAGTGAAGATTTGAAGTTTTGGGCTTGAAATAGTTTGGGAAAGGTCCAAAATTAACTAAGTATGAAGGATCCAGTAGAGAGAGCCACGTGTCCTAACGACGCTTCTCCAAAGATGAATCCAAAAAGGAAGGCTCAAACAAGCGTTGCATCTCCATGTGTTCCCCAGGCCAGAATGAAGGCAGGTTCAAATGGTTAAATAGAGTCAAAAGTGGATAGGGTAGGCCTCAAAATTGGCTAAGTATAAATATGCAAGTGGAGAGTGCCAAGTGTCGACTGGCGCATTTCCAAGAGTTGGTCCAAAGGCAGAGACCCAAATGAGTGTGAGCTCACCACGTAGCCCAGAGTCCAAAAAGATAAGAGGGACCGTTGAAAAGTCCACAAACCTATGGAGGCTACCAAGTGTTGACTCGACGCTCCTCCAAAGGCCATTTTTGAATCAGGTTTTCAAGTGAGCGTGGTGCCTCCATGTGTCCATTCGCAAAGGAGGGGGCAGGTGAGTTGAATAATCAATGCATGGGCAGGCCAACGGAGGCTCCCAAGTGTCTCATTGGTGCTAATTCAAGTTTTATACCTAGAGAGAGTTTCTAAATGAGATCCATACTTCCGCATGTCCCCGGTTTTAAAATATACCCCACTAAGAAAAGGACTTAGCAGAAAACATAGAAAATGAACAGGCATGTGGAGGAAGCCACATGTCCATCCCCCGCGCTACTCCAAGAGAAAAGTATAGAGACTTCCCTCGGATGAGATCCTATCCTCCACGTGTCCTAGAAAGGAGACCCATTTTTTCAAAGCTGTTTTCTCCCGCCAATTTGTACGGATCCGACATAACATTTGAAAGGGCATATCTTTCAACTCATGGCTCAAAATATTAAAAATCTTACACTGTTGGAAGCATCTCAATGTCCTCTACACCATGGAAAGATAAAAAATGATTTTTTTCTTGCCTTGGTAGGTGGAAAATGGAGAAAAATATTTGGGCCTTTAATGCCGGATCTTCTTGCCTTAACAACTAGATCAAATTCAATTTGCTCTCCGTAATTTCCTCCTCCTTCAAGGCGTTGAATAAGGATTTGATGAATTCAAGGTAGATTTGGGACATATTTCTATGGGAGGCATTAAATAAGTGGTGGTTGAGCTTGGAGCTGTTTTCCCCTTTTCCCTCTCTTTCTTCCCTCTATCTTGAATTTATAAAAGAGGTCTCGAGGCTCATTGTAAGGTTGTTGTTCATTTTTTCTTCTCTTCCTCCCCCGTCTATCTCTTCCCCAGGGTTGAAAAGGATTTTGAACCTCCTCCCCTGCTCTGTAAATGGTATTTTTTTCCTCTTGTCCATAAATTATGCTTTGTGCAAACTCTAAAGCAATAAAAAACATGTTTTGTGATGCATTTGTCCATCCTTTTCTCATTTTTGGTTGTCTCTTCTTGCCTCTCTTCATTGCAGGGTATCTATGCATGTTTTGAATGTTCATTTACAGATCTGGGAGCTATGTTCATGGGTTTTGGAACATTTTCTATGTGAATCTGATCTATGGTCTATGATGTTATTGTCCATCCTTTCCATTTCTCACCTCTCTTTGTTCCATGGCAGTTTGGTAGATGATCAACATTTTCCTTCTCTAGTGTATCACCGTTTTAGTGTAGGCTCTATTTTTCCTTGTTTTCTTTCTCTCCTTGTCTCCTTGGAAGTTAGATTAGGATTATATTAGCTTGTCTACACTAGAATAGCTTGTGGCAAGTAGTTTAGGAAAGAGGAACTAGTCTTCTCTAGAGGATCAGTCTCATTTGCAAGTCCCATAGCTTGGGGAATGATCCAATGTTATGTAAATCACACCAAATGCCCTTTCCTTATAAAAGCATACCCATAAATCATTTTGGGATGTTGTGATTTTGCACTAATGAGACCTAATATTTATAATATAAGTTTAATTATATTAATCACCCACCTAAGACTAACCTTGGAACAACCGTGGTTAGTCTTGGCTTGCATGGGATGGTGGAGATGGGTCATTTGGTGGCGTCAATCCTTGACTGGTGTGAAAAATTTATCGTAGGATTTAAGTTATTCACCCAACTTTTACAATGACGTGGCCCTCGGTACATGATTTTTACCCAAAAAATTAATCATAGGTGTGTTTGGTTAAATCTTATTACCTCATGCTTAAATGCGGTTGCTAGTTGGTGAGTGGGTGGATTGATGGCCACTGCCGATTCCTTTTTTTTCTTAAAGGATATGTGCACTTGGCATGTGTTTTGTTTGATTGAAATGCTAAAATATGTTGGCCATATGGGCTGCTACATATCGTGATATTTTAAATCAAGGTTTTTAAAAAGGCTTTGAAACTTTCAACAATGGCCATTATTTGGTGTATACCTTCCATGAATTTTGCCACACCCATCCTATGTCAAATCAGAAACGTGGAGCAATCATGGACAAGGAGAAAGCAAAAATGAAGGAATGTGCGAGATATTGTTGTAGAAAAGTCCTAGAGATGTGTATGAAAGTGTGAAAGCCAAATAGAGCCATGATAATCCCTAACCATTACAATAACCCACTCTAGTTAATAGTTCATGAAAGATATCTCTTCTCATTTTTTTATTTTTCATTTTAAGTTTTGGGTTTCTTTAAGTGTTTATTGTTCTAATTTTCTTGCTATGGTAAGGATTCTTTTATACTTGGTTCTAAATATATTAAAGCAATATTTGTTTATTATCTTCAATGTGATTACTCTATAGTAGATTCGAGATAAACCATTTACTACTTGGTTTTACATTTTGGTTGTGTATATTAGTTGTTTATATTATTGTTGTATTAAATGAAAATATAAATGGGTTTTGTTTTGACTCTGCAGTCATAGGTTGTAAAATTCTATTAAAAATTTTGAAAAATGATTTGAAAATGAGCATAAAGCCATTTTGGGTATTCCTTGTTTTTGGAATATTTTAATTTCTCATTCATGGAGATAGGGAATGACCTTTTGGAATAGATCTCGATAAAAAATTTGGGTCTGTGTACTTTCACTTGTTTAAAACCAAGCTTTTCCAAGTTGGCATGATTTTTATCATGTGCACTTTTGTTCACTCGGTTGTTGGCATTTATCATTTAGAGCTTTAAACGACTTGATTTTCATGAAGATCTCTCTTTAAGGGCATTCAGAGTTCTTGCAATTTTCTTTTGTCATATTCGATTGTATATGTGGTGGGATTTGTCCTTCATTCGAACAATTATAGTTCTAGTTTTGGTATTTTGTTTGTGAAGATCTATTGTGTTAGCTAAATGAGGTAATTTTGGGTTTGTATATTCCTACCTTACGATTAATCACTCGCACCATGGCCTCAAGTCCATTTCTTTGGGTTATGCTCAATAGGTTTATCAACTTACTTTATTTTCTTTAAATCAATACTCAATAGACTTATCTTACAAGGAACAAAGAAAATTTTTAGCTTTGTGTACTCTTACGAGATCTTGTTTGTTATCATGCTTGATTTAGAGGTTAAAAATTCTAAGTTGGACTTCTGTAAGAATAGTATATTAAGATGACCCATAGTATCAACCATAAAAGGGATACATCCTTTGATATGTAGCAATTGAACTTTCATTTCCATTTTGATTGATAAATTACTTAAGAGATTACTATTAAATCTGTGTTTCAGAGATAGGGCACAGTATTCTTTTGGAATTTCTATTAACTTCTTTTCTATGCCATTATGAAGTCATAGAAATTTTTGTGGTTTTTAGTTGAACTTTAATTGGGTTGTAGTCGATTCATATGGAACCACACTAACTAATATTAGTATCATTTATGATTTTTTGTTAAACTTAGTGGAACTATATTGAAGACAAACTTGATAAGACTGTAGCATTGGATTAAATTTATTTGGTTAGCTGAATATTGGTTATTCTTATCTTACACAATGGATTTTGTGTATGGCATAGTGAGATAATTAGACATCATTTGAACTTTCCTTGTAATAACTTACTCCGTATGCTAATTTTCAAGCAATAAAGTATCAAAATGTTGTGAAGTTGTTTCAAAGGTGGTAAATAGTGGTTAGGTAAATGATGTTAGATTTCTAACTAAAAATCTATTAGATCATATGAATTATTTAAGGAAATTTTTATTGATGGTTTGAGTATTAGATTTCAATCATATAATCTATATGATTACATGATTGAAATTCCAATAAACTCGACATCTTGTGTTTCAAAATTATAAGGCCATTGACCCTCACTTGAATGATTGTTAAATTTGTGTGGTTTTAGAGATAATGTTCGTAATTGGTACATATGACTTATTTTAGGAAATATTGATTGATGATCTGAGTATTAGATTTCAATCATATAATCTCTATGATTACATGATTGAAATCGATTCACTCAACACTTAGTTTCGAATAAAGAAGGCCATTTACCCCTACTTGAATGATTGTTAAACTTTTGTTGTTTTAGAGACAATGTTCATAACTAGTACATATGACTAATTTAAGGAAATATTGATTAATGTTTTTAGTATTAGATTTCAATGAAACTCTAATAAACTCAATAAACTCACTTTGTTTCAAACTTATAAGCTCAATGAATTGTACTTAAGTGATTGTTAAACTTTTGTTGTTTTAGAGGCAATGTTCATAATGGGTATATAGGAATTCTTTCTTAATTTGACATTGTGTAATTTTTAGCATGCTTAAAGAAGTTGTTAGTGTTTTAGAACTTAGAACAATTTCATTAAATAGAAGGGTTCCTTTCATGATATTGTTAAATAGTAGCATATTGTTTTAATGTGTAGTTCTTATCATGCTCGGTCTCGTGAAATAACTCAGGATAATAAATGTGTAGATGGATTTCGTGAGTAGAAAAAGGGAAAGACTTATAGAAATTTGCATTGGTTTTATTAATGAAGTTATTTTTACTCAAATTCTTAAATGTGTTGAAAGGATCGGAATAGAATTTGTTGGAAAAGCTAGGAGGATGTCCTTTTTAGCACTTTTGTAATTGTGGAGTAGTGTTGTCATTATTTCTTTGAAACTAAAACTTGTGAAATATTATTGTGAATGGAATAAAGTGAACTCTGCATTGTTATGAGTATATTATTGTATGATTGCAATTTTGAAAGATAGTTTATCTTTTGATATGATCAATATTTTTTCCTATTTAATCCTTAGTCAAAGTGAATAAGACTTTTTAGACACCTTTGGATTGTGTGACATGTTGGATAAGGAACTATACATCTATGACTAGTTATCAAAAAAGATAATGGTAAAAAAATTGAGTTATAACCTTGAGTTAGTAAACCCTTCTAGATTGTGACAATAATGTAATACTAGGTATAACATAATGGTATTGTAATCCTTATAAAGGTTATACTAAAAATATGATGTTGTAAACATATAGATGAAGTAAAGAGTCCTTAAGTGGAAGAAAAGGAAACTATCTTCTTGTTTTAAAAAGGATATACCTTATTACTCTCAATCTATACTGATAAATTTATCCTTAGTGTTGATGGGATGTAAAATTATATTAAAATGTAAACCAATGTTTAGTAATTTGGGAGGATAACAAGGTTATGTTAAATGGGGATAAATGATCAAGAAATCATTAAATCTAACTTATCTGTTATAAAACCTAGTTTGTACACATTTGATGAACTTAATCAAGAGAAGACTAGATGATGCACTTACTTAATTCAGATTGATTTATAAGTCTCAATGAACTAATGGTTAATGACTAATGAGATCATGAAGATGAATGCAAAATTGACCTACATACCACCAACTCTTGTGAAGGTACATTGTAATCCTTTCTTAAGTAATTTAACCGTTATGATCCATGCACAAAGGAATTTTTAATTCCAAACCTAAACAATACTTCACCTCATTTGGAGCTTATGATCACCTCCTTTTTCAATAGAGGTACGAAAAATATTATGTAGCTTATGTGTGTCGATAAACGACCTTGTGTGTAATAAATGTCCTTTTAACAAACGAACAATTTAAACAAGTAAATAAAGTAAGCTGTGGATAATGTATTAAATGGGATATACTTTGTAGCTTAACGTTAAGCATTAGAGGAAACCTACCAAGAGGAAACAAGAATATCTGATTCACATAACATGAGTTTTTAGAACTTAAGTTAAGAATTGAAATATGATTATAGTAAATATGTAATCCTAAAATATCTTACTGTCGGAAGACCCTACATGTAAGTGTGTACTGTAGTTGAACCATTATGTTGTGCCTAGTTAAAACAAAAATGGACATGACGTACATCACATGTTTCCATGTTACCTATGTGGGTCAATGTTGTGTAAAGCATATTGTGAGTTGTGTGTAGTCCTTAGAGACCACCTGTGGTGTCGTATAAACTTCAAGAAAGTCAAAAAGAAATTATCCGGTATTTTTTTCTGTGTTGTCTTATGTGTGTAAATTGTGGGTGTTACACTTGGTATCAGAGTGGAGGTTTATGATCTCAAACCTCTGGGAAATATTGGAGTTGTGGTGGTTTTGCATGGTGGTGGTGGTGGATATTGGAAGAGTAATGTGATATAAGCATGATGTGAACTGTGTCGTAATTGTGATATTATGAACACACATGTTGTGTATGTCACTTAGTGCATAATTGTTTGCATGTTGATGTGTTGGACAAGAGAGTGTCCTTTGTTCTTTATGCATATTCAATGAGGAATTCATGTGTGATGTACCATCTTGTTGTGTGTGGAAGTAATGTATTGTGGATTACGGAGTGTTGGAGCATTTTGGCATTTGTGATATGTAGGTGTGTTGTTGTGTTGTATGACAAGGTTGGTGTATAGTGAACTGGATTGTATAGTGATGTCATCACTATGTTATGAAGAAACATGTGTATCACAATGTTATATTGCAATTGGCTATATTTTTGTAATTTTAGACATCATTCTCATTATAAGTATAAATCATGTAATATGTGATGGTCCATGTCGTGATTTAGGGGCATATGGTGAAAGTATGATCCCTATTATACAATGCTTGAACTTTGGGTACAAAATGTGGTAATTTGATGTATTGTAAATCATGAATGTAATGATTGTGATATACCCTGCATAAATACCATGCATTGACTCTATGGTAAATGTATGTGATATGGTGTGAATCTTACGCTAAGCTGACCCTAAAGGAAATCGGTAAAAGTGATGTTTGGAGTGAGGAAATGTGTAATGTGTGTTGGTACCCAAATTTAATATCCTTCAAAGTGAGTAGAATCATGGACTAGACAAGATACTAAGAGGCATATAGACAATCATGTATGTCATTTTGTATTCGGGAAGCAATCTATCGACTTGTTGGCACTCGGGATTTGAAGTAAGTGGGTAGCACATTAAAAAGGATGTGATCGATCCTAACTATTTTAGGTTATCCCTTTCAACCAAGGTAAGAGAACCTATTTTTAACCTTTTTATATGAAAGGAGATACAGTACCTTTCTTTTGCATAGATTTTATAGAAAATACCTTGGGAAAATATGATCAACACACACGAGACGACTCTCACGAGTTGTCACTTCCAAATCAAGGAGATATCTTCACAACAAGGAAAAGGTTACTAAAGACATTGGAGACCCTGATTTTTTTGCATGTTTTGGTGATGATGATTGTGCATTGGCATACACACATGAAAACAGGGTAGGATGGGTAAGATTAGTTGTTTTTGAATGAATTTTTGGTGGGAGGTGGAGTAGGGTGAAACTAGATTCACCGAGATCCTTGAGGAACCTTACAAAATGGAAATTCAAACCAACAGAATGCCACAACATAGCTAAAATGTTTCCTCAAACTAGAATATTTACTTCAATGGAGGCCCAGATTAGCAATCTTTCACACAATATCTAAGATTCTATTATGAAGGATCGAGTTAGAAAACCCAACAAAGCATCAAGGTCTAAGACAAATCATGCCTAAGGTACACCCAAAGGCTTTACAGACAATCTCTATCAAAGATGAGAGAAAAGTGATTTTAAATCATTTATTCCAATTGCAAATGAAATCTCTTCTGAGAAATTTAATTACAGATGCCACTAAACTATCACAAGGATTGAGGCTTGTGTGATTGAATTAGGTTTTAATACAAGATTGCAACAGAAACAAGAAAAACTATTTGCATACATTCAGAAGTAAAATCAACACATTTTGCTCAAGACAAAACAGAAATAACTTGAATTTGATTAAATCTATCAACAGGGGAAAGTTTCTAGAATAGTATCAGAGCTTGTCAATGGTTGTACACTTCCAACCACCTTGACATGATCAGATTTTAATACAAAAGAGATATACAAGATTATTGAATGGTTTCTCAAAAGGGATGGGCTCTATCAAGCTTTCGATTAGAAAAATCAGTCTAGAGCCCTCACCCTCCAACCATTTGCACGAAAAATTTGTGCCATTTATAGCATTTACAACAGATCCTCCTCTCCCCAAAAGACAAAAAAATTTTAATGCACCGGTGCTTGCGCATGATTCTTTTGTGATTCAAAAATCAGATCTGAAAAATTCTCCAGGTGCTCGAGGGGGTAGATTTCATCGAATGCCTCTTGCATTCAACTCCAAGCTCTGGTAGATCACTCTTCCTTTAATTTTCTAACCACTTCCACCCCTAATCTGTCAAATCTAGCCCCTTACATGCTTAGGAGAAGAAAAATGGAAAATCAGATCGGGCACAAAAGTCAGACCATTTTAATGGTGAAATATGTCCTCCATATCTTCCCACCAAACTTCAGATATCAACATTAACTTCCTTCTCTACTTGGAATGTAGAAAATACCAAGAAATCATGGAGACTCACACTTCTAGATGTGTTTCAAAGAAATGGGGGAAAAATTAGATTTCAGAATCTCGTTATTTTGATATTTACTTTGAATTTGGGTTGTCCATGTGGTAGATATCAAACTTTAGAAAAGACCCGAGGGCTTCCCTTGACTTTTTACAACTTTTTGAAAAAATTGAAAAATTTCACATTTTTCTCCACACCTCCACCCTCAGGAAATGAGCCTGACACGTGTCCAAATGTGACTGGAGTGGAACCGTGGCCAAATTCTACCATTTTACTCTCTTTTTGGAAAAGTAAAAATTTTCCACATTTTCCCCATGACCCCACCCTCGAAGCAGGCACGATATATGTCCAAATGTGATTGGAGTGGTGCCACGCTTCCTTTTTTACTTTTGACTCTTTTTTCTTTGAAGAAATTTTTCCAAATTTCCCCTGAGAGCCTACACCTCTACGTTTGACCGGGCAAAACCTTGACTTTTTCCCTCATCGGGCTTGCAATCCATTTTGAAATTTTAATCCTTTAAGGGAAAAAAATCAAGTTACCTCTAATGGCCCACTTCCCCACCTCTTTGACTTTTGAAACTACCACATGTCACCATGGCGCACCTTGATGAAGTCCCAAAATATGATGCCTTAAATGAGCGCAGGCTTGCCATGTGTCCTTTTCCGGTAAATCTAACTAAATGCTTAAAGCTCAATGGAAGGCACCACATGTCTGCTCCAAGGTAGTCTCCTTTTTGACATCTAAAAGTCTAAGTAAAATTTAAAGTGAGTGAAGATCTCCACGTGTCACCCTAGCACTTCTTTACAATGAAACTCAAGGGCCAATCCCCGAACATGCGGTTCCTCCAAGTGTCTCCTTGGTGCAACTTCAAGATGGTGCCCCCAAGCAGAGACCCTAAATGAGTGCAATCTTGCCACGTGTCCTGCTCCACCAAACTACTCTAAGCGCATGACAATTTGTCTAAGTGCTGGGCCAAGCGGCAAATGTGGAAACCTCCACATGTCCTCCCGCCGCTGCTCCAAGGCCAAACCAAAAGTAGATCTTCAAATGAGCGTCGTGCCTCCACATAGACACCTTTTGAGTTAAGGCTTTCCATGAAACTTTCTAAGTACCCATTTAAGCCGCATCTAACCAAAAGGTTCCACATCCCCTATAGATACAAAGATGCAAATTTGACAGGAGAAACACCAATCAAACCGTAAACTATAGAAAATCGACCTTTTGAGCTTGGGAATGAAATTTTCCTCAAGGATAGAGAGTTTAGAAATGTTGGGTGGCTCAAATATGTTTCTCAAAGATACATCCATTCATTTTATTCAAGTACCTAGGGAAAAAACAATAAGGAGACAAATCCCAAATGCAGAGAATAGAAAACATGGGGGAACCTAAGTTTTTGATGAACAGAGAACGAGAGACCCAAACTACAGACCCTTTCTAGAGGAACAAAGAGACAATGATCAAACCATGGACCCCTAAGTGATTTATGACCCAGGAACTACCTAAAAATAGCAACAAAGACTGACCAAGCTCAACACGGGGAAGGAGAAAATGATAGAGGTCGTAAATCAATAAGTTTTCAAAGGTAAATTGGGGTGAGATCATTTTGATTTCCAACATAGGCTCGACTCGGGAGTGGGAACTCCCTGCGAGTGCTACAAGAACAAAAGTAGACCAAGTGCCAAAATATCCATTGGGAAAGCAGAGTCATCTTGCGAAAGCAGAGCAGAGTAACAAAACCATCTTTAAAAATAGACAAAGAAACCAATAAAAATAGGTCACCAAGGACCAGATCAAGAAAACAAAAGAGGATGGGAAAGAAATGACAAACTATACATTGTACACAAGATTTATTCCTAGATTCAATGAAATCAATCTAAGAAATGCTTCAAATGCCTACCATTGATAGGACACTCGAGAAATTCACCATCTAAGTCTTTGAGGAAGAAGGTATGCTCTCCAATTCGATGTCAATAGAGTAAGGGCCCATCCACAATGAGTCAAACATACCATGCCCGCCCTTATCCTCATGTATGTTATCCCATAGTAGCATAATATCTCTAACATTGAAAGCTCTGGGAGTGACCTTCTTGTCAAATAACTTCTTCAGTTTATCTCTGAATTTTACATGCCTTTCTTTGGGATGGCCTCATTTCTTCTTCAAGCTCAAATATTTGGTTAATACGGGCATCATAAGGACCTACCTTCTTGATATTCTAGTTGTTTCATAAACTTATATGAAGACGAGTTGCATATCAAGAGGAAGAAAGGCCTGAGTCCCATACACCAACTCAAATGGACTCTTTCAAGTGACCCTCTTGACAATGATCCTATCTGCCCAGACTACAAATTTCAACTTTTCACCCCACCTTCTCTTGTTCTGCTCCAATGTCCTTCTGATGATTTTCAGCAAATTCTTATTACTGGACTCAGCTTGTCCATTTCCTAGAGGATTGCAATTGGAGGCATATGTCAAGTTGATCCCATACTCTTTACACATTGCCACCAAAGGTTTAGCTCTGAATCTCATGGAATTGTCATCTATAATCTCAACTAGTACCCCAAACCTACAGATGATGTTGTTTAGCACAAAATCCATGAAAATTGGTGTGTTGCCTTCTTTATATGGATTTCCTCCACCCATTTAGTAAAATAATCACTTGCTATAAGAATCCATCATGTGGCCGCACTTGAAGGGTCTGAAATCTCACCAATGAAATCCATCCCCCATTGCTTGAATGGGGCTTCACCGGTGATACGGGGATACAAAGGAGGGAGCCTAAAGCTTTTATTCTTTCAAAGAAACATTGGCAGCTTTCACATCTTCTAACCAACAAGGTTGTATCCTTGAAGAGAGTTGGCCACCAATAACTAGCCCTCAGGATCTTGTGTGTTGTGACTCTTCTAGCAGAAAAATTCCCTCCATAAAATCCTCCATGGAAATCAGCAATTATCTTGGGGGCATCTTCTTTGATAATGTACCTCAAGAGGACTCCCTCTAGGTTCTTCCAAGCTAACCCATAATCAAAGATGACATATTTATGGGAATCCAACTTAAGGGCTCTCTTTTGATTCTTACTTAAATGCTCGAGGTAGTTTAAATATCCGAGATAGAACATCACATCTTTGTACCACTAGGAATCCATCAACTTTTCAAAAACGCTTGCCCTTTCTTCTTAAACTTCATTTACCTCAATAGTCTACGCAAGTTACTCTCAACCATAAGCTTAGCCGAGCCCAAACCTCTCACCGGCTTCATGGTTTGTATGTCCATATCATCTTCTTCCAATTTTTTCACCCATCTACATCTTTTCTTGAGACCTCCATCTCGACATGATGTCATTTACCATGGTATGGGGAACATAAAAAAACCTTTGAACTTAGGATATAATGCTGAAAACCTTTGTTTCCTTTACCAAGGAAAATGACTACTTTTCCATAATGGTATACTTTAGTTTTGCCACCTACAATGCCTTACTAAAAAAAGGCAATTGGCCTCTCGGCCCCTTCATCATCCTTGCGGTGGGGACGAAGAAATAGTGTTATTTGAAGCAAAAAAGAGAACAATTGAAAGGGCTCCTTATAATCTAGAGCTACCAATACAGGTGCATGCTTGAGTTCCTCTTTAATCCCATTGAAATCTTAGATAGAAACCTCCTCCCACTTGATGACATGGTCTTTCTTAAGCATGGAAGTGATTGGAATGGTCACTTCAGCAAAGTCTGATATGAATCTTCTGATGAATTTTATCTTCCCAAAGAAGGACTGAATTCCTTTCTTAGTCTTTGGGATTGGGACCTTGCTGATGGCCTCTACTCTTTCTAAATCAATCATCACTCCTTCTTGTGACATTATGTGACCAATCAACTTTTCCTTCTATACTCCAAAATGGCATTTCTTTGGATTAAGTGAGATGCCATATTCTCTACATCTTATCAACATCTTCTCCAAGTGCAACAAGTGGTTGCTTCTCTTTCTAGAAAACAATATTACATGATCTTGATAGAGTGCAATAAACTTATTGATGTAACCATAAAAAGCAACATCCATTGCTCTTTGAAAGGTGGCTCAGCGTTCATCAGACCAAAGGGAATCCTGACATAAACATAGGTCCTCCAAGGGGTAGTAAAGGCTGTCTTGATCCTTTCTGATTCCTTCACCACAACTTGGTTATAACCAGAGAAACCATCCAAGGTGGACAGCAACTCAGAACCAGTCACTAACTGCAGCATGTGTTCCATGTTAGGTAAAGAATATTTGTCCTTCACTGAATCTCTATTCAGATTCTTGAAGTCCACACATAACCTTATATCACCATTCTTCTTTCTAACTGGTACTAGGTTAGCAAGCCAAGAAGAATACCTTATGGGCTGGATAATCCCACCATCTCTTAGCTTCTTGATTCTTCTTACATTTTGAGGGATAAAAGTGGATTGATGGGCCTCTATTTTTTCCTAAATGGATTTACATTAGACTTGTGGGGATCTCATGTTGAAATAGGTCCTCTCTATATGCCTTTAGTTCAAAATAGGTTCAATCCAATGCAATCTTGATACTTTTTCAAAAATGATGTATGACCACTTTTCCACCTTGCTTGAGATTATTTCCTAACCAAAATTTCCTTTGCTTCTCCCCTATACCAAGGTCATGCTCCTCAATATCCCTCTAGGTTGCACACATCTATGAATAATACGATCAACATTATCAAAATTTGATTCAAGAGCAACCAACCCTCTAGGAATAGTATTAGTCTTAATTTGAATGATACCCTTGCAAAACAAGGTCTCTTGCCCTTCGTTGTACAAACCACTAGCTCCCAATCAATACTTTAATCAACAAATTCTCCCTTGTTTTGCAATAATATTCTCATCGATTATCATCATCAAAAACCTTCCAATGATTTATTTTGTCAAGAAGCAAGAAGGTCTAGTCAATACCTTAACCTTATATTCACAATATGGGGACATTGTGCAATTGTCAAACCAATATCCCAACATGATAAGCTTGTCTGCCAAGTCATTGAACTTACTATCATGATGCAGTATGTTAAATGAGTTGAACATCTCAATGAAGTCCCAAACTGCATGCTTGTATTGCTTCATTCATTTGTTCTTTGTGGCATAAATTTTTCTGACTTGTTTCATAATTAATTATGAGTCTCCTTTGACAATGATGTCCTTGACACCATATTTCTAAGAAATTATTGAACCCAACAATAGTGCTTCATACTCAAAATGTTTTTGGTGCATTCAAAGTTGTGTTTGAACAAAAAAATATTTTTTTCCTGACCAGGACAAAGTAGAACAATACAAGCACCATTCCCAAATTTGGAGCAAGCTCCATCAAACAACAGATTCTAGGGAGAGCTTGTTTGTTAAAGGAATTTTCATTCCTCAATCTTGTGCTCCTTTCCATCAAAAAATCCCACAAAATTGTCTACATCAACACTTGTGTACAATACCTTGTAGGAAGCATTGTTGGGATCCTCAATAAGATGAAACATTTTCTTTTCCCCATACAACCTTACAAGGCTACCCTCAACCTGGAATGGTAGCATAAGACATATCCATTTGGACACTCCCACCAACACTTGAGGCCCCTTTCCTTGTGAGTAGTATGCCCCACTTGGCTGGGCAATCAACTATGACAACATCAAGTTTTAAATTTTTACCTAGGTAAGCTGTAAGCTGCACCACTAAACCCTTCATGCATACCACTCTTTGGTACTTCTCTAGAATCCATGGCAAAGTGCACTTCCCACATGTTGTTGTCACTTTGATGTATAGATCATTCATGACTTCCAAAGGCATGACATTTCATGATGCCCCTGAGTCAAACATGTAGTTGTGCAAAATAGATTTATCCTTTATGATCAAAGTGGTGAAGAGTGGATCCAAATTCATTTGAGAGTCCACCAAGGATGTTCCCAAGTAGACCTCAGGTGGTTCATATAGCTCTTCTGATGCTGGTGGTGCTTCTGGTTCTTGAATGATTGAAGGAGTCTCCACAATATTTACATTTATGCTAGGGAAATCTTCTCTTCTTTCAACCCCAAGTATTCAAATGCTCTCCTTTTGTGCTTAGGAATCCTAAACAACTCAACAATTGGGATAGAGACTTTGATTTGACTCAACACTTATTCAATATCATATGGGAAATTATTTGGCAAGGTAGTATTGGAAGGAAATCCAACACACTCATTAGGTGGTATAGGATTTTTGACAACTTGGGCATGAGGAGGGGTATGATTTTTGTTTGGAACTGCAGGGCTTTTAACAAATGCATCTTTCTAGGAGCCTCTTTAGGAATGTTTGAAAGGGAGCTTTAGGCTTGGCTTGAGGCCCTGCCCCTTTGACACCCTTACTTCTTGTGTTATATTCCCTCTCTTGAGCAACAACAAAATTCATCAACTATTGTCTATCTTCCCCAGGATGGGATTCCTCCATCATAATTTTTATTATTAAAGCCCTTAAATATTCAAAGTCATTATTGCAAAATTCAAAAGCTTGTACATTATCTACTTCTAAATTATGAGAGAGAGGAAGAATGGGTACCCTATGAATGTAGTCCCAAAAGGTGGTAGCAGTTCTAGCGCTTATCACCTCTGTTGAAGTTGCCCCTTGTGGTGAGCTAGTGGAGTAACCCATCATGCAAACATCATCATCATTGTCACCATCAGCTTCTTCCTCTTCTTACGGGTCTTCTTCACAAGGAGCATGAGGCATGAAACATTTGTCACACCAATCAATGATATATGTCTCCTCCACAACTGTAACTTTGGAAACCAAAGAATCGGTACCATTCTATTATCCCTAGCTTAGGATTGTCTATTTCAAAATCCAATAGGTCCCTTACTTGTGTCATGGATATTTGGTGATTTGTGAATCTATCTTGTCCTTGTTACTTTTGTTGACCATGTGAGCTTTCCCAACTCCCTTCTCGGCTGGGCTAGCTTATAGGAGATTTCTTTGACAACCCCTACCAAAGTTTTCACAACTTCTTCCAAATTAGTAGCCTTACTTGCTTTGGTTTTTCCGGGATAACCAAATTTATAACTTCCCTTTTTGGAGGCTTTCCAATTTCCTTGATGTTGTTCTCTATTTACAAAGCCATGGTGAAGGCTTGCCTCAAATTTGTGGGGTTTTTGTCTCTTAAATAATATGCAGCCTTTTATCAAATGCATCAGTATATTTGATCAAACATTACTCATCACAAGTATTTATAATGTAATCGGTCAAGATACCGCCATCGGTCACTTTGTGCGTGGATTTTTTTAGAAAACATATTTTCAGCCAAACCATTGGCTCTTATGGATCTAGACTTCACCTAAATTTTGATCTAATCTGTGATGTTGGTGTATGCTTGTTTGGACCCACACTCCAACTTGCATATAGGGATTTAAATTCATAACATTCTTGATCTACAAAATGGGTTTTTCCCATCACTTAAAAAAAAAGAGAACAAATCAACAATAGATCTCAAACTAGATCTAAGATAAATCTTGTATTGCGATAAATAACTAAGAATACATGATAAAATATAAGATTCATCTATTTAAAGGAGGATTCAAATGGATGGAATCCCTTTCCTCTTGCACATTAGATTTGAGAAGTCTCATTCATGATTTTCCCCATATACATGGCATCCAATCCTTCAACCTAAAAATCAAGGAGAAAAAAATGAATGAGTTTAGGGTAAGAAATGCTCAAGAAGACTCCTTAACGATGATTAGGGCTTCTTTTGAGTAGATCTAATCTTGTGGTCCCTAGTTATTTGATCCAAGGGATAAGAATCAACCCTACAATTGTTAGGTGAAAATATTCATATTATGGTTTTAAATTTTAAATAAATCAAATGTATGTGTTATTTAGGTGAATGGGGCCGATAAGGGAGTTAGTTTATTAAGTTAAAAATGTAAACCTTATAGTAGGTTTTAGTGAATGAGTATATGGACATTATAAATGGATTAATAATATTTAATTGATAATTTATACCTTATATATCCTATGAAATGCAACATTGCTAGTAGGAATTAATTAAACGTATATTAGGTTTTGACACCCTTGTAACTTAAAACAAAAAAATGTTGAAACCTTACGGATAATTTTTATGGATTAATGTGGTATTAATTTTTAGGCATTACATGTGGTATTAGAGCCATGGGTTCAACCTTTAGACACCAGGTACACTTGCAAACATAAGACAACAAGAAAACTTAACATTAACTCTAAACCTAGATCACACAACATTGTATGATGTTTTAAAATGTATAAAATCTAGAAAACTAAAAACAAAATCTAGAACGGTAGACTAACCCTTGCCTTGGTTTGTGCAAGAGGCATGGACTAGATGAGAAGTTCTTGCACATTGACCTAGACTTACCATCCCCATATTAGGTAGTAGAATCCATATTTCCTTAGATACTTCAGACAATACATGATGTTAATGCCATTATACGTGGAGGGTTTAGGTGGGATACCTAATAGACATGATCAAAAGCCATCGGTAGAGGCTCAGTGCACCTTCTAGACATAGTGATAGGCATAGGGAAGAGAACACCCATGTGGATTTAGTCACATGAGATTCACCATAGAGAGGTCATGGAAATAGGGATAAAGGACACATGCACAAATCTAGGAGCCCTAAATAGTGTGATGATCGTGTCAAGATACCTAGAGGTAGAGAATCTAAAGTGAAAGATCACATCGAGAGAGATTCTGAAACTCTACCCATCTCATTTTTCCGGGGACACAAGAGTATTTCAAGTAGAGGCATGGTTAGTCGGATTGAGTGCGGTGGTTCAAGCTATGTCCATGTACAAACAATAAGAAGGATCGTGTTTCCATCCACCTTCTCGAGATATAGATTCAGATTTTGGTGGAGTACCGAGGAACAAAAGCTCCATGTGGATTCAGAAAATCACTTGGGAGCTCTTGAGGAGCATTTCAGGATTACATACTTATCCAAGAGGTTAATTTAGCAAAGGATATATGAGTTCTACAACATACATTAGGCATCCATGACAGTGGAAGAGTATGAGATTCACTTCATGTACCAATTCGGTATGTAGACTACATGCAAGATGAGCGAGTGAGGATCCATTAGGTTCGTCAGGCACGAAACTAGACATTGGAGGGGCGAAGCATTCATTTTCTACGAGACTCTAGTAGAGGCCATTGAGAAGGACTACATTGTAGAGGTGACCATAGGGAAGATGCAGCAGGCCATAGATAGAGTGTAGAGTTATATCTAGCAGATGCAAGATAGTAGATTCAAAGGGTCATCTCCTCCTCGTGGCAGACATGGTTCTACATAGTCTTCATTTAGACATCAACAACACCCACCTAAGCAACAATAGCAGTAGACTCACCCTCAATTTAGGCCTCCATAGATATTCGATGCTCAGAGGGGACATAGTATGGGGCCTCTTCTAAGGGGACCATCAAGATTCGAGCTTTGTCAAGAGCTCATCCAACAACAACCCATCGGCGGCGACCACAAGATTCCATATCGGGATCATTAGGATCCATAACATAGACCACTAGTGTATCTATAGGAGTTTCTTCTCACTAGACGGGACTTGGTCGTTGCTTTATGGATGCGAGATCTTGGGGCATCATGGAGAGAGTGTCCTCGAGAACCCTAACAATAAGGGTAATGCACCATTTTGAGCCTACGGTAGGCGACATGGCTAGGATCCAGAGGATATGTGCAGTGATCGACAACCTCCAGGAAGAGCACTAGTGTATAGTAATTGATATGATAGGTAACATTGATGGCATTTCTATTCTGTTTTATTTAATTCATGCTCCTCAAATTATTTTATTCCCCATTTGTAATAGAGCGATGCGAGTTAATGGAAGTTAGGTAGAGCCGTAGTAAGGGTGTGGAGATGGCTTCTGGAGCTAATCTCATAGTGGAATCCTTAGTCAAGGAGTTCATAGTTGACCTAGGACCCTTTTCCATGACCTTGGATATTTGTATCCTTCCTTTGGGGTCTTATGGGATTATTGGGCATGGATTGGTTATCTTCACAAAGGGGCGGGGTTGATTGTTATAGTAAGGTAATATAATGTGCAAAGGATTTGGGAGTGGAGTCGGTGATAGTTGGGGCCAAAAAACACCTCTATTCACACCATATACATTATGCAGCTTAAACGTGTGTACGTGATGAGGTTACAAGTTGTATGTTATCATGATTAGCGACATATCAAAGGATGAGTCTAGTGGGCCATCACTTGATGATCATCATTTTGGTATCCAAGTTTATTCTCCCTTGGAAGCCGAGAAACATCACACATTTAACAAGATACTCGAGATAGACAAATCATAAGTTGTTTTGTAGCCGAGGAAGGGATTCGCTAGTTCTTTGTCACTCAGGCATTGGAGAAATGGTTAACACCTTCATTAAGGATTTGATTTATCCTCACTACTTTAGGTCGTGCCTTTCAACCAAGGTGAGACGACCATTTTGTAACGTCGATGGTGAAGGAAATGAGGAGATCCTTCTTTGCACACTTTTTTAGGGAACCTTGAGAAAATATGATCAATACACCACAATTTAACTCTCACGAGTTGTCACTTCTAAAGAATGGATATATTTCATGAACAAGGTTCGGAGTTACTAGAGACACTTAAGACCTACTTTATTAAGTATATTTTGGTAGTAGAATTTGTTCATTTTTGCATACACAACGAAACAAGGGTACTTTAGGTAGGATTCATGGTTATTTGAAATTTTGGTGGGGAATTAAGCAATATGAAGTTGATTTCACCATATATTTGAGAACCTTTACAAAAATTGGAAAACTAACAGACATAATGCTTTAGAATAGCCAAAATATTCCTTCAACCAAAAGGTGTCCATGATGGAGGCCTAGATCTGCATGGTTTCACACAATCTTTAAGAATTTGACATGAAGGCTCGAGCTAAAGACTCAATTAAACATTAAAAACTGCTAGACCATCACGCCTAATATACACTCATAGGCTTACATACAATCTTTATCAACAAAATGGTAGTAAAGTGATTTTAAATCATTTATCTCATTACAGGTTGAAGGCTCTTGTCATAATGAAATTGCTAATGCCACTGAACTATCACAAGGACGAGATCATATGTGATTTAGAGGGATTTTAACATAAGATTGCAACAAGTACATCAAAACCATTTGAAAGACATTTTGAAATAAAAGCAAACACAAATTTTCCCAAGATCAACACAGATTAATTCGAGATCTATTAGATTTATCGGCGGGTCTTTAATAGTCTCATAGCTTGTCAATGGTTGTACACTCACAACCATCTTGACATGATCAAATCTAAAATAGAAGAGATTAAGCTTGGTTTCTTAGAGGGTATCTCGGGAAGATGGGATTTCTCAATTTTTCTCATAATAATTAAACCCCCGACCATTTGCAAGAGTATGTTCATTGCATTTGTACAATTCACTTGCTCACTCATCCCAAATTTCCCCCAAAAGAAGAATATTCAAGGAATCCTTTACTTGTTACCAATTTGTCTCAAAAAGTGATGTTTAACAAATTTACACCAAAGTCTGCCAAGTGGAAAAATCATGAATTGATCATGTTTTTCATAACTTCAACCATGACTAGGATGCCACGCCATATATTTTTATAGTCCTTCTAATCGTTCTTTTATTTTGTCATGCGATAAATCCCCTTTTTAATCATTTTCAGGTGGCTCTGTATAGTTGGATCTGTCAAGAAATCCTTTTCACCCTCGAGAAAACACCTTAATAAATGAGTTCCCTCGCATGGATGCCTACATTCATGCCTCTCAGAAATGAATGTCCACGCATGGATTATTCCACATACCGTCTTTGTGAGTCGCGTTGGCCAAGTGCAAATAAGATTCAACAAAAATCTCCACATGTTTCCTTGGCGTAACTACAAAGGTGAAGAACATAGGCAAGTTCCCAAATGAGCACGGGCCTTCCAAGTGTTTGTTTGGTAAAACTTCAAAGATGAAGTTAAGAGGTAGGACCTCAAATGATCGCAAGCTCTCCACGTTCCCTAGGCCCAAGAAAACTACCTTTTGGCCTTTGAAAAAGTATCCAGTATAAAAAGGAGCCAACGGAAGATTCCACGTGTCTCTTTGGCACACTTTTGATATGGTGCCCAAAAGCGGAGACCCTAAATGAGCAAAAAGTATCCATAAGGACTAGCGGAAGGCACCATAAAAATGAGGCCATTTAAAAGTCTAAAAATGGAGCAGTCTCTAGCGAAAACCTCCATCGTACCTTGGCACTTCTTCAAAATAAAATTACAAGGGAAAGTCCCCAAATAGGCATGGGCCCTCCATGTGTCCCAGGGCCTTAAAAGGTTACTTGAAAATTTTAAGTATAGAGAGAAGCTAGCGGAAGCCTCCACGTGTGTCCTTGGCAAAATGCAAGCAAAGTAAGACCTAGAGAAGGATCCTTAAATGAGAGTCCCCATGTCCAAGCGTTGAGTTGAAGTGGGCCTTAGAGTTTTGAAAACCACGCTTCCCCACTTATAACTTGAAAAACTGCCACATGTCCTTCTTCGGGGTCAGTAATACTTTTTCCCAATAAGCTTCATATTTTCTAAATCATTATTTTCTAACCACGCGGGCTGATTTAGTATTTTTTGGATTTTCCAAACAAAGTTACTGATTTGATTTGGTATTTTTTACAAATGTGACAAAACCGCAATTTTCACCAAAAATACCCGTCGAGCTACTACATCCGATCAAAAAAGACCACATTCCACGAGATGTTGGGACAAAACTTATAAGAATTCATTCCCAAATTACAAATTCTTTCTCATGGGCTAGAGAAGCGCACAATATTTGGACTTAATGTGATCCTCAACCAAAGGGTGATCATGGTAACCAAATGAAAGAAAGAAACTTTCACGCATCAATACTGAGGAGACAGAGAAAAATTTCAAACCAAAAGACATTTTTGAACAAATGGAGCGAGATTAAATTGAAAACCAACACATCATATCTTGAGTGATTTTTTAGATGGATTTCGGGAGCTTCCTAGGTTACCTCTCCCATGTGAGATAGAAAATTTGGTTTCAAGGGAGTCTATCTCAAAGCACCTTATGAATTACACATGGCTCCTGAGCTCAGTGTCCCAGGGCCTTAAAAATTACTAATCCAAAGTGTATCCCCATAAGTGCACTGATGATTTTGTAAAGAAGAAGGATAGATCTCATGATTTTGTATTGCCTCACGTGTTTTCCAAAGTAATGATGAAGAATTACCCCTTAAGGTAATACCTGTTCATCAGATTAAAGGAGCCACTTTATTTTTATAAATAGATATTAAATTTTGATACCATCATTTAAGGATCACAGAGGCGAGATATTCATGACCTTCCATACAAGATAAGCGTTGAGTTCATAGTAAGTGGGCCGTAGTAGATGAGTTTGATGAATGGGTTATTTCGGACATTCTTAGATCTTTCGTTCTCATCTTTCTTGATGACATTTTGATTTACTCACGCACACGTGAGGAGCACAAGGAGCAATTTGATAAGTTTTGCAGTGTCTTCATGACCAACAACTTTATGGGAACATAGAGAAGTGTGTATTCTTTCATTCAGAGGTGCAATACTTATGTCACATCATTTCGGGGAAGTATTGTCATAGATCCTTCCAACATTCAAGCTATTAAGGATTGTCAAAGCACTAACTAGTGTGAATGAGGTGTGCGATTTCATGGGGTTGGTAGTTTACTACCTAAGATTTGTTTAGGACGTTTCTCATATTGTGCACCCCATCAATTCATTGGTAAAAATGAAAGAAGTGTTTTTAGTCCAATAGACATGATCAAGCCTTCATTACCTTTGAAGGGATGCCTTATGTTATCACAAATTCTTGTTGTTCCAGACCCTCATAGGGATTTCTTCATGTGTACAAATGCTTCCTTAGCAGGATTAGGTGGGTTATTGATGCGGGAGTGCCGCGTGGTTGCCTTTGAGTCTCACAAACTCAAAGATCATGACCTTAATTATTTGACTCATGACCGGAGCTTACGAGAAATTGTGCATGCTTTGGTTCAATGGAGACATTTCCTTCTTGGCAGGGGAATTATTCTCAAGATAGACCATTTGAGCTTACTTCACCTCTTCATGCGAACTCAATCTCAATGCTCGTATGCAATGTTGGATGGAGTTACTATGCTGCGAGTACAACATGGAGATAAAGCATGTAAAGGGAAAGAGAATGTTTTTTTCCGATGCTCGAGTAGATGGGGACATTTGGTTATGACTACTTTAATGGGTACATATTTGTGGAGAATAATTTTATGACAACTTCCACACGATAATTTCTACCTTGCGGTAAGATAAGATATTGAGTCTTAGAGAACCCTTGAGGGAATTTTAATAGTTTTACATTAGTGTCAAATGGACTACTCAGAACAAAAAATTTGGATCTATGTACCTAAGGATTGAGGTTTAAGACATGATATCTTAACAAATTCTCATCATCCACCTTATTCATCCCATCTAGGGGTGAAGAAGATCCATGCCACTTTGAGACAACTATACCATCGCAAAGGTGTTCGGAGAAATGTAGCTCAGTTTGTGCTATGGTGTTTAGATTGTCGAGAGGGTGTAGGATAAGCATCAACATCCAGCTAGTCTTCTTCACCTACATGCTATTCCGAGAAAGGAAATGGAACACCATTTCCATAGATTTCATAGTAGGGATACGACGTCGAGATACCACCATGATGTCATCATGGTCATAGTGGATAGATTGACGAAAGATGATCATTTTCTTCGGTGAAGACCACTTATATAGGTATTGAAGTAGAGAGGTGTACCTCAATGAGATTATAGACTACACAAGATTTTATAAAGATCAGCTCTAACCATGATCCCTTGTACACATCACACTTTTGTATCACCATGAAAGCAGGCCCTTAGGATGAGTATCAACTTCAACACAACCTATCATCCAGAGACAGATGGATATATGAATCGGGTGAATAATATTTTAGATGACATGCTTCAAATGTATGCCATGGATCATCGATCTAGGTGGGAGGAATACTTGTATTTAGTTGAGTTTTCATACAACAAACAGCTTTAGAGTTCGATTGGGATGGAAAATTTTGAGGAAATTTATGTCGGGAGTGTAGGACACCTTTTAGTTGGGATAGACTTGAGGACAAAGTATCTATTGGCCCAACTTTAAAGAAGACATGGACAACAGTTTGTTTTTATTGGATAGAGGTTGTAGGAGGCATAGGATAGGAAGAAGAAGTATGCAGATTAGATGAGAGTTTATCATAGTTATGAGGTGGGCACAAAGGTGTTTCTTCATGTCAAACCTCATAAGAGTCCTATCCATTATGGAAAAGGATCTAAGTTGTCTCCTAGATTTTTGGTCTATTTGAGATCCTGGAGAGGATCGGTCCCTTAGCTTATTGTCTAGCCTTGCCACCCAACTTGTCTTGCATACATGATGTGTTTCACATATATGTTCTTAAGAGATATATCCCAGATCCATCTCATGTATTGGATTGGATCACATTGTAGGTGCAGGAGTAGGACCCTACGCCTTGAGGAGAGATTAATCAAGTGCGAGTGCGGTGGGACGGGTATGATGAGGCTGCTGCACTACATGGGAGGATGCTACTTTGCTACGAGTCTATTTTCCACACCTATTTTAGTGACTTCTAGGAGGAAGTCAAGTCTAAGGGGAGGGGGATGTAGTGCCCACTCATCCTCGACACTTATTATATTTTAATCTTGATTACTGTTGACTATAGATATGGATGTTATTGTATCATTTTGGTTTAATATGATGTTAGATGATAGAGATATTATGATTATTGATGGATTTTGATTCATAGTATGATTGTGTGGATTCTCATATACATAGAGAGACATTTTATTTTGGTGATGATGATGTTTTGTTGGCATATATATTACTAACATTCAAAATTCTCTTCGTGTTGAGTAGGATTTAGCATTTGAACTAATCTTGTAATCTTGTTGATATTGATAAAAGGATAGAATTGAGATGTTGTTGGAATTTTAGATGAATTATAACATTGTTTAGTTGAGATGATGATTTATCTATATGAGGATGATTATTTATTTGTGTGCATATATTTTATGTTTTATGTTTTTGATGTAGCCACGATTTGAAGGAGGTATTGTGTGATTTTTTAGGTAATTAAATCACAACAATCAAAAAGGGGATTGGAGACCAACCACAATGGAATACTAGATGGATACAATGAAGGTCACCATGGTAACTTGTGTAATGTTTGTTGTTTTGTTTTATTTTGTTAGGGGGTCCCCATGGGGGGATGACCTCCAATTGTGACCATGGGCTATGTGTGCAATTATTTCCCTTTTCTTTTATTTATTGTAGAGTATGTGATTTATTTTGTGATGTAATTTATTTAATAATTTATAATTAATTTGTGCTTTATTAAGTAATTTAATCATGTTATTGGATTATCACGGGGATGTAAAAAAATGGCCATTTATTAGAGTAGTTGGTCATTTGGATTTTGATTAAGTGTAAGTGACTTTGAGTGTTGTACACTCTACCTTGCCTTGAAATTTCAGATTTGGGCTTAAGGGAATTTTGGAGGCTTGTAGGACAAGCTAAGCTTGTCCCACACCACTTAATTCATATACCCACCCTACCTATGGATTGGGTGGTCAATAAAACACCCCATTAAGTTTTTTGTAAGAAAAAAAGTTACATTTATTGCACTTTTCTTACTTGGGTTTTAAATGTGTCCTTAGGGTGTTGGTTTGGATTGTGTGTGTAAGAGGCTTGTCATTCCTCTCACCCACCAATTTATTGTGCATTGGGGTTTAGGTTTGAATTTTGATGTGGAGTTGAAGATAAGTGATGTGGCATCATCCATGGAGCCACCTCACCCTCCCCTCTCCCTTTTATATATATGTAAGTTTATTTGTTTATTTGGAGGTGACTTCATTGTATTTTTGCTCTTGTATTTTTGGAGTTGGAGAGTTTTGGATCGTTTGTTGAATTTTTGGAGCTTGTTGGAGTTGGATTGAGCTTGAAGGAGCTTAGTGTGTGACTCTTTGATCAAGTTCTACCATGGAAAGGTAGGAACTACACTCTTGTTTTAATTATTTTCTTTTATATGTGTATATTGGTATGCAAGTGAATAGTTTGTAAGCTTATTGGGATCTTGGGTAGAATGCTGAGTATGGTGTAAGAGAAGGATATGGGGAGTTTATATGTAGGGAGGTATAAGAGTTTATTTCAAGTTTTGAGAGTGAGTTGGGCTGGGTGCCCCAACTTGGATAAGAGAATGCTTGCATTTCTTACTTGGTTCTTTTGAGAGAGACATACGAGATTATAGGGAGGTATAAGATAATGTAGGAGGTATAAAGGATCTTGAGGGATACATAATAGTTGTGTAGGGGTTTTAGATTTATTTTGGAGGGTTTTAAGGTGGGCACCTAATCCCATTGGGAGGCATAAGTGATATCCCCATATATCCTTGCTCAATTGGCTTTTCATTTTCAAGCTTTGTATTTTATTGTTTCCTTCTTGTAATTGTATCTTATGTTGAATGTGTTTAGATATAGTTGTGAAATTTAATTATTTTGATGTGGAAGCTTTGTGATAGTGTTCATGAGTTGCATTCATCATTTATTGCATTTTGCTTGGGGCTCGGGGGCCAATGAGGAAGATATCTTCTTCTCCTCATTGGATTATTGATTGGGTGGAGAGTGTTGCCTCTCCCCATTTTTTGTTCTTTGATTACATTGAAGAAATGGTGGAGATCTTGTTGAATAAGTGGGACTTGGATTATTTTTGAATTAAAAATAACCCTTCATTGTAGAAATTTTCTTGTAATTCCCACTTAAGGTGGAAGACTAGTAGACTTGTATTTAAAAGAAAAGTTGCCTTGCAAGTTTTATTTACCAAGTTGTAATATCATATTTGAAGGAAGTTCATTAAAGAATGTGTCTTTTATTTCTCTTAAAATTAGTTGTATGTAAAGGAATGAATTAAATGGATATCATGTTTAAATTTTACCTTGTGTTGAAAGAAAAGAAAGTTGCAAATCTTAATGTTTTGATCACAATGTGAATTGGGAGGTTGTCATAGCCTTATTCTGGGATGAAATAGTTAAACACTCTTTGGTTTTGATATATTTAAAGTTAAATTTATCCTTTATATATATGTTATTTTATACATACTTTTTTTATAGTTCTCTGGCCTACATAGTCACTAGCACCGGTTGGTCTTAACCAATGTCGGTGTACTCGGTGCAACATCGATCACTTTGTTTCATATTGTAGTATTTAAAATAACTGCGTAAGTTACTTTATCAACTTAAATGATGTCATGGCCTACACAATAACCTTAAATTCAATGAATAATTGTGGAAAAGTCATTTAGATAAGTGTGAAGAACAAAATATTGAAGATATGTCAAAATTTATAAAATGGACTCATCCGACAATGAATCGGCATCATAGAATGCACCATCGTCGGTATTCCAGTGAATGACATCGATCCACCTGGACATCGCACAAATTTATTTTTCCCAACTTGACAGTCATTTTTGTGCCCTTGTTGATATCAGATGCTTCTAAGACTATTATGATTTCTCAAAATTGAATAAGAAGTTGCTCATAGAATTAATCTCTTACCCCTACATTTAAAACTTACCATGAACATAGCTGGAACCGATAGTGGAACTAAGGTCGATAACACAAGTGTTACCATGGTCCATCAAGAGTCCATCATCGGTAACTTGTGCATGGATTTTTTTAGAAAACGTATTTTTGGGCAAACCATTGGCTCTTATGGATCCAGACTTCAACTAAATGTAGATCTAACCCGTGAAGCCCTTGTATGCTTGTTTGGACCCATACTTCTACCTACATATAGGGATTTAAAGGCATAACATTTTTGATCTACAAAATGGGTTTTTTCCCATCAATAATAAAAAAAGAGAAAAAAATCAATAATAAATCTCAAACTAAATCTAAGATAAATGTTTGTATTCGTAATAAATAACTAAGCATACAGATTAATCCTAAGATTCGGCTATTCTAAAGGAGTCACCAAATGGATGGAATCCCTTTCCTCTTGCACATTAGATCGAGAAGTCTCCTCCATGATTTTCCATTGATCCATGACATCCACTCCTTCAACCTATAAACCAAGGAGAAACAAATGAATGAGTTTAGGGTAATAAATGCTCAAGAAGACTCCCTTAAGGATGTTTAGGGCTTCTTTTGGGTAGATCTAATCTTGTGGTCACTATTGATTTGATCTAAGGGTTAAGAATAAACCCTACAATTGTTAGGTGAAAATATTCATATCATGATGGTAAATTTTAAATAAATCAAATGTATGTGTAATTTGGGTGAATGGGGCCACTTAGGGAACTAGTGTATTGAATTAAAAATGTAAGCCTTCGGTAGGTTTTAGTGAATGATTCTATGGAAATTATAAATGGATTAAAAATATTTAATTGATAATCTAGACCTGATATATCCTATAAGATGCAACATTGCTAGTAGGAATTAATTAAACATATATATATATATATATATATATATATATATATATATATATATATATATATATATATATATATATATATATATATATATATATATATATATATATAATATATATATATATATGGGTTTGATGCCCTTGTAACTTAAAACAAAACAAAAAAATCTGCAACCTTCCGAATAATTGTTTAAGGATTAATGTGGTTTTAGAACGTCAAATTTGTGGGCGTTACACTACCAATGCTCTTGGGTATTTTATTACTAAATGTGTGGTTCTAGGTTACATTAAGGGAATCTTCTTATTGGATCATTATATTCATCTCATTAATGGTCATTTTGTTGATGATTCATTTCTCACTCATGCATACAATGATTAGAATTGTATTGAAGCTTTTAAATATCTTGACTTATTTTTGTCTTACCTCGGATTCAACATTCGGATGGAAAAAATCTTGGGCTATTAGAAAAGTAGTTTGCATATTCCCAACTAGCTAAACACCTACTCGTGGAAGTGGATTTTCTGTTCATAATAATTAAAAATTTTGGTCATATGATTTTCATTTTATAATGATTATGATACCTTATGGAAGTGTTTGATTGACAAATTTGAGCGTCATACAACCTCTCGGTGGATATCTAAATCTCTCTCTTTAGCTGGAATATTTTAGGTGTGTACCAAGGTTCTTGTGGCCACCCATGTGTGGTATTCCTCTTATTGGTGCATCTCCTAAGATTCCTTTGCCAAACTTGCTAAATTTCTCCATGATTACCTTTAGTCTAAAAATTGTAGTTCTAGGAGATCCCTTCGGGTTGTATGGGAATTTTTGTTTTCCCCATTATGAAGGTGGTATGGGCATTATTGAAGTTCACCCACACAATATTTTTTTTATTCTAAATGGGTGGTGCATTTCCTTTTAGGTAAATAATTCTAGAACATATTACGTCTCCATTGCATTGAATCGGGTTCTCTATATGGTACAAAATGTTGGAACAATGTAGGGTTACATACCTTACTTATCACCAAAGTACCAAGTAAAGATCATTGTGGGTTCATCACCTAAAGTATATGAAAGGCCTCTAAAGCTATGTAATCTTTGTTGTGCTTGATTGGAGATGGATTCCACACTAGGATCTATTTTATCTCCTAGAATATCTTGTAGTCACCCATTCTCACTAAGGATAGTATCAAGTTTTTGAATGTCTGGGCATCCAATCTCTCCATTTATCTTGAAAAGGAATTCACACAATTCAAGATTTGGTTTCCCACAGAGACTAGAATCCCTAGCCTAGGATTAAGATGAGATTTAATATTGTTGACTTAGACCTTCCATCTATCCACAAAATTTAAGAATTTATGCCAAATTTTACGCTTCACAAGTTGGGGCTTAAAACTTTGGATGCTTGGTGGAGGATTTGCATTGGAATCGTAAATTTCTTTTTTCAATACAATATAAAAATATCTACTGACTTTTGATTCCTATCTCACCTTCCATTTCTAAGTTCAATACTCTTTGGGGCTTCGATTTAGCTTTGACTACTTGGCTTTGGAATATTTATCATGCATGGAATCCTTTGTTAGAATCTAAAGTTAACCATTTTTTTGTGTCTCATTTATATGTGTCTTCATTTAGGTGAAAAGCTTAGTGACATTTGCATTCCAAATCCTAACTTCTTTTTCTTGTTCCATTGCAGATGAAGATAGGTGACAATGATGGTCGGTAGGTGGATCCTCCCTTGGCCAATCCAATCAGTGGAGTGTTTATCCCTCCCCAGGATGACCCCCTCCTCCTCCCGGAGCGGTGGCTTGTACATAGTATTTTCTTATTTGATTTAGTTTTTGTGCTTTCTATTTACCCTTTGGATATTTTTTGTTGGTATTTTGTGGGACCGTGACTTTTCCAGTCGCCCCTACTAATGTAACTCTCTTTTATTAATATTAATATAAGGGCAGTTCCAATAGTTAAAGAAAAATAATTACATTACCATACTCTTTTATGTGTAATAAATATAAACATTTTTATTTATTTATTATTTTCTTCCTGATTTTAATAAATAAAGCTATCAAAATTTTAAAAAATTACAACCACACTAACTTCAGCATATAAACTACAATTTGGATCAACACACATTTCTACCCAGCCTTATAAAAACATTGCATCACACATCGTGCTATCACTTTATTGATTATTTTCCTAAAATACAACATATAAACTCAACCCTATTAATGATTGATTATTTTCCTAAAATACACATATACACTCAACCCTATTAATGAATGTATTGCTTTATCACATTACTTTCTTTAAGCCATAGACCAAAATTACAGCAAATATGAGGAGACAAGGGGAATTATGTAGATTACAACTTGACGAAAGTGTCGCTTAAGCTTTTGTTGTTGATCATTTGTAGATCTGAAGTAATATTCATAAACCCATGTGAGGGAGAGAAACATAATTGCAATTAATGGTACAACCGACGCTGTTAAAATCTCCCCTCCAAAGATGAGCTCATACTCTTTGAAATCCTTTGCATATTTATCCTTTTATGTGTATCAAGATTGCGCGGTATTGTAACAAGGATGGTTGCACTTACAAATGCAAGAGATGTGGACATTATTGCAACTTCCAAACTTAGCAACGAAAGTTTGGCCAATGGCGAGCGATCTACAGTAAGCTTTCCTTGCAGTCGTTCCCTAAATATCCATGCCATAACCACTGTTATAGAAGCAAAGAACGCAAGGCAATCAGAGAACAAAAATAATTGGAAAAGGGTTTCTAAGGACAGCTTGGCCACTTCATTATCAGTTCCTCCTGGCACTTCAAACATGGCTGCAAAAGTGCTAGTGGCAATCAAGGATGCCACCAATGTGTCCACATCCATTATCTTGTTTTCATTGCCACCATTTTGGTTATTATTTTTTTCTGATTGTGAAAAGGATTTCGAATTGGATTGCTGTATGAAACTTTGAGTTGCACCACCATCTTCCAGAATCCTTGCAATTGTGCCAAAATTGGAATTTTCAGTGGATTGAGCGGCAGTAACTATGTCAAATGCAGTCAAACCTTTATGATTCACAGTATTCAATTTTATATTGGGAAATGATAGCAAGTATTCCACAAGCTGCACAATTGACAAATCCATCATATAATTCATGAGTTAAAATTAAGTATAATAACAAACAACATTTGCAAACAACAAGTACAATTCATACAATAAAATCATGCAAAGTGATATGCAAATGTAGAAAAAGGGAAGGGTAAATATGATTACTAAATAGAGAGTAATAATATCAATAAGAAAAAAAAAAAAGAAAATTAACGGGCCACCATATAAGTGAAAACTTTTCAATAAATATAATTGGGAGAATGAAACATATGAACGACCAAAACGTAGGTAACATCCATCTTTTTAAAACATTCTGAAGGAAATTATTATCCTTTATTGGATAATGAAAATTTATGCTCAAATAACGAATTTGTATTGGCTCTATTTGGGCGACCACAAATTATTGGGAAACTATATTGTCTTCTTTTATTTTCTAATTTTAGTTATTTTTCGCGAGGACTGGTGTACTCTTAGATTAAAAGCAGTACATTAAAATAGAACTTCTATAACGCAACTATCTTGTATTATTTATCAAATACAATATAACAAATGATTAAACTACAACTCTTTTAGATTATTTTTAATTTTTATATTATTATATATAGAACATACTAAACTAGAAATAATAATAATAATTTTAATCATAAATTAAAAATTAGATTAAATCAAGAACGTTAAAGTAGATGTAAATCAAATAATAATACCTTTGGATCTACTGCATTCAGTGCTGCCAAATGTAATGTTGTATTGCCATAAATGTCATTGTCGCAACTCACTAATTTTCCAGCCTCTTGTGGATTGATATGCACGAGCAACTTATGCACCACTTCAAATCGATTATACTTCACGGCAAAATGTAATACAGTCTTAAGATCTTTGCTTCGAATTTCTATGCAATCTGGCATCAACTCCAAGAATACATCAATTATATCTCCGCTTCCTTTCAATGCTGCTATATGAATTGGGCATCTGCCAAGTTCATCCTCCTTTGTTAGTAAACTTTTGTCGAACCAATACCATAACTTATTGCAGTTGAATTTCATCTGTTTTTTTGTTATTTCACGGACAATTTCTATATGTCCTCCATGAACAGCACTATGCAAGGGAGTTGCACCATGCATGTCAGAAATAAAACTTATTTGATCCAATATATTCCAATAACTCGGCCACCCAAGTACCAACTTCACTACCTCTACATTAAACATTAGAACATTATAAAAGTTAATATTTCAGATTAAATAATACTAACAATTATAAATGAGACATGATTTAAAAAGTTAAAACTATCATTATTACATGTGCGATCGTCATGTTTATGGTTTGAGAGACATCACTATATTTTTGACATATTTTTATTTTAACATAAGAAATACAAATCTCATATAAAAGTACATTAAATTGTGAAAAACAAATACCATACACACACACATATATAAAAAGAATAATTAAATTTATATCCAATATTTTTAAATTATAATAAAAAATGATATAGATATTATATTCACAACACACCAAACACTTCAAATTAAATAATTTTTTTCTTCTCTTTTAACAAACATATAATACACAATTCTATAAAAAAACATTTACCTACAAATCACTCAAAACAAATATTAAACTATTTAAAATTCATAAACACAAAGATGAATAAGCTGAAAATTATGTTAATTGGTTAAAGCCGATACAATTAGATATTATCGAGTAAGCACAAAGTGGTGGGTCTATTACGTTCTCAATCATAAAATTCATGCTAATCAATGTCTTAAATTGATGGGTCTATTATGTTATCAATACTAAAATTTGTACTAATAAGGGATGAGGTCAGGATTGTGCCCCGAGCGAATTTGGCGGAATGGATACCCCTCAGTCCTTAGCAACTAAGCCTAAGAATTTGTGCACCTAACCCGTGTAGTTATTTAAGATTCAAAAAAAAAAAAATTATGCTTTTCACCACTTTAAATGTTTACAAGATAAGTTCCATTAAAAAACACTACCTAAACTTTAAAGGAGGTAACTGATTTTAAATCCATGATAAAAACCATAGTTATCAAATACAACTTCATAATTTTATTAATTTCTTATTGAATCATATAACTTTTTCAATTATCGAATCTTAAAATACAAATTCTAGAAAATGTATATTATTTTTTATTATTTTGTAAAATAAATTTTAAATTATGAATATCTCCATGATTTAATAGTTAAGAGTTAAAAAAATTCATTTTTCAAAATTATTTTGAAAAGATTTCAGCACTCCCAAATAAATTAAAAAGACCGTATTTTATATTTTATTATATTTTATTGATAGACTGTCTTTGTTTTGTTTTCCATATTTGAAGACAATCACTTAATCCTTTTTGTACCAAAAGTTTCTACCTTGATAAAAACAAATAGTAAACCCATAAAAAGAGAAAGAGAAAGGCCATAGACTGGTTCAATTTTTATCACTGGTTGATTATATAGACAATCTTAAAATAACTTGAACACTTTAATAGAACTCCATAAAAATAAATATTGTAAGATTATACCTAGATGCCCTTCATAAGCTGCAACGTGGAGGCATGTTTGGTGATCATTCCTTGGCCATAAGATCATAAACCATGGTGTGGCTTCCAGCAAAAGCCTCACTGCCTCCACATGACCATTCTGAGAAGCTATTATCAGAGCCGTTTCTCCGAACTGATTGCGTTTGGAAGATGGGCATTTGCTGTGGCGAAGAAGAATTCTTATTACTTCTTCATTACCGCACTTGGCAGCTTCGTGCAGCGGCATATTCTCGTCAGCATTGCGAGCTTTAGAGTTGCAACCCTTGAGGTTGAGAATCCACCTTACAATATCCAAATGCCCTTCTCTTGCAGCGATGTGCAGAACAGTGTTTCCTTCAAAAGTAACGCCGTTGGTCACATGACATGGGTTCAACCCATATACTCTTTCAAGAGCACTCAGATCGCCATTTCTGGAGGCAGTGAAAACTTCACCCAACATCCTTCTGCTCTCAGATTATCAGTCTTCCCTCTATCCTATGCATTACAACTGCATGTCCTTTCAATTTATAACTTAAAAAGATTTTAAAAAGAGTGAAGAGCATATATGTTCTGCTTCCCATTAGAAACATTCTAGAATTTACAATCTTGTTAAAGAATCGACAGGTAACTTATAAAGTAAAGCTAGATGACTGATAATTCCAAGGTAGTCCGTAAAAAAGAGAGCATATTTCGCTTTGTGATGTTCTCAGCCCTGTTCAATTTCTTTTATGTGGGTATTCTTCCTCACAAAGAATGTTTGAGAGATTAGGCAAATACTTTTGGAATGATAAACAGGGATATATAAAAATAATATCTTAAACATTTTAATAGATATTCGCTGCTCCAAAATAATATCACATCAATTTTATTTTATTTCTATAGAAAGCACAAGAAAGAGGAAAGTTAGTGTGATTAAAAATAATAATTGAGTAGCATTGCCATCCGGCTGCCCACAAGTTGCCGGTATGTTCTGTACTAGTAACTTCAAAAGAACTTAAATTTGAGACCTGTTGAATGCAAGTCAACAGTCTTCACCAACTGCACTAGTGCACGCCCAAATACTATGAATTTATCTAGATTTTATATATTTCAACTTGCATTAAAATATAAGAAATCCAAAAGATGCCGGCAAGATAGAGGATTCTTTGAGTTTCCTATACAAAGACAAGGTGGTGTGATTACCAAAAATAAACTAGCAATCGCACCACAAAGGTGTAATTGAAATGCCGATAGGGAAGTAAGAGTTTGTTACAAGACATGTAAGAGCATGCAAAAGAGGAACAAGAACTATGTAGAAGAAGATGACATAGTGAATGGTAGAAGAACAAAAGAGGAGAAGAGGCAGTAACAATGCGTGTAGAGGGAGAGAATAAGGCTTTATTGCTGAAAGGATAGTTGCAACTGAAGAAGTCTTTGTTCTTTGAATTTGCATAGGTGGACATATGTGCCGAGTGCTATGTTAGAGTACTTTTCAAAAGAAAATGCCGGGGAAGATACAAAGGTTACTCAAGGCAACGTACTCTTTGTAACACCCGCTAAAATCTTCCACTTGAGAACCAAGAACAACCTAGGCTTAGTTAGAAAAATTATGGAATAAATTTTTTTATTTTTTAGGTGTTAACAACCAAAGTCTCAAGGACAATTAAATTCAACTAATAACTTTTCCCATTATAACAATTACTAATTCCACATTATAAATCAATAAGTGTAATAAATCCACACCTAGCTCAAATCTCCTTAGGGATTAATTTAATCACTGATTACATTGACATTTTAGTTAGATATTCCCTGATTTAAAATTTTAGGGTTAAGGGACCAAAACAATTAAATACCCAAGGTATTTAATTCCACAAGATCCATGACAAGAGCAAGGTTTAATTACGGGGTAGGGAAAATACATATTTAAAATCATCAGAGTAAATTCTTACTTACCCACTCCCAGAACTCGGTTAAAGATTCAATTTGATTTTTCCCATGATTAACACAATTAAAACTTCCTAAAAACATTCCCATTAGATAGGGAATTTCCTCACCTTTCCGGTGATATAAAGAAGTCCTCCTAACTCCTCATATTTCTCAAGTTATGGGCCGACGGAACTTGGGTGAAATTTTCCCAAGAGTGGGCAAGCGGGCTTGGGAGGAAAATTTTCCCCAAATTGGGCCTACGGACTTCGGAGAGAAAATTCACCTAGAGGAAAATAGCAAACCGGTGGAGTGGGGAAGAAAACTTTTCTCAAATGCGGGCCGTGAGTGGGGAAGACATTTAGCGCTTTTGCCCTTTTGGGACAAAGTGAATTTTACACCCGCACCTTTGCCAATGCCCGGGAGGCCATGTGGTAGCTCCTTATTGGCTGCGGGTTAGCGGGCGGTGGGGAACATTTGGAAATTTTGACTTTTCAAAAGGAAAGGCAAAAGGTCGAAAGGAACCCGTGCCTCCACCAACATGAGAAGATGCCACGTGTCAGCAAACTATTGGCTACGAGTTGGCAAGCCAGTGAGGATAATTTAGAAATTTTGCCCAAATATTTTCTGAATCATTAAGGCTTAAAAGATTTGAGCCTCACGGCACCCAATGAAGCCACGTGTCGATCAATGATTGGGTGCGAGTGGCAGTGAAGTGCGGAGGAAACTTACATTAAATTTTTCCAAATTTATTTTAAAAGCACTTAAGGTTAAAATCAATCGAGCCTCTGCCGGCGCCACCAAAGCCACGATTCAATGAATGATTGGTTGGGGGTGGCGGGCTATGGAGGAAAAACTGTCAAATTAACTTTTTGCACTTAGATCATTTTTAAAAATGAAGGCCTGCGGATTAGCGGAGCGGCGAGAAACTTCATGAACTTGCAATTTTTGGGCAAAAAGCAAAAAAATAAAGTTTTAGCCCATGGGTCCACCCAAAAATATTTTATTCAATTAAATTTGAGAGTTAGATTATTTTTTTGGGCCCGATATGAAGTAAAAACTTCAGAAAGCCATAAATTTTGATTGGGAACTTGGTTTTTGACAAACGAGGACTTTCGTGAAAGCTCTCGATGTTCTCTTTGCACAAAAACCTAAAAATTTTAATTATGATAAGGTTTAAATGGTCAATTTTTAGAAAACATTTTTCTGTCACTTAAAAGTGAATTGGTCATTTTAACTTGTGAATTTTCTTCAAATTTGTCATTCTTTTTCCTTCAACATGTCAAAAAGACATGGGGATCTGCATTTGGAAGAATGTGGGGTAGAAAACAAAGGTAAATTTGTTCGATTGATTTGTATTTCAAAAATTACCAATGTTTACACAATAGAATACCTACAATTTCGCCTTTACTCGATTTGAAAGGTTCTTTAAAAATTTTGTGAGTGTTTTAGTTTAGTTTGGGGATCACTTTTATCTCGTGAATTCTAATTCAATATTTCATTTGTCTCTTATAGATTTGTAGGGTTGTTTTGGACATTTGATAAAAGGAATTTGCAACATATACAGTGAAGTAGAAATGAAGTTTGTATAATTCAAGAATAGAGATTAAACTGTCTCTTTTGCCATGCATGCAATAAAAACATTGAATTTATTCCATGCTAGTTTTAAATAGTTTTATTTCCTTCAATCAAATGATAGAGACAAGAATGCAACTTCTATTTTTTTCAAAATTAAACATTTCAAATGAGACAGAGCAGTGTAATATTTCTTCATACGTGCTTCCTTTTCACTTTTACAAACAAAGATTTCCTACATTGTATATTAAACACATATTTCCAATGGAAATAATATCATATGAATAGGAAAAACACTTCTATTATTTCAAAGGAATCTCTTATAACTTCTTTCCATTTATTTTCAAAATACAACATATCAAATGCATATCTTTCTTTTTTGTTCACAGAACGAAATACAAGATATATTCTTCCATAATCAATTTCAACTTTCATAGCTAAAATAGAGTAGTCTTCCAACACAATAATATACAAGATCATCCACTTCAAGGTGGGAAAGGTTACAATAAGAATAAATGTCAACAAAGGACTGACTTGTCTTTTCCTCTGCTCAAGACAACAACATGAAGATCCTCCATTTTCCAGTTTGATCACAACAAAGGTAGGGGAAAGGCAACGCTCTCCACCCAACCAAGACATCCAATGAAAAGGAGAAGCCATCCTTCTTCATTGGCCCCTGAGCCCCAACCACAATGCAATAAGAAATGTGTTTCAACTCATGGCAACAATAGGCTTCCACAACACACATGTAATTTCACATTTAAAACACAGTCCAAAACAAATACTACGGTTTGCAACCACAGAATACAAAGAACAAACAATACTCAGGCTTCATCATGCAAGCCAAAGGAGCAAGAAACTATGGGGATGCTTCTTATGCCTCTCAAAAGGGATATGGGTATCACCACCCGAGAATAAACCGTCAAAATATATATCATTTCAAATCCTAACATGCCCTTATGCCTCCCCAAGTACCCCTAATTCCTCACATTTCCTTATGCCTCACTAACATCTTATGGCACCTCATAATGAGTAAAGAAATTCAAGCTATTTCTTTATAAGGTGGAACCCAATTCCCAACTCCCTCCACACTTATACCTCAACAAAAACTTATTCCTCCCACAAATATGCCCCATAGTCTTCTTCTAAACCATCCCTAGGCCATCTACCAAACCAGCCAAATAATAAAAAACACACAACATTCAACCATTCACATATGCATACAAATTAAATGAGAGCATTTCAAGAGCTAATTTCTTACCTCTCCATGATGGAGTTTGTTCCAAGTTCCAAAACATCAAGCTTTCCAATGTAAAAATAGTCCAAGCTCAACAATCCATAAGCAACAAGAATCTCTAATTTTCTTTAAAATTTTAAAGAGTTCTCCAAACCAAAAGTATTTTCCTAGCATGAAGTAATGCAAGGTGAAGTAACCAAAAGAGTGTAACCCAAAATAAGCAAATGAATTTGAATATAAAGAAGAGGGAAGAGAAGAGGATGAGGTGGATCCATGTAGGATGCCACTTCACACATCCTCAACTCCAACACCCAAGGTCAACTTCATTCTCCAATGCATAAAATTAGTTGGGTGAATAATATGACAGCTTACTTACACACTCCAAAACAAGCCCACACCCCAAAGGACTGAAATTAAAAGCATGTAAGAAAGTGCAATTAAAACATACAACTTGACTTACAAAAATGCATAAAAAAGGTTTGAATTTAAACTCTCCAACCATAGGTAAGGTTGATATGCAAATTTAAGAGGTATGGGATAAGTTTAACTTGTCCCAAAATCCTCCAAAATCAGCCTCCAAGGACAAATTTGAATTTCAAAGAAGGTGGAGTGTTTCATACTCCAAAATCAACTTACACATCACTTACACATTTCCTTACAACACTTTAATTTTAGGCCAACAACTCTAATAATTACTTTATTATGTCCCAATTTGATTAATTAATTTTAACAACATGAGTACTTGCTTTAATTTACCACAATTAATAAATAATGAAAGGGTAAACACATCTCTTAATAAACACATACAAACATCAATAAAAAGGAACCAAATAAATAAATAAATATAACCCTTGGTCACATTTAAAGGTGATCCCCCATGAAAATACCTAACAATCAAACACATGCACAAGTAAAATACAAGTTGTCATGGTGACCTTGTTGAATTCATCTAGAATTCTAATGTGGTTGGTCTCCAATCCCCCAATGTTTGTTGTGATATTTTAACCTGCAAAACACAATACCTCCTTTGGCCTCGTGGCCATATCAGAACATCCAAATGAATATAAATATAATTTCAAAATCATCAATATATATATGAATCACAACAACATCCAAACAATCAACAATATCACTTACGATTTCATCAACAACTATATCATCATCAATTTTAATTCAATTTTCTAGGTCTACTCAATATATCCAAATATCACATGTCCTAACAACATCCATAAATATATATAACCATGTCCAACAACATGTCAACATCTATATAAAATGTCTCTAACAATCATCATGCATCATATATGAATTAGAGTCAGCAATAATCCATGTTCTATCATCTAATCATAATACTAAATCGAACTATAACAATGTCCATGGTATAGTCAACAGTTTCATGATCAGTATCAAAAGTGTCGAAGGGAAGTGGGCACTACATCCCCCTCCCATTAGACTCGAATTTCTCCTAGAAGTCACTGGAAAGAGAGATAGGAAGAAATGCAATGAAAAATAATCACTCCCATTATGAGATTTCTTGATTAAAATAAGTGTGGGTCTATAGATCCAAGTTTTGTCCAATTCAATCCAGCAAGAAGAGGGAAAATTGTATGGGATGAGCTCTAAATTTTTGCATGCAAGACTACGAACATTAAAATCTAGAGATTAACTTTACGCTATCAACCAAGATACAACACATAATAATATAACATGAAGAGTTCAAAAGAGTCTTAAGAGTAACCACCAAGTAGAGGAATAATAAGGAGAATTCCATGAGTTTGAGAAAGACCACATAGTTTCCATGGAATACAACATACTGCAATAACAAAAGTTAAGGTTTCCACTAAGGTTAAGTTATGCTTTCAAATTTCATTATTTATACGAGGCTAGTAGAATTAACCATGACCAAAAATTTTGTATGAAAAACATGTCTACTCAAAGGTCTCACAATTTGAGATCACACAAGATGAGGTTAATCAACAAGGAAGGGCACCTAACTCAACAAAACATTTACAATTGAGGGAACTATTTATGGGAAGTACTTAAATAACTTGAGAGGGTACAATCATATTTTCATGGTGATATTAAGAAAATTCAAGACCACAAGGTTTCCTATAGAATTGAACACACCAGCCAAATAAAAGAGACAACCATTTAACAAAACTACCTCCACCAGCAACTAACATAACAATGCAAGAAGCACCACACACAATAACACAATGGGATTTATTTACCTTATTTCTGCTCAAGCTTGGAATAACCATAAGAGAGCATGATTAACACCAAGGAGAAATCAAGATAGCTAGGGAGAAAACAAGTAACAAGGGGGTCCAACTACAATCCAAGGTGCATCGTGACAAAATTGAATAATATCATCTTGCACTTTCCATCCTAATGACAAAGGGGCAACAATAACATGGTGACACAAGAAAAATATGAAGAACAGAAGACTTCCCAAAGTTATTTTATATTCTTAACATATGTTTCCTTAAATTTACAATAACTTAGGTCTCCAAGGACAAGACCACACGCAAGGAGGTTGCTTCTTAAACAAGAGATAAGTCTCAATCCAAAAATACCACAACTCACACTCATCGAGCTATGGGATTATAAGGGTATGATGACCCAAAACTCTCACAAAGAAAGGCATATACATCTATGAACAAGAAAGTACTAAGAACCTAGAACATATTACTATACACCACGTGTTTCACAATTCCAGGTAGGTGATAGAATTACAGGTTCAACTATACATTGCACTCAATACACATAAATCTTAATTATTTTATAACTCAACTAATTAAGTCAAAAGTTGTAGTTTTGTTTGTTAAGCACATTTCTTTATGAGTTTTCTTAATTAAACTCCTATTATGACATCAAAAGTTTTTTTATAAGGACCACTAAGGGGGAATGATATCTCGCCATTCTGTAAAGGAGGAGAGAGAGAAAAATATTTATTTTACTCCTAGGGAGGTAGATGGACAAATTTTTCCTTTCTACTCTTCTACATTTTTTTCTCTATTAATCTACCAAGGTTAAAGCAAGGACTATTTTCTCTTTCTATGTTCCAGTTTATTTGTTAAGCTTCAAGGCCAAATCTCCTCAACTATAGTTTTATGGTGTTTGGGTGAATCATCTTATCACTTATTTTTTTATTTTTTTGAGAAGGAAGATTCAAACATATCACATTATTACTTTATGGAAAACAACATATCACATTTTTAATTCTAAAGGAATAAGAGGCATTCAACATAGCAAACACCTCATTAATTTTGTAAAACTAGGAATCTATCAACTAACATGGATCACAAAAATATTTAAAGGGTTTTCTAAATAACTATAACCATCATCAAATATTCCTAGTGGGTTTCTACAAGTTCTCAAAAGAAGTTACAAGGAGGCCCATTAAGGAAGCATAATTACTTTTCTTGATCTACTAGGGTTTAACAATGTTTGTTGTTTTGGTGAAAACATTTTACTCATCTGATAAGATAAGGAAAGTTTTCAAATCTACACCCTTATTACCATAGATACCACCAACCAAGTAATCAAAATGACAAGGAAATATTTTAACTATAAGAACACTACATACTCGTTAGAAAGTGTCAAATGTAAGTAGACAATCAACCATCTATGAACAACATGGCTTTATGACCAAGAGTTACAGTTTTGCAAGAAGAATCACATTATAAAATACCACTGAGATTAAATTATCAAGGTCTAATTATACTAACATCACCAGTGGCATGGTCCAAAAGACTCAAAGCATCCATAAGTGTCTCCACGTAACCCCAAGATTGATAGGTCAATGTGAGCAAAACAAACACACTTAATTAAACACATTTGCCGAATGGGCTTAAATCTAATCATAATTACCAAGATGAATACAATCCACAAGTCAATACATTTTATAATGAAACATGGAAATCATGATAAAACTTAGCATGCCATCGAAGAAAGGCCACTACCAGACAAACACTTTTCCACTAACATCTACAGTTAATCAAAAAGTCATCCAATCCTAACAAAATCCAAAAGCTCATAAATACACACCTCTACTCTAATGAGGTAAGATCGATTACAATTCCAACCTAGAAGTATTGGAGCGATTTTTTCGAGTCGTATATCTAGAAATACCCGGCAATTTTTTATCAACACTATCTTGTGTACAACTAGTACATTCAAGAGTAATTGTTACTTGATTTTTTATGTATAATCAGATGCAAGCTTGGGCATCCCATCTAGAGGGGGAACCCTAGCCCCTCCCCTCTGGATGATCGAAGATGGGTATGGGGCTGTAAGAGAGTTGCCACCAACGCCATTAGGCTACTAACTAGACCACACTATACAACAAACTCTCTTCCCAACGAGGTTGAGTGAAGAAAAAGGTTAATCTAAGATCCTAGACATACTCAAGGTTCTGTGCATCCAACACCAAGGTACAACCTAAAGAACCTAAGAAGACATTCAAGACACCAAGGGTGTACCCCCATACGAGGAATTGTCAAAATACAAAAGCATAGAACTAGCTCATCATCATGCAAGAAGGAACCACGTAAAGTGGCTAAGTAGCTAAATTACAAAGTTTGAAAATTCTTGCAAAAATAAAAATAATGAAAATATCCTTAGAAGCTTTGCAATCCAATCGTAAAATAAGATGATGGTCCTTGATAAAATGACACAAGTTTACGAATATGAAATACAAAACGTTAACACCACATTCATTTTGCATCCCTTCATGGCCGCCAATAGGGGTACTCTACCTTGAGGTCGGTTCAAGGACACATATGCGGGATTGGGTCATAAATGACACCAGACTTAATGTCCACTCTCCCATATGGGTAACAAAATGAAAAACTGACAACTAAACCAGCTTTCCTAACTACTGAAGGAACGAAGCTCTAAACAACTTCTAATTAACTCTTCCTAACCCCAGAACACAACCACTATTGTCTAACCACAGGAATCACACCATACAATTTATCATTCCAACAACTCCAATCGGGAAGGGTCTCAAAAAGGCTTAACGCATCATACAATTAAATCAATATTTAGGACTTGTAAAGCAACACATTTTCAAAGGAGAACCAAGTTTCCACTATGCTATAAGTTCACAAAAATCAATTTAATTTAACATTCTTCATTACCCGGGTTTAGAAAAAATGACACTAAGAAAGTACAACAATTCAAACAACTTATTATTTTATTATTATTTTAATTGGCAGTTCAAATGAAAACAGGTTAATGTAATATTTCTTCATACGTATTTTTTTCAATTTTTAAACAAGGTTCTTTTCCAAATTTAAAAGGGTGCTACATTTACTGGTTCATGTCTCAAGTTTTCTAGTGTGCCCAAGGGTCCAAGATTTTGAACCCATGGCTCGATACCAAGTGTAACACCGCTTGAAATCTTCCACTTGAGAACCAAGAACAACCTAGGCTTAGTTAGAAAAATTATGGAATAATTTTTGTTTTAGGTGTTAACAACGAAAGTCTCAAGGACAATTAAATTCAACTAATAATTTTTCCCATTATAACAATTACTAAGTCCACATTATGAATCAATAAGTGTAATAAATCCACACCTAGCTCAAATCTCCTTAGGGATTAATTTAATCACTAATTACATTGACATTTTAGCTAGATATTCCCTATTTAAAATTTTAGGTTTAAGGGACCAAAACAATTAAATACCCAAGGTATTTAATTCCACAAGATCCATGATAAGAGCAAGGTTTAATTACAAGGGTGGGGAAAAAAATACATATTTAAAATCATCAAAGTAAATTCTTACTTACCCACTCCCAGAACTCGGTTAAAGATTTAATTTGATTTTTTCATGATTAACACATTAAAACTTCCTGAAAACATTCCCATTAGATAGGTAATTTCCTCACCTTTCCGGTGATATAAATAAGTCCTCCTAACTCCTCATATTTCTCAAGTTATGGGCCGGTGGAACTTGGGGTGAAAATTTTCCCAAGAGCGGGCCTACAGGCCTGGGGAGGAAAATTTTCCCCAACTTGGGCCTACGGACTTCAGAGAGAAAATTCACTGGAGGAGAAAATGGCGGACCGGTGGAGCGGGAAGAAAACTTTTCCCATATGCGGGTCGACGGAGCGGGGAATACATTTAGCACTTTTTCCCTTTTGGGACAAAGTGAATTTTACACCTGCACCTTCATTGACACCCAGGGAGGCCACGTGGCAGCTCCTTATTGGTTACGGGTTAGCATGCCGGCGAGGAACATTTAGAAAATTTGAATTTTCAAAAGGAAAGGAAAAAGGGTCGAAACAAACCTACGCCTCCACCGACATGAGAAGATGCCAAGTGTCATCCAACCATTAGTTATGAGTTTGCGGGCGGCGGGGATAATTTAGAAAAATTGCCCATATGTTTTCTGAAGCATTAAGGATTAAAAAGATCTAATTCTCCGCCGACACCCAACAAAGCCATGTGTCGATCAATGATTGCTGCATGGTGGCGGGTGAGGAGGTAACTTACAAATTTTTCCAAATTTATTTTGAAAGCACTTAAGGTTAAAATTGATCCAAGCCTCCACCAAGTACCACCGAAGCCACGTGTCGATCAATGATTGGCTGCAGGGTGGTGGGGCTACGGAGGAAAAAATGCCAAATTAACTTTTAGGACTTAGATCATTTTTAAAAAAATTAAGGCTGCGGATTAGCAGAGTGGCGGGAAACTTCATGACTTTGTAATTTTTGGGAAAAAAAAAAAAAAGAAAGTTTAGCCCACGGGTCCGCCCAAGAATATTTTATTCAATTAAATTTGACAATTAGATTATTTTTGTAATCCTAAAATGAAGTAAAAACTTGGAAGACCATAACTTTTGATTGGGAACTCAGTTTTTGGAAAACGAAGACTTTTGTGAAATCTCTCGATGTCCTCTTTGCCACAAAGAACTGAAATAATTTAATTTTGATAAGTTTTAAAGGGTCAATTTTGAGAAAACATTTTTCTGTCACTTAAAAGTGAACTGGTCATTTTAACTTATGAATTTTGTTCAAATTTGTCATTCTTTCTCCTTCAACATGTCAAACAAACATGGAGATCTGCATTTGGAAGAATGTGGGGTAGAAAACAAAGGTAAATTTGTTGATTGATTTGCATTTCAAAAATTACCAATGTTTACACAACAGAATACCTGCAATTTCACCTTTACTCGATTTGAAAGGTTCTTTAAAAATTTCTTGAGTGTTTTAGTTTAGTTTGGGGATCATTTTGATCTCATTAATTCCAATTGAATATTTCATTTGTCTCTTATATATTTGTAGGGTTGTTTTGGACATTTGATAAAAGGAATTTGCAAAGTATACAGTGAAGTAGAAATGAAGTTTGTACATTTCAAGAATAGAGATTAAACTATCTCTTTTGCCATGCAATAAAAACATTGAATTTATTCCATGCTAGTTTTAAATAGTTTTCTTTCCTTCAATCAAATGATAGAGACAAGAATGCAACTTCTAATTTTTTTCAAAATTAAACATTTCAAATGAGACAGAGCAGTGCAATATTTCTTCATACGTGCTTCCTTTTCACTTTTACAAACAGTGATTTGCTACACGTATATTAAAAAAATAATTCCAATGGAAATAATATCATATGAACAAGAAATATTCTTGATTGATTCAAAGGAATCTCTAACAACTTCTTTCCTTTTATTTTCAAAATACAACATACTAAATGCATATCTTTCTTTTTTTCACGGAATGAAATACAAGATATATTCTTCCATAATTAATTACAACCTTCATAGCTAAAATAGAGTAGTCTTACAACACAATAATAAACAAGATCATTTACCTCAAGGTGGGAAAGGTTACAATAAGAATAATCTCAATAAGGATTATCAACTTGTCTTTTTCCTCTACTCAAGACATCAACATGAAGACCCTCCATTTCCGGTTTGTTCACAACAAAGGTAGGGGAAAGGCAACGCTCTACACCCAACCAAGACATCCAATGAAAAGGAGAAGCCATCCTTTTTTATTGGCACCCAAGTCCCAACCACAATGCAATAAGAAATGTGTTTCAACTCATGGCAACAATGGGCTTCCACAACACATGCAATTTAACATCTAAAATACAAATCCAAAACAAATACCGTGGTTTGCAAACCACAGAATACAAACAACAAATAATAATTAGGCTTCATCATGGAATCAAAGGAGCAAGAAACTATGGGGGATGCTTCTTATGCCTCTCAAAAGGGAAATAGGTATCACCACCGAGAACAAACCACCAAAATATAAAACATTTCAAATCCTTGACATACCCTTTTGCCTCCCCAAGTACCCCTTATTCCTCATATTACCTTATGCCTCCTCAAGCTCTTATGGAACCCCATAATGAGTAAATAAATGCAAGCTATTTATTTGTAAGGTGGAACCCAATTCCTAACTCCCTCCATACTTATACCTCCCAAAACACTTATGCCTCCTACAAATATGCCCCATAGTCTTCTCCGCACCATCCCTAGCCCATCTACCCAACCAACCAACAAATAAAACAACACATTTAACCATTCAACCATTCACATATGCATACAAATAAAAGGAGATCATTTCAAGAGCTAAGTTGTTACCTCTCCATGATGGAGTTTGTTCCAAGTTCCAAAACATCAAGCTTTCTAATGTAAAAATAGTCCAAGCTCAACAATCCACAAGCAACAAGAATCTCCAATTTTCTCCAAAATTTACAAGAGTTCTCAAAACCAAAAGGAGTCACCCAACATGAAGCAATGCAAGGTGAAGTAACCAAAAGAGTGTAACCCAAAACAAGAAAATGAATTCGAATATAAAGAAGAGGGAAGAGAAGAGGATGAGGTGGGTCCATGTAGGATGCCACTTCACACATCCTCAACTCCAACACCCAAGGTTAACTTCATTCTCCAATGCATAAAATTAGGTGGGTGAGTAATATGAAATCTTACTTACACACTCCAAAACAATCCCACACCCCAAAGGACTGAAATTAAAAACATGTAAGAAAGTGCAATTACAACTTACAACTTGACTTACAAAAATGCATAAAGAAGGCTAAATTTAGACTCTCCAACCATAGGTAAGGTTGGTATGCAAATTTAAGAGGTATGGAACAAGTTTAACTTGTCCCACAAGCCTCCAAAATCAACCTCCAAGGAAAAATTTGAATTTCAAAGAATGTGGAGTAATTCTCCAAAATCAACTTACACATCTCTTGTACATCGCTTATGCATTTCTTACAACACTTTAGGTTTAGGCCAACAACTCTAATAATTACTTTCTTATGTCCTAATTTGTTTAATTAATTTTAACAACATGATTACTCACTTTAATTTACCAAAATTAATAAATAATGAAAGGGTAAACACATCACTTAATAAACACATACAAACATCAATAAAAAAGAACCAAATAAATAAACACACATAGCCCTTGGTCACATGTAAAAGTGATTCCCCATGGGAATCCCTAACAATCAAACACACACACATGAACAATACAAGTTACCATGGTGACCTTGTTGAATTCATCTAGAATTCCAATGTGGTTGGTCTCCAATCCCCCAATGTTTGTTGTGATATTTTAACCTGCAAAACACAATACCTCCTTCGGCCTCATGGCCATATCAAAACATCCAAATGAATATAAATATAATTTCAAAATCATCAATATATATATGAATCACAACAACATCTAGACAATCAACAATATCACTTACGATTTCATCAACAACTATATCATCATCAATTTTAATTCATTTTTCTAGGTATGCTCAATATATCCAAATATCACATGTCCTAACAACATCCACAAATATATATAACCATGTCCAACAACATGTCAAAATCTATATAAAATGTCTCTAAAAATCATGATGCATCATATATGAATCAAAGTTAGTAATAATCCATGCTCTAACATCTAATCATCATACTAAATTGAACTATAAAAATGTCCATGGTATATTCAAACTGTCAATGTGTCGAAGGGAAGTGGGCACTAAACTCTTGAAATAGCTATGAATGTAAGTCCCTGGTGTTCAATATCTCCAATGTCAATAGTTTCCCTATCTAAAGTTAGGCCTTGAGATTTATGTATTGTGAGGGCCCAAGCCATCTTTACTATGAGTTTCCTTCAAGACCCATGAGAAATGGGCATGATCGGCATGCTAAAAAAATATCCTAGTCCCACGCAGTTTGATGTATCTTTCAAACCGAACAACAACAAAAGAAGGTAAATCAGGTGGACTTGAACCTACATTATAGATGATGGAAACCAAAATCCCAATGGAACCATTAACAAGGCCTACCTCAACCCAGAGATTAGATGTTAGCATAACCTTTTTTGTCATACCGAGTAGAAGTTTACATATAGCAATTGGTCATCATCAGGGTCACTTGAATTTGATTGTCTTGTGCATTTCTCATTAAAATGGGTAATGGGGAAAGTCAAAGAGCACAACATCAATTTGTTGTGATGGTTGAAAAGCTCATTAATTGAGAACAAATGGGGTGTTGTTTGGAATTATTTTATTTCTTGAGGGGATAAAATTTATCTGTGTATGACATGAGTGTTTCCCAATCATGAAAATGTGGCTTTGCATTTGAAGGTATTAAATAATTTCCTAAAAATATGCCTAAGAAGGGTCCAAACCTTGTTGCCAAATTATAGTCTATAGAATGATTTACGTGTTGAATCCTTTCCAAAGGCTTGTTCCATATGAGTGACCAACATACTTGGGAATATCCCTCATGGAAGGGAGCTAACTAAGGTCCACAGTAATAATGATAGATATGCCAACAAAGGTTGTACTTCTCATAGGGGAAAGCCTCACAAAGACAAAGATCAATAAGGGAAAGCAATTTTGGACCTATGAAGCTCATTTCATAAATAAGAACATAGTGCACATCCTTGAGAGATTCGTAGAAAGTTGCAAATGAAATTCCCTCTAGTGGTTTCATTTCATTAACTGATATTCAAAAACTTGCATGGATTATAATAGTTGAAATTTTGAATCTTGTACCACTAATGGGTGCAAGAAGTAGAAGGAAGAATTTTTTTCTTTGTTAGGAGTTGCAAAACTTGTCCTTAATGCATTGATCAAGAAGGATTTCCCTGTTCAAGTCATCCCTTAAATAATAAGCTTAAGATGATGGAGTGTATCTCCCTGTGCACTACGATATAGAATGGTATTGAAAGAAAACTTTGTTTTGGTGAGAAACAAGAGTACATTGCCAAGGAATATTTTTGGGCAGATGGGATGATGGTTATCCCCATGTTAACTTCAATGAAATATTTTTTTGTTTCTCTCAAGGTTGAAGAAATGTTGCATGTATTCTAGTTGAAGTGGGTATCAAAGTAACGATGTCCCAACATGTTTAGCTCATTAAATTATATATTGGTGTCATGAAGGACTTGGGAAATGAGTTCCCACTCATCAAATGGGAAGGAGCCATGTATTGGAGTTTTATTTGTGGATCAATCATAATAATATGGATCAATCATAATAATATGATTCAACTTATTTGGAGGAGTTGCGAAGGACATGCCATGGATGGTAGGAGGGTTGCATAGTCTCCCAATTACCAATAATTTCATTGTTTGTGAGCCCAATATCATAATCAATGTTGTGAAAAGGCTTGTATAACAGAAGTTTCACTCCAATATAATAATTCAAAAGAATAAGAATCCTTCGAATGGATCTTATAGAACCCAAGTGTGATAGGAACATTAGATATTTTTTACACAATTTCCACTTTTCTCCAATACAGTTTGCATTATAAGACCAAGTGCGAGCTTCCTCAATGAGGGATATGTTTTCTAGTGTGATGGGGTGCTTCTTATATGCATCAAAGAAGGATGATGATTCTACAAGATCATTCTTGTAAATCAAAACACGCTATATTTTTCTTTCCTACATTCAAGGAAAGAAATTGTGTCACTTCATATAACAAGGAGAAAATCATGCAACATATGGACAGTTTCTGTGCATCGATGTCACATTAAACTATACTTTCTGTCAAAAAAATCCAAAAATTAGTGGATGATGGGTTCAATGAGTCTATAGAGTTATATAACACCCAAAAAACGACACACCAAAACAAAGTCAAACTTCGATGAGTCGCTTAGGAAAATTAAGGGATTGTTTTTTTTAAATGTTGTAAGGGTGATAAACATTAACTACAATCAATTAATTCCCATTTAATAAATTATGCACATTCATAAGGTAGTCGGAACGAAACCTATAATTAATTATTATTAATTAATTCCCAAAATCATTTTAGAATTTAATCCTCCTCTAAGGTTTCCATTAATTTTTATTTAAAATATTGGCTATTTTACCTCGTTATTTCATCCATTTACTATCCTCTTGAGTTTATAAAAGATTCATTTTCTAGGTTGGTTTAAATTTACTCCCCATATTACTTAACATCCATGTCCCTCATTTAGTTATTTAACTATACATTTTACTTTTAATTAATTTTAACTCCTTTTAATAATTTACCAAAAATACTCTTGCATATTATTTATTATTTAACCCATAATCAAATTTCCTTTATTTATTTATTGATTCATAATAAAAAGGTCACAACTTATTCTAACCCATTAATGCCCATGTCCAAATACACTAGGTGGTCCCATTAACTAAATACCCATACCTTTTATTTAAACTACTATTCCCACCAAAATGTTAATAACTTAAAATGTTAATAACTTAAATCTCTACCGTATGATTAAATAAATATGGGCCCTTTGAATTTAGGTTTCCCTAAAAGACCTAAAATCCTTATGATGCATTTTTATTCTTTTCTTTAACCTAATCTATTCATTTGTTCATTTGGGTTTTGTAGGTTGAAGGAGGTGGAAGCGCTATGTGTAAATGCGCCATCTCTATTAATGTGAAATATACATACATGGAATTAATGCTACCTTATATTGAGAAAACTAAAATAGCAGCATGGTACTTAACTATATTAAAGAGAAACATTTGCTTAGCTAATTAAGCTTAAGGAAGAATTAAAGCTATAATTTTATACTTGAATATAAGATCATTTCGATCCCTACTCAAAAGAAATTATTAGCATGAGATTTAAGAAATTAATTAATCAAATTTGTTAAACTAAATATCCTTGAATTAACTTGAGATAGGACCTTAGGTATGACTCATTCGTGGTGAAAGTGTCGTGAGACCTAGGCTAACTGTCATGATTTAATTAATACTTGGAAACCATAAGATACAATTTTCCAATTTGACCCTTGGCTCTGAGTAAACTCACTACGGCCGCTACATAGTCATATCCATTTAATGATGGTAGTCACTATTTGGATATTGTTTCTTAGCAAGCTGTACTGAGTTTCCTCATCAAGACCCTGAATTGTGACTGGTATTGCATTAAGTACAAGCTTTGTTAGAGTTATAAAGGAAAATTGAAACTCATAAAATGCACCCCAATGTCAACTTATGATTGCTATGGGAAGGGAAGTGGTCTAGTAATAATGTAAATCATTACAGAGACACTTACTTTTCCATAGGCATCATAGGATGGCATAGAGGTATGTCTTCTTGTAGGTTAATCCAAATTTGTACCTTATACAAGACTTGTAGCTATTTACAACACCATTTATTGTTAATCCATATAACTAAATAAGTGATTAAGGTGAGATGACAAGTTCCCAATGGCCAAAGTATGGCATCACAGAATCAAGAATAGCATACATGTTTCTAAAACTTTGTACAAAATAGTATAAGCTACAGATTACCTCTGTCGTGATTTCACCAAGATCTAAGCTAAGAGATGCGTGGTGGGATTCAATGGCAAAACCTAGGTAGACACTTAGATATCTTCACTTAATTATTATATCCTGAAAAAAAAACCAAAGGATACATTTTATGTATTGTCTCATAAAGAGTGTTCAGGGGTATCGAGTATATCTGTACGCTCTCATGTAGTTACACATGGGGTAAGTGCAGGAAGTTGATGGATAAATATAGGGTCATCCATGGACGTCATATTGCAAAAAATAGTGAAATCTCAACTTGTAGGGATTATTAGCTATACACGCACTCTAAATTAGAAAAAAATTTATATAAATATGAATCGTAGCATTCGGAATCTAGTTTCTAAAATACTAATTTTTTTAAAAAACGGACAAGTTTAGCTATATTAAACACTTAAAATTATATGACTTAGTTTTTTTTTTGAAAAAACTTATAAGATTGTAGTCCGTTTGCCCGCATTTTGGATGACCAAATCTTGTTTTTTTTTTTCCTTTGGTGAAATGTTAGATGTAGTTGTCTATCTTGGGATGGATTTTATTTTGTATTTTTTTAGCAATATTTTTTTTTATGATTTTTTCCGTGAAAGTGGTCTGAAAATATTTAGAAAACGGAGCACTTTCCGTTTGCCCGCCATAACTATATCAAAAATATCGAAATCAAATATTTTTTTAACATGTATAGAATTTGTCCACGCTTGGGATGGTATAAGTTTTATCATATTTTGATAAGCGAAACAAAAGTTACAGTCTTAAATGTAGACATGAACATTCACGGGAAAAAATGTCTTAAAGACCTATTGTTAGTAAAAAATTATAAAATGATATTTATCTTATTCTATTCACTTTAAAAACAATATTTCTATGAAGCTAAGAGTCTCCCCTACGCGATGGCACCATTTTTGTGAAATGTTTTCAGTTTTTTAGCATGGTTCAAGTCTTTGGAAGAGCAGATTTGAGGTTTTTTGACCTTTTACACTTCATAATGACCTTTCATAGCTTTGGTTGGGGAAAACAAAGATTTTCCGAGGCTTAGGTTCGGCAGATAGATCCGTGATTGTGGTTTATAAAGCAGCGATCCGTTTTTAACATAAATCATGCGAGCGCTTTATAAACCACGATCGTGGTTTATAAAGCGTGCTCGTGGTTCATAAATCATATTTACACACATCCCAATCATGGTTTATAAAGCACGCTCACGGTTTATAAATCATATTTACACACATCCCAATGTTCAAATTACCATGTGATTTTTACTCTCTGACCTTACCGTACGAATTACTACAAAATTCTATCTTTTTCTGCACGTTTTTCTTATCACCGGAAGTAAAACATCATGGGAGACAAAAATGAAGTCAAAAAAGGAAGTCATTAAGTAAAAAAACACCAAACAAATTAGAGGCCAACAAAATTCAAAATGTTGAGCGAATGTAGAAACTTCGTGAATCTAGAAGAGGTTCATCTTCAATCCCAACTATTGTAAGCAATGAAGAACTAGGTAATGTTTCTATTGTCAATGTTGAAGTTGAATTAAATACTCGTGATGAAGAAGTTTTTACTATCAATGTTGAAGAAGAATTAAATACTCATGATGTAGCAAATGTTGAAATTGAAGGAGACAATGAAAATGTGAATAAGGAAATTCATGTTGAAACTGTAGACAAGAAAAATTTGACAAAAACACCTCCTAGGATTTTACGTAAGAAACCTAATTTTTTTATTGAAATTGATGAAAACATTTTGAAACCAATGTCTGACAAACTTTCTGAACGACAAATCAAAAGAAAAGCCACTGAAATTTGGGATAATCATTTTGAAATTTTAAATGATTCCCAAAGATGTCAGTTGTTGGTTAGTTTGATGAAATTGATTAAAATGAGACCTACATTAAACACCTTAGGATTGATAACATCTAATATACGTGGTCAAACCTCTACAATTGTTGAAAACCTTCATGATGCATATCACATTGTTGGTGTCAAGAGATGCACTAGGGATAGTAATATTGTGTGTCGTGTACTTGCTACTAGTGTTGTAAGTGAATCAATAAAAAACAACGTTTGATTACGCAAACAAGTCGAATGTTGCAAGTTAATGAAAAACTCTAATGAAAGCAATTGAAAGACGTAATATCCTTCAATCACTCAATAATGCCAATTTTTGGGCATTTTCTGCTAGAGCACCGCGTAAGGACAAAAATAATTTTGATGCTATAAGAGAAGTTGTTATTAAATTTTGGCATGATAACACTAGAGTTTCACCTAATACAAGAGATGTTATAAAACGGAGAGTTGGTTCTACTAATCGTGAACCACATCCAAAGCATTTCTTAGATATGACTCAAACTCAATTTTTTCATAAGTTTGAACAAGAGAATCTGGAAATTAAAATTAGTCAACGTTTTTTTGAAATGTTGAAACCATTCTATGTGAAAATCAACCATGCTCGCACCACTTGTTGTAGGCAACATGTTGAATTTGCGATGCATTATGCTAAATTTTTACGTATTCGTTCTAATTTTCATTCTGAAACTATGTTATCGAATGTGGTGTTCAAGTTCCACCAATATCTTCTAAGGATTTCATTCTACTATATTTTGTGAAAAAAAGTTGGACAATTTTTTTATAGTCAGGATTGTTTAGATGGAAGTTGTAGTACATGCGGTGGATTACCTAAATTGGAAAGTTGCATCCATGAGCAAATTGAAGGTACAATAGGACATAATTTAGTTGAGTTTGATAAATATAAATCAGTTGCATACCAGTTGAAAGATGGAAAAGAGTCGAAATGGTGTGAGCTAGTTACAGAACAAATGCCCATTTTCAATTTATGAGAAAATTTAAGGATGAAATTGTTTATGAGTATGCGAGGCATACACATAGAGCTCGATGGTTGGATGAACAATTCAAGCTATGCAAAGACACATTTCCTATTGGTACTATTGTTTCAGTGGTCGATTTTGTAGAGAATTACACATTGCAACCACAAATGGAGGTTCAATCGCAATATTACAACTCAGTACAAGTTGCCATTTTTGTGCATATAGCATTTCTACATTCTCCTGATAGTACAGAGAATGATCAAATTTTTTTAAGAGAGTACCACTTTTATATCAGTGATGATCGTACTCATTCTACTGAATTTGTGCAAGGGTGTTTCTAGTTATTTTATGGAAACTTGTCTGATAGGGACATCCACTTCAAACAACATTATATATGGTCAGATAATTACATGTCTAGTTTAAGAATGCACGAATGTTTTATTGGATGAGAAGAATGCATGTCAAGATGGGTGTGCAACATATTTGGAGTTTCACTGAGGTTAGACATGGAAAAGGAGAGCATGATGGTGTAGGAGCATGTGTGAAAAGAGCTCTTGCAAGAGAAGAGTTGAAGTACAAAGATGGTGCTAAATTAAAAGATGCAAAGAGCATAGTGGAATGGTGTATTGACAACATGGCCCGAGGTTCTCAAGAAAATTCCACAGTTCATAGATATTTTTGGTTGATAGAGGAACAACAAATTGCTAACTACGAGGATTGTATGACACTCACTGGGTCTAGTGATATGCACTCATTTTGTAGCTCGACGACATTACTTGTGGGCCGTATGGACAAGAAATTTGACATGTTTTTGTTCATCTTGTATTGAATTTTCATCACTGCTTGAGTGTGATTCACAAGAATGGGTGGAAGGATGGATTTTTAGGCCTCTAACTCGCTTCCTAGTTATCAACCTCCACAAGCATTACGACTTGTTTCTGCAGATGAAGTTACAACATCCAAGGACTTTGATGAAATTTTGATTTTGGTGTGACAAGGTATTTATGGTTATTTATTTAATTTTTGTATTGAGTTATGTCCATTGAAATTTTAATATGTAATTTAAATTTGAGTTGTTCAACCTTGGTTTTTTTTTTGTAGGACATGTGTTTGCAGTAATTGTGACAGAAGACAATGAAGAAGGAACAGACTATTTCTTATGTCATTGCATCGAGGAAAGAAATAATTTGACTTCTCCTATTATAGATGGCGAAGATATTGAGTATCCTACAGGGTCAGTGGTAGTTATTGGAACTTGGCTTCGACGGTATCCATTAAAAACTCCTCTGTTTGGGTGTTTGAAGACTTTGAGACACACAGAAAATACTCTTATATTCACATCTAGTTCTAGCAACAAATATTCAGCTTGTATAGATATCGAGGAAGGCCTAATAACAAGATTCCTTGGAAGGTTCGAGAGTCAGATCATGAAGCAATCTTGTCTGCTATTCAGAGTAGATCCGATCCTGATGGTTCATTGGAATGAATTTACAATGCTCATGTCTGGTATATATAATTTCTTTTCAATATATATATAAATTTTTTAGTTTAAAGATCTAGATTTAAGTTTGAATATATTTTATTTTAAATTTGTGTATTTTGTACATATATAGATAGTATATGGTTTTGATTTGAAACTTAAATTTCTTTGACTAACACTTTTATGTTTAGGTTAGTGGTGCCAGAAAAGCTTCCACCTTCACGTGGTTGGCACTGTTAGTAGAGAATTTTAAATTCTGAAGCTAAGAGAAGCTTTCATTGTTTGAAAATGTTGTAAATTTTGAAAAAGTTGTAAATTTTGAAAAAAAAAGTTGTAAATTTTGAAAATGTTGTAAATTTTGAAAAAGTTGTAAATTTTGTTGTAAATTTTGAAAAGTTGTAAATTTTGAAAATGTTGTAAATTTTGAAAAAGTTGTAAATTTAGAAAATGACTCCTCCCAAGTGTTTACAAGACCATACCTACGCGTGTGCACCAAATGAGAAGGAAAAAACTGAGAGAGGTTATTGTAGAGGGTCCCTACACCGAGGTGTCGGATCGGACGACGAGGCATCTCTAGGTGCCAAGAGTCGAGTAGTCACCCGTCGAAGTTGAACGATATTTTGGTCTCAAGGCTCTTTAGGGACTATGCCCGAACGAAGTAGCCCGAAGCAACGACCCTTTCATGCACCGAAACACAACCTCCTCTAGCATTCACCTGGCCACCGTGAATGGCACATATTTTGGTGCCACGACCCACCGTTTGCAAAATATAGCATTTTGACAACCTTACACTGGCTCCAACTACACTATTTCACGCGTTTGTAAACAATAGGACAGCGAGCACCGAAATAAGAAGGAAAAAACTGAGAGAGGCTATTGTAGAGGGTCCCTACGCTAAGGTTTTGGATTAGACGAGGCATCTCTAGGTGCCATGGAGTCCGAGTAGTCACCTGTCGAAGTTGAACGATATTTTGGTCTTAGGGCTCTTAAGGGACTATGCCCAAACGAAGTATCCCGGAAGCAACGACCCTTTTGCACACCAAAACACCACCTCCTCTAGTGTTCACCTAGCATTCTCTAGATAGTGGGCTTGAGAACAAGTCTCATCTACATTCACCGACTTGGCCAAGAGAATGGGTTTCCTCAAGTGGTTATGGATTCCACCAATGTACTTGGAGATATTTTCCCATTTAGACAGCTTTCTTCCAAAACTCGTCGGTGTACTCTTGCACATCTTGGCCTTGTTTTTGCCTAAGATATTTTCAATACATGGACCTCTCTTCATCGTAACAAATATGATAGAATTTCTTTTTGATTGGCCTCTTAAATTCATCCCACTTAGAAATAGGTGGAAGATTCTTAACAACCAAGGAATGAACATAGCTTTCAAACCAGGTTAAAGCATGAATGGTTAATTTTAACCTTGAAAATGAAATTTATTGACTCTCATTGATTTGATGCAAATTGAAATATACCTCAATTTGAGTTAGCCAATGGTCTAACTTATCGGCATTCATGTCCCCATCATAAGGCTAAATTTATATCTTCACCTTCTCTTTGAATGGAGGAGGAGTAAGTTTGGTATGGGGTTGTTCTTCCCATGATGGACTAAATATTTCCCATAGACAAGGAAATATTTCCCACATATTTGGATAGACTTGCCACATCTACCTCCATCTTGTAGAAACGTTCTTCTTCAGTCTCATGTGCATCTCACTACGAGCCATGTTTCGTATTCCTTGCTTCCACTTCTTGGTGGAAATATCTTCTTCAAAAGGAATGAGGATACCTTCACCACTTTCACTACCCTTCTGGGTGAGGGGTATCTAACTAAAAATGTCAACACAAGTTAAACCACACAAAAACACTTGATCTTAAAATCTCTTATCCATAAACTACATCTTTTAAACAATAAATGGATCTTATCTTAGTGATGATAAATGAACAATTACCAAAGTTATTATTATCCAGTATGTTATGAAATAATCATTCATACAATACTGAAATTTAGATATGCAAGACAAGGAGACAAGAATTTTATCCTAGAGAAACCCAATGTGGGAAAAACTCTAGCTAGGTAAGAAATTTATTCACTTCACTATATAAATCTCCAATACAATACAATACAAGATCACTACCAAAAGATGTCCTTTAACAAGGATTTAAGATCTCTCTACTTGCATCACTTGTTTATAACCCTCAACGAGAAAGAACTTAGTTGTCTATGAACAAAACCAGAACAATTCAAACTTTCCCCCTTTTCTCACACTTGAATTCACTCCAAATGAATTACTTAGATGATTAAATGTGCTTGCATTTATAGTTGTTATATCCAAGGATGAAAGGAGATGAGAAACGAACTGGTTTGGGAAGTCCAAACATTTTCAACTATTTAGATTCCCATTTTGGCATCGTCAAGGACAAAATCACTACTTTCTACAGGAGGTGTTTGCATAATCACCATGGCAATTATGTAATGCGCTAGTTACATAGATAGTAATCCCGCAATCGGTACTCTATGAAGAGAAGTGGTTCCGCAACCATCATGGTAATTGTGTAACCACCACACAGTCAATACACAAAATATAATAAGAATCATCGTCAACCTGACTTCACCATTTTCCATAACGATGAACATGTTGAGGGTATATTTTCCAAGTTTCAAAAAGTAAATACATATAATTTGGTACTTCTAGATCTATTTTTTGGATCATACTCACGCTTTAATAATTTAATACTTTGTCAATATCAATGTTGTGTCCAAGCCTATTTGTAATGAAGAGACGATTTGGAACATATTAAGAATGTAAACTTAATCAAACTGGAAATAACACAACTTCCATGATTAAAGGATCTATTCTGAATTTATTTAAGATAGTAAGAACTAGGACAATACTTCTAATTCTATGATCATGAAAACATAAACATACATGAATGAAAATATTGTCTAGATAATTCAAGCACATTAATACTAGAAGTAAAAAACATTAGAATAGCTGAACAAGAAATAAATAAAACTTCCATTCACATCGGAGATGAGTGGCCCTTGCTCCTTCCCTCTGATCTAGTTACTAATGTGTACTCAAAAACACAATTTATTCTAGAATCATGTTCTTTATTTATCAATTGTTTAGTTTAGAGTACTCTTATTATCTTTCTTCAATGTCCAACCATTTATTCTATAATGATATAAATAGAAGGATATCATACATGCAATGAAATCAAATCAAACATATATAGTTCAGATTTATCATTATGAAAACCAACACACATGGATATATATAAGAATCAAACAAAGTGTGCTCCAAATGCATGTCTCTAAAAATATATATGTATAAGTTCATAATGTATGTGTACATCTCGAACTAAGTGTGTCATAATGTACATATGGGACCACATGTGGTCGCAAAAGGCTATATATATACAATGGACTATGAATCTACTCATGACCACATATGTACATCCAGGTGGACTATAAATCTACTCATGAAACATCTTCCCTCTCTTCGCCCTACTAGAAGTAGCATGTCCACAACCTGGGGATGTAGTGGAGGGAGATGCCACTACGGATTTCATCCGTGTGGTCCTAGGTGTCTCTAAGCATGCCTGCAACCTAACCTGCACATTCATAAACAACAAGTTTTTAACACCCAAAATTTTAAAATACATTCAAAATTTAGAAACTTGTACAATTTAGTTAAAATGCATGTGAAATATTACCGCAATGTCATGATCCCTATCAATTTGTTGTTGACACGTCGCAGGGACAACAATAGACTCACGAGGGGTAAGCTACATACAAATAATTAATTTTCAAATTAAATATTTCACATATACATACAAAATTTGATATTGTAGATTTAAGTAATAAGAAATAATGAACCTCCAAAATTTAACAAATTTAAAAAATTGTACCTCAGTTAGTGGATCTGCAGATGCTATGGAAGATCTCACAGCCTCCTATGTCTGCATATATGGAGGAGTCTCTCTAGCAGTCATAAGCTATACAAAAACATGTACAAATCAATATTAAAATCTACATGTTTGTGCACCACATAACAAAGGTCCAAAGTTGATGGTGGCGGATCTAGAGTGTTTTTGGCTGAAGATATTCTAGGATAGATATATATTGTTTACTTTTTGATCTCTTCTGCTATTTTTGGATCATTGTACAATGGATCCTTTCTTCTAATATGTTGTTTTATCTCGGCTGATGAGCCCTTTGAGGTTAGTTTTTTTCCCTTCTCTACAAATATATCGGCTTTTGAAATCAGGTATAGTCCCTTCAAAACTATTTAGCTTTAATAAAAAAACAGAGGTCTAAAGCATGTAATCCACGTGAACTTCGGTAATTAGAAACAAAGTGTAAAGAGATTTACTAACTGCGTAAAATTCATGTGAGGCGTGCCGATAGCCTCGATTTTCGAGTAGATGATGACTCGCTGGCTCCTATGTATAAAAGAGAAAAATATTAATACATGTACAACATACACGTGAAACATTATAATAATAATCTAGTGCAATCAAATGAAAATGAAATTAAAAATGTAAGTTTGTACAACTTGAAACTTACGTTTGAAACACGCCACTGCAGTAGTAGCTAGCATGTCGATGCCGGATGTTTCCTTCACCGGCTCTTGCTATTTAAAATAAAATAAAAATTAGTTTTTACATGTATACATACATGACATACAATCAAATATATATATATATATATATATATATCTCAAATATATGAATTAAACTAATGTGTATATATATATATATATATATAATTTAAATTTATTTGAAATTTACCGTGAAAGACCAATATCAGTGGCACCAATTCCAAAAACATTCCCAAAGATCTCATCTATAGAAAAGAAATCCTGTGAACTAGAAAATGATGTCTCTCTGCGGTGCATACGGCACCACATTATCCACGGTGGTGTGGTGGTGCTAGAACCAGCACCTCCACCAACATCACCGGATGCAATCGGTCACTATCTTCAGGAGAGTGTCGGTGAGCTCCTTAATGCATGCAATGTATCAATCTCCACAACCTCCTTCACTGTAGGAGGGATAACTGAAGGCAGTGGGGTTTTGGGGCATGGGGGATCCTAGGCTGACCTACACATGCACCAGGTTTGCTCTGTGCAGAGCCACCTCCTCGACCAAAAAAGTTAGAAAAGTCAAAATAATTTGGGACCTCATTGAGCATGAACTCACAATATAATTTCTTCAAAAAATAAAGAGGAACCTCATTGTTGTTGCATGGTGGATAATCAAAAACCATCCACCATCGGTCCCAAAAATTGTTTTTGATTCTGTCATCGTGGCACCAATGGATTGGGAACCGTTTGCAAGTAATTGCAGGGGGCATTGGTTCTAGGGTCGGTAAATAATGCACAAATGAGGTCTTTTCCAATTTTTTTGTCTTTGATGGCCGCATGGGATAGTTTATCCGCATACCACCGCCTATAGTCACTTCTAAAGGTGTTCCATCTATGTATTTGGTTGGTTATAGACTTGACTTCGCCAATCAATGTTTGCAATGTATTGGCTAAAGTCATGTGGGATGGATTTGTAGCATGATTTTGTCTTATAGTTTGAATTAGGTTCTCAATGACAATTTTATTTTCTCATATTCTTCCAATGATATTATCTTGTGTTCCTGCTGGCTCAGTGGGGACAGAAGGAGCCACAGGAGGCGGATCTATGTTTGGAGGAGGGTTTTGAGGAATGTTTGGAGGGTTTTGAGGAATGTTCGGTGGGTTTTGAGGAATGTTTTGATGGTTTACATGATTTTGAGCTTGTCGACCAACTGATAAAACAAGAAAATTGTATACATAAACAAACATTTCAAAAAACCCATGAAAATGTAAAAAAAAACCTAAAATGCAAAAAAATGATTACAATCGGGGACTTACCTCCTCGTCTTGGCGACATGGTTGAATCTATCACTATCCAAAATTCCGATGAGCAATTTTGAGGTTGTATTCAAAGCGCGAGTGAAAAACGTTTAGGAAAAATCATGGTTTGAAATGAAAAATGAGGAAAATAAGGAGTCGTGGGACTGCTAATTTTTGTCTCAAAGTTCCGCGATTGCGGTTTTAGGTTCGGTAATTACCGAACCTGGAATTCAAGAACCGCGATCGTGGTATGTAAACCGCGATCGCGGTTCCTTTATTTTGGGTTTTTATGTCCACGGAATTGTCCACCAACTTCGTGCACTTACCCCATGGTGTATCGAGTTATCGAAATGGATTGCATTAAGGTTTATGTTGGATTTAAGTATATGGGTATTTAAACAAGATGCATAAAGTAATAAATAAAAATAAATAAATAAATAAATTCTCTGGATGTGAAGTGACAAAAGGTTGATTTTACAATTAATGTTTTCTTTCTTTATGAATAAATGAAATCAGTTTTGTTTTGGGTTGTCTATTTCCTTTTACATTTCTTTTCCATACTCATAATGTAGAATGAACTTAAACAATCGAACACATAATGTAATTTCATTTAACCATAAGGAATTAATTTGAATTAATTGTACCTTTCCTTGAATCAATCTCTTGAAAAAAGTAACACTACCGATTATAAATCTAAAATTCTCATTCTACAAGTCAACATCCGAAACTATTGTTTCATGTTGTAATTCTGAAGTATGCTATCTTTCAAGACTTCATAAAATCCTCTAGGTGGTCTTCAAAGATTGTTGCAATGTTTTGTTGATGATGACATCTCGAGAGACGCATATGTAAGGCATTGCATCCTAGAACAACACTTTAAGATGCTGATTTTGCTGCATGTTAGCCATTAACATATCCGAAACCGAGCAACTAACAACTTTTTATACCCTCCGATGATTGACTTAAAATGGTCAATATTTATTATTAGCAATCCCTAAATCCCTTACTCAATAACACTTTCAAAAACCTTATGGTAATAAATTAGGGGATTTTATAGCCTTTAATAGCATAAGGTTCTTGGAAGAATTGTTAACAAAGGCATATAAGGCATGGCCTATAGGCACAAGAATTTTTTTTTCTAATTTCAACATATCCCTCCTTTGAAATTTAATTTTTATCTTAATGAGGATCAGTTTCCTCCAACCAATTTTTAATTTAATAACCATCTATCCCCTCAAACAATTTTAAGTGATAGTAGTTTATCAATAATAATTGAAAATAGTATTTTTAATATAAAAATATCGTAGTATATATATATATATATATATATAGAAAGAAATAGTTATTTAAAAAATTAAAGTATTTTTGAATAAAAACAAAAATAATATCTAAATAGACATTACATTTAAATATTTTTATAAATAAATTGTCATTTATATTCAATCCAACATACCCCTGACATATATTTAAAGTAAATAGTACCACTACTAGAAACTTTCTCAAAACCCTTCATGTAACGTTGAGAACAACTCAAAAGATATATAAAATTAACTCATAATTTTTCAAACCTTGATCCAAAACTTGATTCTAATTTTATGTTGGCCAACATCAATGTACATCTTATTATATCAAGAAAATTTCAATACCTTCACAAATTTAAGTTACCAAACCAAATAAAAATTGTTGTTTCAAAATTGCATTTCTTGAATGTGTGTAATTATTAATTAACCAATATGAGGTTTAATTCTATTGCGAAATGGAATAATCAAATTGATTCCGCTCATAAATGACACGTTTATTCTAAGAAATCATAAATCTTCTTTTTATGAGAGGGTACATTAAATTAATTTTGTTTTAAGTTCCTTTCCAAAAACCCTATTTCATTGTCGAAATATATTCACAGATTACACTTAAATAAATGCTAACATATTTATAACTAAATGAATCTTGTTCCCATGTAGAGTCATGGATTGAAATCCGTTTATAATTTCTTCCTAATTCCAAATTTATTGAAATCCTTTTCTTTTACTTTGCCGTTTCTAAATTTTATAAGTCTAAATTCTCAACAATATATTCCAAACTCCCACAAATAAATAGGACTTACGATTCATTTTAATATAAAACTATATACTTTTATTCAACAATTATTATGTTGTGAAACATTTGATGCATGAATTTCCTTTATACAATTTACTAGTTTTTGAATCCATTATAAATTAGCTAAATGTGTGATATGTGAATTCCATCACTTGAACCAAAGAATTAAATCTACTTTTTTTTCTAAAGTTTTCCTTTAAAATCTAGTGTAGAAATACTCAAATATTACAAGTACATTACAATTATCACATGAGATATAAGGGTAGGGAAATGAAGATTAAGACTAGGAGAACAATATTAAATAAGTCATAATTTAGTTAATAAAAGTCTATCAATTGATAATTTACATTAAACAATGTTTTGAATAGAGTGTACGAAAAGACAATTATTTTTAAGAAATTTTAAAATAAATATTATCTTATTTTTAAATATTAAATTTATGAGAAAGTATATATCATATTGTATGTGTGAGAACATGTGTGTGTAGACATATAGACATATAAATACTAAATTATTTGAGATGAAAGACATTTAATTAATACGAAAAATAAAAGATTGATTTGTAATTTGATTGATCTAACATTGGTAATAATAGTAAGAAAAGTTGACAAGTTCTAACTTAAGCGATATCATCTCCATGAGTGGATTGCTCTAAAATGGAGGGAAAATATTAAGGGTAAGATTGAGCTTTACTTATCTGCTAAAGCTTATTTCATTGTTGTCTTTGAAACCCCTAAAGATAGGGATTTAATTTTCAACCAGTATTGGGTTTGGGGTGAACATCTCATGTTCAAGCCATGGTATCCGTATTTTGATCCTCTAAAAGACTCCTTTGATACCTACCATGTTTGGGTTGGCTTACCTAGACTCCCACTACAGCCTTTGGGGAAAATCATGTCTTAATTATATAGGTGATACTTTAAGATCATCTATGAAATTAGACGATAAAACCTTTGTTGACTCATACTACTTTTGCTAAAATCTTGGTTGATCTAGATACCTCTCAAGCCCTTCTAGAGAAATTAATCTACAAATTGGTGATAGACTCTAGGTGTAGAGGATAGGCGAGAGGTTTTACCTTTTAGATGTCGATGATGCTTTCAAATAGTACATCTTTCGGATGACAACAAGCATTCCGAAGCAAAGTAAAACAAACATGGTGGAAGGAATCAATTCCATGACATATGACAATCAAAACCTATTGAGACCGTTAAGGAAACATCAATTACCTTGAGGGTAGACACTCTTCCGCCAAAGAAGGACTTTCAAACCCTTGAGAGAAGGATCTTGTCTCTCTTTGGGACATCACATAATTCTTCTACCCAAAATGGTATTGTGGTATCTACGATGGATTTTTCCCCATTGTCCCTCATTGAGGTTCACATTCTTATTTAGAAACTTTAAGTTTTTCTTCTAATATTCATGGAAGAAGGTAACGAGGATTAGATGGTGGTGCATGGGAGAAAGAAAGGTCACGCCAAACCTAAATCCATCATTTATTAGGATAAGATATGAGTCTTGTCCTCATTTTGTTTTTTATTTCTTTATATGGGCTAGAGGCATGTTGTGTTTGGTTTGTTTTTCTACTAATATTTGGCTACTTGGTTGGCTATGGGTTAGCTCTAGACCAACTCGTTGTTATTTTTTTTGTGGGGCAATTCGGATGCTTCCTTTCTTAGTACTACATTGCTGATCTTGGTTCTTAAATCCTCTTCATTCTTCACTTTAATGTTATATTTGTGTTATGACCCTTTTTTTCATGGGTACAAACCCCCATCAAATAACCATTTACCAATAATATAATTTTTTTAAGAAAATAGGTTATTTATTAGCCACTAAACACATCAAAACATGTTATTATCAAAAGTAGTTAAAGTTGAGAAATTGAAAATAGTAAATTATGTTTTTCATTCTTCTCCTTCTAACAAAAACTTATGGCAAAGTTGTGAGCTAAAATGCATCCCTTACAAATATTATTATTCCCAAAAATACATAAAATTATATTACTAAAGTATTATTTATTCATGTATAAGTAATGTTAATGAATAAACTCACACCGATAAAAATCCCATAATAGTAACCGAATTTTTCCTTAATAATAGTTCTTTATAACCCCTTTCAATATTAATGATAACCTATCAAGATACAAATTCATGTTTAATGTATGCAAATTTTGGTTTTACATTTAAACTAGGTTTTTTGTTCCTTTTTTTTCTGTAGTCAATTGAATTGGAAGAGTATTACATATTTTATACATTTAATACTAATTTATATTTATTCTTGTAGAGTCAACAAAAATATATTATTTTATTCCTTAAGATACCTATTTCGGATATTGTACATTAATTTTTTTATGATTGTAGTTTGTAAGGAACAAAATGTTGTTTGCAAAAAAAGGGGAAAAAATGTTCTAAGAAACACAATTTTGTTTGTGACGTAATGTAGCTTACCAAAAATCACTGCAACATCAACATAGGGGAGAGGGGCTAGTAGTGGTATACCCTAAGTTAAAGGGTCCACAAAATCAATTTTTATCATATGGGATTGTGTTTTTTCACTAATATGTAGTTTAGATTTGTGTTAGCTTCCTTTTTTTTGGAATGTTTAATTGGAGAAAAACCATATTTTGAATTGATTTAAAATAATAAATATGAGTTACACTATAACCATGGTGGAAACTAATACTTGAATATGGGTGAAAATTCTTGAACATTGATTTATTTATACTTGTACATAAGTGAGATGTCTTACATGTCATGATGTGATTGGCTATCTGTACATAATTATTATGTAAAAAATAATAACTACTAGATAGTACTATGACAACTTTTGGGTTTTGTGTGATCAATAGTCATGTCAATTATTGGACCATGTTCACCTATTGGCCCCTCTCCCATAGAGTCTCTTTTTATTTCTTAAGATACTCGCTTCTAACATAAAACTAACATTCTACTTTAATTTTTCCATAATCCAATCATTATATATGATTGTGTATTATTCAAGGAGAAAAATGTTGTGTGCAGGAAAAATAAAAATGAAAAAAAATGTTATAAGACACAAAATGTTGTAATGAACAAAATGTTATAACAAACAAAATGTTGTGTGAGACATAAGATAGCTTGTAAAAATATACCCGCTATGTAAACCTATAATATCCTTCATTTAAAACTATCCTAAACTTTGCACAACATAATACTTCATCATCATTGTCAAATGTATCATTTTTCTCGCCAAATAATTAAGCTTTAGGGTTTTCGAGGTTTGTAAAAATAGAAGAATCCAACCACCATAAACTAGAGGAAGAGTGAAAGAAAAGCATATTATGGATCCAAAGTCATTCATAAGAATTAAATTGTTATTCACATGAAAAGTTAATTCTACAAGATGAGAGTGTCATCTTTACCTATGTTGTCAGTAGAGCACCAAGTGGTTGTCTTTGTCTATGCCACCAAATGATATTCATATTAATATTTCAGCATATATTATTTGGTTATATATATTTTGAGCCATTTAATAGGTGTGGAACATGCAATTATTTAATTCCCATATTTTCATTTATAATGTTATTTTAATTTCTTCATGATATTATCTAAAACTTTAAATGTTGTCTAATAAAAACATTAATATTGCAGAAAAAAATCATTTTTTTACATATTTTCTAAAAATTACTCATTTCTTTCATTGGTATAAAGGTGATATTTCAGTTTCCTAGAATTGACAAAAAAATTAATGGAGATGACTACATAGCCTCTTAATATGGATTTATAAAATCACAATACAACGTTATTCAAGTAAGTCGATGTTACTTTTGATTAACTTGACTCATATTACACACTACGTATTTCATCATATTAGTGCACCATCCATGAAATATTTTCTCCTTATTTCCTCCTCCATATGGAAAATAATTTAATCACACCATGTAGAATAACTCAAATTATCTTCACAAATTTGTCACTTCTCAAAAAAAATAAAAATAGACAACCTATCAAATTTAGTATATTGATTATACCAATGTTGGAAATTACTAATATTTGTGAGCCATGGAATAGAAAACCTCACTATGATTCTACTTTTGGTTGGAAATTACTAATCCTTGTAAACCATGGAAAATAAAACTTTTGTGTTTCCCCTTTTGGAGAAGAGTGATTACCATAAAAAAATTAATTTCCAACATTAATACATTTTCCACATTTAGTTTTTAACCTTTTCCATCCATATTTCGATGTGTGGAAACTACTACCTATTGGGTGCCATGAGGATATATCATTAACCACTTCATAAATAAATTTGTAAAATAATTTCAATGCCATGTTGTGCAAGTTCGAGACATCATCTCCGATCCCTAAAATATTTTAAAGAATGGACCCAATATAATGTATCATTTTTTATATTGACTACACACCTAAAATCCTTTGAATAAACTTTTGAAGGAGAAATATTTTCTTTGGGTATTTTTTTCCAAGTAATACAATGATTGTTTATGATGTCATGAGATTTCTCAAAGAAATGATTTCATGCCAAGAAAATATTTTCAACTCCATGTAGATGCATTAAGGATATTAGATATGAATGATTTAAGGTGAACATTGGATGGGGAAGTTTCACAATGAAGAAGGGGATTAAGGTAGTATAATTTTTAAGTTCAGAATCTATTAGAAGAAACGTAGGAAAATCTTTTTTTTGCCAAGTCATATACTGAGACCATGTGTGACTTTTTATCACCACACCCACATCATTTATTTAATGCAATGTTAGGTAAACTTTAAATCTGTGTTAACACTTGGTTCCAATTTGAAAATATCTATTTTTATTCAATTTGTAAATTTTAGGATTATATCTATCACATAGTTATATGGTTTAACAATGTAAGCATTGAAGGTAAACAATTAAAATAAAAACACAAGTGAAAACATGATATCTACTCCACATAGGAGCACCAACTCAAGCACTTGTACGACTACAATTTTGACAACAATGTTGATTGAATTTATAAATGCTACATTGTCTCTTACCAAAGAGGACAAGTTTTATTATGAGAATGAGCTATAATGAGAAGTAACAGATGACATAAACATGAAAAGCTTAAACATATGTAAGATTATTATCTCCATGAGGTGATGAAGAAGAGTTTACAAAGCCTCTAAGGCTAAAGAGAATGTGGATATCAAGTTCCCCTTACACATTGGTCATCAAAGTTCCTCAATAGCCTAAAAAAGCTAAGATTTAGAATCACGGTAGACATTTCAAGACTATGTTGCCTCCTCTAGAAGGCATGTACATTGTGCAAATAATTATATGTAGTGAAAATAATTTCGTGATCTCATTTCTAGTACATTGTGGATCTGCGTGAGGTCTTATATTTATCTTGTGAGATATTATCTCTACATCATGTTGTTTTGTTACACAATTCTATCCGAACCTTTAAAGACCTTCACCACCATTCTCTCGAGATGGACTAAATAGGAGTCTAGAGAGCACATTTGTAACCATATTGAAACTAAATAGAAGATCAATTTTGTAGATGTAGTTAACAATTATAGGGGTGAAAAGACCGTAGGTTCAATAATTTTTCACATTTTGTCATTTATCGCATAATAATAGAGAAAACCCATAATTCAAAAATCCTCCATTGTATCGACAACATGTAAATTATAAAAGAAGACACTATGACTTATTTATACACAAATAATGATAGGCCAATAATAACCTATCCAGAACAATATTTGATGATATTGGTTTTGAATTTGTAATGTTAACAAGTAATTACAATGATCCGAACAAATTGGGGCATCCCATGACACGAATTATAATCTTCAAGATGAAAAAATTATCTATTTACAATCTTGGAGAGCTAGAGGATGGAAACAAGACAAAGGTGCATATGTACAAACAAATCTTCTTTTCTAAATGCCTCAAACATTAATAATGATGATAGGCATTTCTAAATTTGAGTCTCAATAGCTATGTATCGACACACATGGTGGGAAATGGAAGGACACAATTTTGTTTAAATGATCATTGAAAAATGGTTTCATCGGAATTGTTGATGAGGGAAAACTCTTATCACTATATTGTTCACTAAAAATAACACTAATCATAAATGTGCATGACATCGTGATGTAGGGAACCCTAAATATAGTGTAATGTACACTCCTTTTTAACTCTTATTGAACCATGTTATCAATTTTGAATTGATTTTTAATCTTAAACCTTGTTGCTTTATTCTAGTTAGCGTGCAAATAAAATGTGCGGGGACATCATGATTGCTTTATTGTGTTTTGGTTATTATTTTGATTACATGTCATATTGTGGACCCTTTTGGGAATGTAAGGATAAGTCAATTATCTAGAATGGTTGAATTATCATAATTGATTGTGATATCATTACTCTTCGATATTGTCTTGTTATATTTAATCTATCACTGTGACTAAACACATAAACATCATTTCTCATTGTACCTGTAAATATTAATAGACGAACAAAATTAACACATTGTGATATGGAAATTGAAGGATAGACATTACTATAACCAAACTGATTAACTTTTGATAGACATTCAGATGGAAGATAATGATGTGTTGTCAGTTTAGATATATGTTGATATTTCAAATTATTTTCGTATTGATTTTTATTATGATGTTCAAAGTTATTTTGTGATTTCTTTGATATTGGAGAATTGGTGAAATTGTGAATGAGTGAAATTATTGCTTAAATTAGATGATTCAGTTGGTTTATGATCTTAGTTGCAAACTGATGTATGAGTAGAATCGAAATGTTGAAAATTGGAATAATTTTTGAATTACTTGGTCTTAGCCATAGTAGTTATGATATTGATGTGAAATTGATATGCACATATAAGCATTTTATTAGTTCAACATCGTTAATATGGCCATGAGGCCAGAAGGGTATTGTGTGATTTTTACAGGTAATTATATCACAACAACAAACTATAGGGGATAGGAGACCAACAACAAAGGAATGTGGGGTATTGGCAATTGGTCACCATGGCAACTTGTGTAATGTTTTTGTCCTTTTATTTTTTTTAAGGGGTTCCCATGGGGTGATGACCCCAATTATGACCAAGGGGTTTGTGTGTAGTTATTTTCCTTTCTTTTATTTAATTTTAGTGTATGTGATTTAATTTGTGATGTAATTCCCTTTTATCATTAAATGGTTTTGTGTCTTAATTAAGTGAAATAATCATATTAATAAGCTAATTTTGGATGTGACAAAAAGAAGTCATTATTAGATTAGATGGTTCTTTTGTTTATGTTTTTAAAAGTTGATTGTAAGTAACTTGAGTTTTGTGCACTCTACCTCACCTTGGAGATTCAGATTTGGCCTTAAGGGGAAATTTTGGAGGCTTGTGGAACAAGCTAAAGCTTGTCCCACACCTCTTAATTTCTTATACCAACCCTACCTATGGGTTGCGGGGTCAAAAATAGACCCAATTATGTGTTTTGGAGGAAAAAGGTGATTTTTAATTGTATTTTCTTACATGTGTTCAATTTTTGTCCTTAGGGGTGTGGGTTGGAGTGGTGCGTGTAAGAGGGTTGTCATTCCTCACAACCACCCATTTATTATGACCTGGGGTATATATTTGACTTGGGTGATGTGGGATGGAGAAGAAATGATGTGCAATCCTACATGGAGCCATGTCATCTCCCTCTCCCTCTTTTCTATTTATTGGAGTTTTTGGGGAGTAGTGGGGGTTACTTGCTCTTTTTTGGGGAATGCTTGTAATTTTTGAGAGCTTGTTTGAGAATGGAACTTGGAGTGGATGGTGGTTATTTAGGATTTTGGAAGGCTTTGATCTTGTTGTGTACTAATAATCTTCATAATTTGTGAGGTAGTTCTCCACCTTTGTTTTTACCTTACTATATTTTTGTGCTCTTATGTGTAGATGTATATTGTTATATTGGTTATGATGTGGGAAATAGACATGATTCTTAGGTTGTGGGAGAAATGGAAATGGGGGTAAAACTTGAGGGAGGCATAAGAGAAATGTTTTGGGTGATTTAGGAGGGAGTTGGGTTGGGATGTCCACCTTGTTGATAAATATTAAATTTTTTTATCTTTTCATTTCTTGAGTGAGGAGTAAGAGTGAGGGAGACATAACAGTGGGTTGGTTTCTTGAGGGATGCATACAAGTGTAGTGTGTATTGTGATGGAGTTTTTTTGAGGCTCGTAGCAGGACACCCAAGCCCTTGTGAGGCATTAGAAGAACCCCGTGTTCCTTTCTACTCCATGGATTTAGCATGAAGCCTTTGTGTTTTGATATTTTTGATTGGTTGTAAATAAATTGGTATTGTGTTATTTCATTGTTGTCTTGATTGAATGTGTGTGTGGAAGCCATTTTTGAGTTGTCATGGTTGTCTAAATAGCCCTCATTGCTTCCTTGTTGGGGCTCGGGGGCCAATGAGGAAGAAGGATTCTCTCCCTCATTGGATATTTTGGTTGGGTGGAGAGTGTTGCCTACTCCCCCATTTGTTGTGTGCTTGGCTCTTGATGAAGAGGGTGGAACTCTAAGGATGAAGTGCTCTTGTTGGAGAAAGGCATGTGAAGTTGTATCTTGCAATATTAATACTCCTCAACTTGTAAACTATACCAATAGTATATGGGATGTAATTTTATACATTGGTTATATTCTTGTAAGTGGTTTATTAGGATTTACTTTAATTTCATATGAAAGTGAGATTTGTAATGATCTTGTAATGGAAATTAAGTCCTCACCAATCAAATTGTGTTTAGGAGTTGCATTGCAAATGTGTTTAATTTTAAAGGCTAGTACTCTTGGATGGAGCTAAATGTTGATTATTTGTATTCTTGACAATCTTAGTTTACTTGAATATTGAAATAAATTTCATTAAGAATGGTTTGCTTTTTTTATCCAACTAGTTCTATAAAAAGCTTAAATAAAACAAAAATTGATTTATTATTACAAATTTCCCCTTTTGTTGCAATTGGAATCATTGTAAGAAAATGAGTTAACTACAACTAATTACACCCTTAAGATGGTTATAAATGAAATTTAAATTGATAAGTTGTTAAAATTTGATAAATACACAATTTGTGCACTTCTACTATTGCCTAGGTTCATGTAAATTTTATCCTTACCAAGTTATAATTCTCCCTCACTACTTGCCATTCCCTATTTCAATGGGAGACTCAATTTATAAATAAATATATATTATTAGTGTTTAATTTATATATATTAATATTATACTCGTTGATTGTTTTATAATATCTATAATATCATTGTATAAATAATCCATTAATAGAAACTAATACATTTCATATTTCAATAATATATATTTATACTAACATATATTAGTAAATGCATTTAAACTCTTTCCTTTGTGCATTAAGGGGAGGTGGTGTCGTGTTTTATATAATTTAAACAAAAACAAAATTTGGGGTCCTTCAGCCTAGTGGTCGCGGCCTACCCCCTTGTGCGGTGTTTTGTTTATGTTTATAGTGGAATACCTCACCCCCAACCCATATAATATATATGGGGGGGTGGGCTTGGTGCCCCTCCCCCAATTATTTAAACCCCATTCTTATTACAATGAAATTGCAACTCTTCCCTTTATCAAAGCAGCCATTCCAATTTTGTGACCCTTTCTTACCGTCTTAAATGTGACCTCGCAATAACTCAAAACTCGTGACTTTTTTTTTTTTTATGTGGTTTCAACATATATATATATATATATAATTTGTATTTATACAATTTTATATTGGTCAAAATATTATTTAAATGGTAAAAAAATTAATATATTAAATAAGCATTTACATATATATGTTTATCCAAGTGATGTATAGATATATAGTATGTATATATACAAGTTTGAAACTAAAACTTTTACAATAAGCAAGACTGAAATGGGTAAATACCCATAACCTAAATAGGGTAGAAAACAAAAATAAGGGTACCGAGAAAATATAAATGATAAAAAGATTTCATTTAAACCCTAGGAGAGGGATGCACATAAATCCTCATCTTATGTGTATCCATCATGGATCTTGGAATGACAATCCAAGACTTCTTCTTCTCCTCGCTCCTTAACTGTAAATCAAAACAAGAGAAATGAGATATTAGATTTAGAAAATGAATATAAGAGAACCCATAAGGATATCTAGGGTTTCTTTAGTCTAACCTAGATCTAATGGTTTAGATAGATTAGATCTAATGGTGTAGGATGCACCCTACATCACTTAAGTGATGGGGTATTTAAGTGGGAATGTTTTAATTAAAAGATGTGTGTGTAATGTCAAATGGGGCCTAAGGGGTTAGACCATGTTGTGTACTCTTGACACCTTAGGTATTTAACCATATTAAATTGATTTATTTTAAAATATAATATTATTAATCTTACCTGATAAAATTTTGAATTTAATTTGGGGCCATTCAATAAATAGATTTAATAAGACCGTTGGGGCTAAATAGCAAAGAGTAAAATGGATTAATATTTGATTTAAGAAATAAAACTTAATAGGGGAAATCAAATCGAAATATTTTAATAGGGTTGGGCCAATAGTAACTAATTATTATTTTAGTTTCGACTACCATTTAATAGCCTAATTTTTTTCTAATCTGAAGTTAATTAAAATCCTAGCTAAGGCCTAGAACCTTTCCAAAAAAATTATTCCATTATTTTTCCTATTTGCTTTCGGGTTTCTTGGGGTTTTATGTGGGAAAATTGGGTGTTACACTTGGTATCGAGAGATGTGGGTTGAGGCTTGGACCCTAGGCCAACATTGAAACCCGTAATCTAGTTAGCATAATTTGAACTACCATAATTAAAATAATAATAAAATAATAAAGTTGTTCAAATTGTTGTACTCGCCTAGTGGCATTTTGTTGAAAGGGTAATTTAAAATGTTAAATTAAATTGATATTCTTGCAAACTTATGGTGTATCAGAACTTGGTTTCCTTGCTAAGATGTTGTTTGATGAGCCTTAGCTCTTTGTTTTTAGTCGTGTGATGTGACGACCAAATTGAGACTCTTCCTTGTTGGAATGATAAATTGTATGGTGTGATTCTTGTGGTTTGGCATTAGTGGTTGTGTTCTGGGGTCAGACAAAGTAAATTAGAAGTTTTTAGTCGCCTAAAGCCCCCTTTTTCCTTCAGTGGTTAAATGAGCTAATTTTGTTTCCTTTTTGGTGACTTAATCCCCATATGAGTAAGTGGATATTAGGTCTTGGTGTCGCTTTTGATCCAGCTTTTCATATGCATTCTTAGAACTAAGCTCAAGGTATAGTACCCCTATTAAGGAAGGCCATGAAGGGCTACAAAGTGAATGTGATGTTGACCTTCTGTATTTTACATTCGTAAACTTATGTTATTTTATCAATGACCAACATCTTATTTATGATTTGATTGAGAAGATTTAAGGCCCCTTTTGTTATTTATATTTTTGTGATATTTTCAAGGATTGCAATGCAGCTACTTAGCCATTTCTCTTAATTGTCGATATTTCTTGGATTTTACTTTGATTGGTGGCTCGGAGCTCATTTATTTTGTTGGATACTTAGCTAAATGTTACGTGGTTATTCCTTGCATGTTGATGAGCTAGTTATACGTTGTTTATATTGTCACATTTGACCATATGGGGTACACCCTAGGTGCCTTGAATGTCTTCTTAGGTGCTTTAAGTTATGCCTTGGTTTTAGAAGGATAGAACCTTGAGTGTGTCTAGGATCTGAGAGTGACTATTTCATCACTCGAGCTTGATAGAAAGAGAGTTCGTTGTGTAGTGTGTTCTATTTGAGTTTGATAGCAGTGGTGGTGATTCGCTTGCATAACGGTAAGAGATTTTATCCTCGCTCGAGAATGGATATCTTTGGTTATGGACTTATATATTGTGTTAGGATTGTATTAACTTTAGGTGATTGTAGATTTGAATGGATAAATATTTTGTTTGGATTTGACGTTCCATCTGTGGCATGCCAAGTTGTATCATGGTTTCCTTGTTTCATTATAGAAAGTATTGATTTGGTGAATTGTAGGTATCTTGGTAATTATGATTAGACTTAAGCCCATTCAGAAATGTGTTTAAATAAGTGTACTTGGTTGCTCTCGTTGACCCATAAATAAGTCTACCCTTACCTTAAATCCTTCTTAATTGTTTTTATTACCATTGTATAACCTATTAATCATTGGGTTATGTGGAGACTCGTATGGATGTATATGGGTCTTTTGGACCTTGTTTTAGAGATTTTAGTTTTATTAGATCTTAATATTTTAATCGCATTGTACTTATGTTGTTCCCTTCTTTTAAAACTACAACTCTTGGTCATTGAGGCCATGTTGGGTAGATTAGCTGATTGTCCTCTTGCATTTGATGCCTTCTAATGGGAAATGTGGTGTCCTTGGAGTAAAATTTTCCTTGTCATCTTGTTGCTTGGTTGGTGGTATCTTGTGGAAGTATGAATGTTGATTGGAAACTTCCCTTGTCTTATTATGTGAACAAATTTTGAGACTAAATAACAAACATTGTTAAACCTCTTAAATTCATAAAAGTAAATATGCCTCTTTAATGGGTCTTTTCTTTGTAACTTCTTTTGAGACTTGTGGAGACCCACTTGGAGTGTTTAGTGATGCTTGTAATTATTTGGTAATTGAAATCTTGGTGTGACTCATGTTGGTGGATTGATTCCTAGTTCTTACAAAATTAATGATGTGTTTGTTATGTTGAATGTCTCTTGTTCCTTTAGAATTAAAAATGTGATATGTTGATTTATCTCTTATTCCCATAAAGGTAATGATGTGATATGTTGACTCTTCCTTCTCATTAAGATCTATTTGGTAAAATGATTAAATTGAGCATAATAAAACTCTAATTGAGGGGCTTGGATTTTGAGACTTAACAAGTAAAATGGAACATTAGAAAAAGGAAAACGGTCCTTGTTATAACCTTGGTAAGTTAATAGAAGAAACAAAACTGTGGAAAATTTTTAAACAAAAACTTTTTCCATTTACCTTCCCTAGAAGTGAAATAAATAATTTTGTTACCTATACAGAATGGTGAGATATCATGCCAAAATTAATGGTGCTCCTTAATGACACAAACATGTGATGCCATAATAGAAGCAAGGTTTTAATTAGGAAAATTGTAGGACGAGTGCATAAAAAACAAAACTATAACTTTTGACTTAATAGTTTGGTTTATAGAATGAGTAAAATTTATGTGTATTTGAGTGCAATGTATAATTGAACCTTTAGTTTTGTTTCCTACCCAGATTTTTGAAACACCTTCTTGGTAGTGATGTGTTATAGTTTCTTAGTACTCCCTTTTCATACATGTATGTTCTTTTCCCTTGTAGGAGTTTGGGTCGTCGTACCCTTGTTGCCTCGTAGCTCGACGAGTGTGAGTTGTGGCCTTTAGGATTGGGTCTTATCTCTTGTTGTAGTGCCCACTTCCCTTCGACACTTATTAATTTTGATTTCAATTACAATTGGTTATGCATGGATATTATTGTATCATTTTGACTTAGCATGATGATTAGATGATAGAGATACTTGGACTATTGTTGGATTTCAATTCATAGTATGATGTGTGTGGATTCTTAGAGACATTTTATATGGATGATGATGTGTTGTTAACATCCTATATACCTATGAAATTTGATATTTTCTTCATATTGAGTAGACCTTAACAGTTGAACTAATCTTGTGATCTTATTGATATTGATGAAATGTAGAATTGAGATGTTAGAAATTGAAAATAATAATGTTACTTGCCTAGATGATGATTTAATTCACATGTAGATGATTTTGGATTTATATTTGTATATTTTATCTTGGATGTTCTTATACGACCATGAGTCCGAAGGAGGTATTATGTGTTTTGTAGGTAAACATATCACAACAATCAACGGGGGATATAAGACCAACCACATCGGAATGCTATATGGATTCAACAATGGTCACCATGGAAACTTGTGTTATGTTGTTGTGTGTGTTTGAATTTTTATAGGGGTTTCCCATGGGGGGAGTACCTAAATTGTGACCAAGGGGCTTGTGTGTTATTCATTTTTTTCCTTTATTTAATTTTAGTATGTGATTTTATAGTGATGTATTTTCCTTTTATTAAATATTTAAATTGTGTCTAAATTAGTAAATTAATCATGTTACTAAACTAATTATGGATTGGACAAAAGAATTCATTTCTTATATTAGATGGCTATTTGGGTTATGTGTTGTAAGTTGAGTGCTCATGACCTTGAGAGTTGTACACTCTACCGCATCTTGAAATTCGTATTTGGGCTTAACGGCCAATTTTGAGGCTTTTGGGACAATTCAAACTTGTCACACACCTCTTAAATTACTATACCAACCCTACCTATGGATTGGGAGGTTAAAAATAGACCCCATTAATTATGTGTTTTATAAGAAAAATTTGTATTTATTGCACTTTTCCTACATAGGTATTAAAGTTTGTCCTTAGGAGGTATGGGTTTGGATTTTGTGTGTAAGAGGTTTGTCATTCCTCTCAACCACCAATTTATTCTCGCATTGGGGTTCGGTGTTTGACTTTTGAGGTGGTGTTGAGGATAAGTGATGTGGCATGCTACATTGTTGTCTACTCAAAATTCCCCTCTCTAACAAGAACAAATTTTGAAAATTTTGAGTCTTAAGTGCTTTTTTCTGAGATACCCAGGTCGTGAAGTCGAAAGAATCTAAGTTTTGGGTCATTTTCGGGTCTGTCGGAACTTTCTGTCTCACCTGTCCCAAGTACGAAAGTGCAAGTTGTTCCCCGATCGGCCGAAATCCCCGAAACTGTCCCATTCTCGGGCCCGTCGGAACTTTTTGTCCCAAGTGTCCCAAAACTTTTGTGCGAGCTTTCCCATTTTCGGCCGAAACTCCCGAACCGCGTACTTCGCGCATTTTCGTCCCAAATATCCCAAAGTCAAAAGTGCAAGCTTCCTCTTTTTCGGCCGAAGCTTCCTAGTCGCGTACTCCGGAATTTTCTGTTCCAAAAGTCCCAAGTCCAAATAGGCCTGCTGTCCCAATTTCGGCCGAAATGCCTGAACCGCGTACCTCGCGCATTTTCGTCCCAATTGTTCCAAAAGCTTTTGTGCATTCTCTCTCCATTTCGCCCGAGCCGCGTGTTTCGCGCATTCGCGTCTCACCTGTTCCAAGCGTACCAAGTGTCATTCACACTTAGCTTTTCCCGCTCATTCCGAATATGACGCTCTTTCAAATTGGTGGTGGTGTATTCAATGCGCATTAAATTCATTCCGCTCCTCAAACGGCTATATAACCAAGCATACCACCTTCGCATTTTTCACATTGCTTTCTTGCTATCATTTGCTCAAACCCTTGCAACCTAGTTCCCCTTGCAAATTCCTTCCAGAGTCTGGGTCGCAGCTCCGAATCTATCAATATGAAGATCAAGTTTCAGGGACAGGAGCAAATTTCTCCACTTGAGTCTGCCGTTAGCAATATCGGAGACAGTGAAGCTCGTCATCTCGACTTCGGCGATTTTTGGTCAAGAATGACAGATGCAAACCCTACGCCGATGGCACAGATGATTAATGATAGCGGTTTGGCTTTCGCCGGAGGTTTCCCTATCTCAGTGCAGTGTGCTGATACGGTACTTTCATGCGGAGCTCACTTCGACCCCGATTCGAGCGACTTGACAAATGTACACGGGGAGCTCATTGCCAAGCTGGACGCTGCTGCCATTAGGAGCTGCTCTGAGGATTCCGGAGATGGACAATGCTATAGTCGTCTCTCGGGATCAAGCACAGGCCATGTTTGACCAAGACAGTGATAAATATAAAGCTCGAGTGGCGAGGTCTTGGTTGAAGAACCCTAGGAAAGGAGCTTCTCGTCTGACCAAAACCCTCTTCCGGGCGGATTTCAATGAAGAATTGTCAGATTTTATAATCCTGCTGGCTCGGGTTATGGGTTTGCCCTCAACCAATGAGTTTCATTTCTGGATGTGCCCGCTCATCAGCATGGTGTGCGAGGGAACGCAAAACATCAATTGGGCAGAAATCATAAGCATGAATTTGGCCGAGCAATTAGCCAATGTGCAACAAACAAAGAAGTTCTTCATGACTTCGTATCTGATGTATACCCTAGCAGCGTCACGGCAATGGTTTGGCTTTTCCTACATCGATGCACACAAAGACGATCCAGTGTACGCCTATTGCCCGCAGTTCACCCTAGAGACCAGCAATCGGAATTTCAGAAGGGTCAATGATGCCTTCACCATGTACGTGGTCAGATTGCTCGAAGGTGACACCGCCAGGAGGTTTTCAGACGAAGCTATGAACCTGATATCACAATATGGAGCCTATTTCATTCAGTTCAGGAAATTCTCTTATATCAGGCTTGCTGGCTATGAGAACACTCCTCTGCGGCTTCCCATGTTCTGCAACGACAAAATGGCCTTGATTGAGATATGCAGGCAACTGGACAAGTTGCACAGAACTTGCAGAGACAAGAAGATTTCTGGCTTACACTTTCCCATCTCTCTGGGAAACTACACATGCAAAACGGCCCTGGATGCTCAGAACGTAGAAAGAGCCCTGATCCCTATCACTGTTCATTTCTTCAAGCCAAGAACCTGTTTTGACTTGAAGAAGTTCATTGAAAGGAACATCAAGATAGTCTATCATCACAGGGCAGATACAGAAGACTACTGGGCCGACTGTGCAGATGATTTTGAAGCCAGAAGAAGGCATTGTGGCAGGTTCTCCCTGCAATTGATCCAAGAACTCAGTCTGTACCAAGTTCCTGAAGGTCTCCAGGATGACAATTCTGAGCCATATTCATATGAATACGAAAATGTGATTAAGCACACCCCTCTGGAGGACCTGGATTGGAACAGAAAAGAAAGAGATGATCTGGCTGAGATTATTGCCCCAGTCTTGATCAGAACTAGGGTCTGGTTCAGTAAGAAGATCCGAGAATTCAAGAGGCACTCAGGAGAATCCAGCTCCAAAGATGATTCGACACCCATAAGGGAAGCATCAGTTCCAGAGTCTGGGACACCAGTGAAAACCCCTCCTGCCTCAATAGCTCAGGGACTTGTAGGATCTACTCCTTCTCCATCTACCCAGGTATACAAGAAGAAACTCAAAGAGGTAAAGAAGGAGCCTGCAGAGGATGACCCTCCAAGAAAACAGGCAGAGTTGCCTATGGGTCCAGAGAACATCATCGTTCTCAGTGAAAGTGAAGACAGTGAGGTGCCAATTCCTGCAAGTGCTCCTGAAAATCCAGCAGATAAAGATAAAGAAGTCCAGAGCACCGAACTTCCAGATACTACTGATTCTTCTGCCGCCATTACCTCCAGTGTTCTGCCTACATCTCAGCTTGAGTCAACAGCTGCACAGACCTTGAGTGTCATGAGCTCCCTGTCTCTTGGTCCCCTTGCTTCTCCTGCAGATTCTTCTTCCTCTTTTGCTTGGGTGCAACCTCTGGTTGATAAAAGGAAGAGAAAATCCTCCTCTCAAAGCTTGGGACCAAATTTTGATGCTGTAGCAGCCTTGTTGGGCACCACTCCTTCTCGTGCCAAGAAAGCCAGAACTACTTCCAGGATTGTGTCGGATGCTCGAGGTCAGCAATTCCTGGAGATTGCTAAGCCCACAGTAGACAAATCGGAATCAGAGTTGCTGACATCCGACTTGGAACTTTCAAGGATCCCTATGGGAGAGTCTACTCCTGAAGGTGAGATTCATAACCTCCAGGAAACAGTCACCAGAGTCATTGGAAGGGTAGAGAAAGGGCAGCAGACGATTGAACAGCTGGAAGAACAAGCCCAAGTTCTCACGAGTTTCATCAAGTCACTCTTGTCTAAGGACAAAGTTTTAGACCCCACTCCCTTGACTGCTCTACCCCCTCCTGTAATTCTAAGCCAAGATGAAGTGCAAGAAATTAAAGATATGCACAAGTATTCTGTCTATGGTAGAGCTATCGAAGCCATGGTGGATGACATGCTTGTTGCCGGGCTAAACTTCATCGACGAAGCTTTTAAGCTACATGGAAAGGTAGACAAGTTGCAACATAAACTATCCTCTACCATTGAAGTTATGAATAAGGAGCTTAAACTTTGGGGCAGTTGCATTGTAGACCTTCGCCTCATGGGACAGACAGATGAGAACATCTTACTGGCGAGTAAGATTTTCGATGATGCCGAAGATAATCTATCAAAATCCTGGGTCTACAGTGTAGAGTGGAAAATCAGAGTCCTGGAAGAGGCTGTAGGAGAAATGAAGAATAGCTGGCAAAAAGGAGAAGCTTTCAAGACGCTAGCAGCTGCTGCTTTCAAAGATATGCATTGTTATCTTCAGGATGAGAACTCTGGCATTCCCTCGTCCTTGCAAGAAATCAAAGCTCAGTTCAGAGCTTTTGTCAAAGATAATCTTTTCAAGGAAGACTCCATCTCTAAAGACAAGATAAAGGAAATTTGTTCTCTCCAGTCTGCCATTGAAGAAGCAAACAAAGACTATCATACTCACGTCGAGTTCGATAAAGAGATGGAGAAATGCCTGGGATTTTGGACTCAGTCTGCAACTAACACATCAGTCCCTCGTGGCAGAGATATAGCTGAGTCATTGAAGAAGTTCAGGCAGCGGATTCTGAAGACAGTGGGTCCCTCCCAGTAGCCGGCCACCTGTCTCCTTCTCTCTTCTTTCCTCTTCTTTCCTTTCTTTTCGTATTCGTTGTAATTAGTTAAGGTATTGCAACCGGCAATACTTAACTATTCTTTATTTAAAAGAAACGGTTACAAATCGTAACCGACTTGTAAGCTATATAATGGCCTTTCCACGCCATTTTGAAAAGGAGGAAGAACTTGGCATACTCTCGAAACTGTAAATAGATCTTGAACGTATCAATACAAAAGGGCTTTTCTTTTCATTCTCTATCTGAATCTCTGTATCTCTGTGTTTTCCTTTAGTATTGTGAAGATTATTTTGTACCTAATTCGTTAGTCTTGCTGATTGCTTTTGCAAATACAGTGATCTTGCACGACCAAGAAAGAACTTTGTGTCTTTGATTAATGAATCTGAAGAAGGTCGTTGAAGAACTTTGTGTCTTTGATCTTATTCAGTTAATACAAATAATCTTGTTCCAAATTCCCTGCAACTTCGCACTCGTAAAGAATTATTCTGTTATCTACAATTCCAAACGTTTGCTATTCTGCTTATCTTCGTACCTCTTTCTCTCACTCTGCCAGAATCGATGATCTTTGTGGAAAACATTTTCGTGGTATCCAAGTTCAACCGTAAAATGACATTCTGTATATTTGTAAATAAGTTTGTGTCTCAATAAGGGAACCTCTCCCATTAAAGAGGAGGGACTTCTTGTCCCCTGACTGTTGTTCTTCTAAAAAGTCCTATCGATTTCGACCAACATACATGGAGCCACCTCACCCTCCTCTCTCCCTTTTCTATTTATGCTAGTTATTTTGTTTGTTTGGGGTTACTTCATTTCTTTTATGTGCACTTGTATTTTGGAGTTGGAGAATTTTGGAGTTATTGTGGATTTATTTTGGAGCTTGTTGGTGTTTTAGTGGGCTTGAATCTACTTGATGTGTGACTCTTAGATCAAGCTCTACCATGGAAAGGTAGGAGCTACACTCTTGTTTAAATGTTTCCATTTATTTGTGTATATGTGTATGTTATTAAGTGTTTTGGTATGCTTATTGGGTTCTTGGGTAGATTGCCTAAGTGTGGTGTAAGAGAGGGCTATGGGGATATTTTATGTAAGGAGGCATAAGAGTTTACTTCATGTTTTGGAAGGAGTTGAGTTGGGTTCCTCACCTTGGACAAGAAAATTCTTGCATTTCTTACGTGGATTTTATGAGGGAGACATAAGAGATAGTAGGGAGGCATAAGAGAATGTGGGATGCATAAGAGGATCTTGAGGGAGGAATAAGATTTGTGTAGGAGTTTTGAGATTTATATATTAGATGGTTTTAATATGGGAACCTAATTCCCATTGGGAGGCATAAGTGATCTCCCCATAGATCCTTGCTCCATTAGCTTTACATTATGAAGCCTTGTATATTTTTTTAGTTTCCTTCTTGTGATTGTAGTTTGTGTTGTTTATGTTTTGGTATGATTTTGAAATCTTTGTATTGTGATGTGGAAGCATTATATTGTTGCCATGAGTTGTATCCATATTTTTTTCATTGTGGTTGGGTCTCGGGGGCTAATGAGGAGGATAGCTTCTTCTCCTCGTTGGATTATTGGTTGGGTGGAGAGTGTTGCTTCTCCCCCTTTTTTTTTGTTGATCAAGTGAATCCATGGTAGAGATCTTGTTGGTGATGTGAAACTTGTAGCATTTGTTGATGTCTAAAATAAATCCTTTCTTATGAGAAAACCTTCTTGGTATTTCCATTTGAGGTGCAAGACTTGTAGTATTGTATTGTTAAAAATAAATGTTACATTGTAAGTTTCATTACCGAGTTATATTATTATTTTGAAGGAAGGTCATTGAGGAATTGTATGATTTCCTTTCTCCTCAAATTTTATTATGTAAATAAATGAATCAAAATGGAAGTCATATTTAAAATTTTAGTTATAATTTTTATTTTGAGAAAGTTCTTTGCATTAAAATAAATGAGTTATGCTCATGGAAAAGAAAGTTTATTATCATTGTTCAAGCTCTAGTATTGTGGAAAAAAAACATATAAGTTGTAGAATACTAATAGTGTATGCTTGGAAACCTTGAATGTGGAACAAAGTTGTTAGTGGCTATTTGAACAAATGGTTGTAGTGGAAATGGAAAGATGCAATAAATTTTAAGTAAATTATTATGTTGAAATAATGCATTTTGTAGTAAGGAAAAACAACAACATTAGAAGTAGATTTAGTTTCATTTCTACTTTTGGATTTGAAAGAAAATTTGTTGAACAAAATGAAAAAGATATTGTAGTTGTTGTTGTTACTATTAAAATAGGAAATGCTTTAAAATGAGTAATTTTACCATGGAATAAATAGAGGTATTATACCCTTCAATTAGAAACTTTAGGCACATAAATTTAAGTTCAGGATGACTTTTAAAAAACTCTAGTGACTTTTTTTTTTGAAAAATCTCAGATTTGAAGGTTCTGTTTCTAAGGAATAGGATCACCACCCTGTGCAAAGCGGTGGTCTCGTAACCATCGCTCGTGGAAGGCAGAATTTTGTTTATCGTCACCTGTATGGCGGCATTCTCATGACCACCGACATGCTTTGGGTGGCGGTTCTGTCACTAACAGTGGAAAAATGCAAATCCACACCTATGTAAATTTTAACTTAGTCTAACTAAAATTTAAGCTTGAAATAAATTAAAGAGGAAATCTTCATAAAGCAAATGAAGGTAAAATTTCATTATTCAAAGCAAGTAAATCTTCAAATGGATAATTAAAATTGCTCAATATCATACATATTAATGGAGGTAGGGTTTGGCCCAAATAGAGAACTCAAAATGGAAATTACTAAATTAAAACCCCAAATTTGGAGTGGAAACCTCTACAATATTCAATGGGAGACATTACACCAATAAACCTTTAATCCAAATCTAAACTAAGCTTGTTTTTGTAAATTCCTCCATAGTTCTTCCTTTCTTGCTCCCATGGCTTCCATTTCTCCAACCTGCAAATTAAACAAAGGAAAAGTGACCAAATGAGGAGACTAGGGTAAAGAAAAGGATTTAATAAGAATTCATAAGGATATTTAGGGTTAGTTTGGAACCCTAGGATCTAGTGGCCATAATTGAATTGATCCAAGGGTTGAGGATCAACCCTACAATTGTTTGGTAGGAATGAATTTTATGGTTTGTAAATGAAATTAAACGTATGTGTAGATGGGTGAATGGGGCCATTTAAATACCTTGGTGTGTGCAAAGTCATTATTTAGTTCCTAGTATGTTTTAGAAAATTAATGAAATGGACATTTAAGCTATTAAGATTATGGAACTAAAGTAACTAAGTATAAGGTTAATCATTTTGGGTTTGAATGTTAATTAAGGAGGAGAAAAAATTTAACCAAGTAAATTAAATTATGGCACCTTCCTAGTTAATTTTAATTAATTGACCTTAGAGATAAATTAAGAATATTTAATCATTTAACTTAGACCTGGTCCATCCTTTGTGAAGTAGAGATTATTGGTGAAAATTAATTTAATGTACACTAGGGGTTGACACCCTTACAATCTTTTATCTTAAATAAATTTATAAAAAAATATTGTCGTAACCTTCGAACAAGTGTAGAAGATTTAATGTGTTCTGGAACATCATTCTTATGGGCATTACACTTGGTATCAAAGCCATGGGTTCAAATCTTGGAACCTTGGGCACACTAGAAAAAACAAGAAATGAACACTTAACCTAGCTCAAATTTGTTTTCTTTTAAACCTAGAAAACCACACTGTCTCATAATTGTATAATATAGAATACTTACAAAACTGAAACAAAACCTAGAATGATGAACTAACTCTCACCTTGGCCTCGTGAATCAAAGTGCGGACCAAACGAGGGGTTATTACACATAGATTTAGACTTGCCACAACCATCTCAAGCTATACAAACAATTCTACCTTATATTTTACATACGCTTTAGGACGTCAATGCCGCTTTACGCGGAGGGTCCTTAGGAGGACAATTTTATAAATGAGATAGGAGCCATCGGTAGAGGCTTGTGTGTTTCCTTGACATACTGAGGAACATAGGGCAGAGAACTCCCATGTGGAGTCGGCTAGGGAAGAGTCACCATAGAGAGGACATGGATACAGGATTTCAAGACACGGGTATAAATCTTGGAGCCCTAGGTAAAGAGACGAGCATGCAGAGAGACCTCGGGGTCAAATCAATTGTCATTGCATACTATATTAGGGAGATCTTAAAACTATGACCATCTCACTATTTGGGAGATATGGGTGGTTTTCATGTAGAGGCTGGTGTAGATCAAGAATTTCCATGCTTGTTACCTGTCCAAGTTAATGCACCAAACTAAACACAAAAACCCTGAAAAACTCAAATGAAATCGATACCTGATAGATTGGATAAGATCCAAAGATGTAGATGGAGAGAATTCGATGGAGACAAGATGGGAACACATGAGGAATCCTACGAAGTAGATCTAAGAAACCGGTAATGCACAAATTCCTTGGTAGAAAAAGACAATGTTAGACAATATATGGGTGAACTGCTACCGAAAGCGGGTTCAGGAAGTAATGAGCTTCCTCGGCGGATGTCAGTTCACATTTTCAATCAAGAATAAAGACATACATGATCAAAGATGTAAGAAAATATTTAGGTTTTCTAATTAAAAATAGTAGATAGAATGTAAAAGCTGTAGTGGGAGGCGAAAGAAAGTAGGAAACTGTAAAAACAAAGCTGAAATTGTGTTACCTAAATTTTGTATCTTTCTACAGACTGATCGGCGTCGATTAGATAGTGATCAGCATCATTTTTTTCGTTAGCATCAATTAGATCTAGTGATCGCCATCGATTGGTTTAGGTCGGTGTCGATTAGGAAGGGATCGGCATCAATTGGACGCACAGCGGGAGACGAAGGACATATAGTAAAAGAAGAAAGCAAACTAAGAAAAATGGATTAGACGTAAGACTAGATTACTGAAGATTGATCAGAAAGTAGAGATTGAAGATGGAAAAAGAGGATCCAAGGTAGAAATTGATGGATTCTAACCCAAAAACCAAAGAAAGACCCGATTAGTGCCGATTTGGATAAACTAGCGTTGATTAAAGACTAATCGATTCAACAAGGGATGGATTGGTGTTGATCAAACCGAGACTACGAGAGACCAAAAAGAAGAATACCACGAAAACATTTGATTGATGATTGATGACCAGGGTAGCTGTGGAGACCCGCAAGAGCTATAGATCCACGATAGAGTAACAATGCACCTCTTAGGGATTAAACTACACAAAACTCACTCTCTTCCTCTGATAATCTCTTTAATCGCTTAGACGAAAGCAATCTCTAGGAAACCAGCTCCTGAATCTAACCAAAGAGGATCTCAAGTCATAAATTTATAATCGGTGCCGACCGAGATAAAATCGGTGCCATTCAGAAAAATCGGCGCCGCTCAGAAAAATCGGCGCCGATCAAGGAACAGACTCCCAAAGTGGTGAAAAGGAAATGAATTGGAAGGATAAGAATATTATCCCTCCGACTCAAATATGGAAAAAATCTTGCTGCACATTTTTAGGGGAGGAGAAATAGGTGGGATGGATGGATAAAAATGATATGGGAGGTTGGAAATTGATATGGGGTAGATAAGTAGTTGAAATAAATGTAAAAAGATAGAATTACATGGTTAATGTTTGATTAACCATGGGTGAAATATAATGGGATGGAGAAAACTTAGGATAGGCCTCTAAATTAAATATTTAAGTAATACCCTAAGGGAGAAGTGGTAATATAAAGGTGCCCTGGGTTACTCGAGAGGATAAATGAACCCAGGGGACACTAAATTGGGTAACCAATTTTAGGTGTCTACATTTGCCCCTTTTTGTCAAGTGACTTGCGATAAGAAAATCCGCGAGACAAAAACAAGGAATTGGAAGAAAGGAAAAAGTTGATGATGCGATCCCCCTCAAACTAGGGATGGGGTGGCCCCAAATAGGACAAATTCTGATCCCGAGTTTGAAAAAGGTAGATGAGAAAGAAGGATTCCCTGGTGAGATGTCTAGGGTAGATTTGATCATTGATGATGCACGTAAAAAAGAAAAACAAAAAGCACGTAAAGATGGTCTTCATATGAGACAACGTAAGTGGCTACAGACTAGTGAGTTAAAGGTGACTGCAAAATAGCAACAACTAAAGAGTGACACATTAGTAGGGACAACTAGATGGCCTTCGAACAAGACGACGTTAGTGCCTACAAACCCGCTATCTTTAGGTTACAAAAAACACGAGTTACCCATGTACAGGGAAGAACTCGGAATGGGTGATAACACCGAAAATATGCACTAAAAGGTGAAAATAAGGTCATAACAATGATCAAATAAACAAGCCAAGCATCAACGCTTAGATAAGAAGGATGAAGTGACGGCCTTGAGAGGATAGCCACCACGGAAATCGACATATGGCCACTATAGTGAACTTTATAAGAGAAGTACCGCAAGACTAGGCGAGAATGTGTGTGCTATCGGTGGCACATGCAAAAGATATAATGGGGAGATGCCCCATGCAGGGAATAACAAGCAAAGTTGATCCATGAGCGAGACGCACGTGAAGGCTATGCAAGGTGCCCGGTACAAGGACCGAAAAGAAATATGTAAAGATGGCGTAATGTGTTATGGGTGACACATGCGTAAGACAAGAGAACAGATGAGGATGAAGCACGTCCTAGTGGGACCAGGGGACGAAAATATGAAATATCCCCGATCGGCACCAATTGGATCCAATCGGCGTCGATTACCCCTAATCGACATCGACCACAAAAATTGGCGCCGATCAAAATAATTGGCGCCGACCGCTCGAAAATCTATAAGTATAGAAAAGGTGAACGGTAGCGATTCATTTGCACTGTGACGATTGATTTAGAAAATGTCAAAAATTGAATTTGAGAAACATAGAAGCCTCTAGAAGTGGTCAAAAGAGGAAGAGGACACAACCAGGAGTAAGTGAACCTTCCTGAGCTTTATACATTTAGCATCTTATTATTTTTTTATTTTTTTATTTTTTTAAATTTTTCGTGTTTTTTTGTAGTAGGAGGCAAGAGGGCTTTTTTGGCGCTCTGCCTCGTAATCGGCATCGATTGAAGAAATCGACGCTAATTAGGAAGTGATCGGCGCCGATTAAAACCCAATCGGTGTCGACCATCAAGTAAACAGCGTCGATTGGCATGAGTCGGCACCGATTAAAAAAGTGACATTTTTTATTTTTGAGAAAGATTTTGATGAAAAATTGATGATGCGGATTTTGATAAATATGAAACTAATGACGATGTTTGATATCATGTAGGCACGAGAGGTCCTACACATGCAGGATGTTATTCCCAAGCTACTAGAGACCATACTGCTAGATGTGACAGATGTTGAGTGGCGTCATCTAGAGTTATCCAGACTAGGGGTTTCCAGTTATTATAGATGGGTACCCTGAGATGTGGAGCTCATGCAAGCATTGGTGCAGCGGTGGGATAGCCAGGCTTGCACATTTTGGTTTCAGATGGGTGAGATGACCATCACCCATGAGGACATCTACAAGATCTTTGTTACCGATTACAGGGGACCTAATAGAGATCACCCCACAAGAGTAGCAGAGGAGGGCCTTAGTACGATTATATGGGGACATGGTAGATGATGTAGAGATAGTGTCTGGGGCTGTGAGGACAGCCTCACAGTACCGACAGGATGACCCCAAGAGTAGATTGATAGCCCTGATCCAGATGGCTATCTCCTACTATGCATTACCAGATTTCTAGAGGTGGATGGTTCCCACTACTCCTTCTTGACTGTGTCTGCGACATTCTAGAGTTCATGCAGGTGTTTGCATTTGTTGATGCCTTACTAGCACAGATATATCATGAGTTGTGGATGTATACCATAGGGAGGCGGACTAGGATAGACGTGAGTTTTGTGCTCCATTGTTGGGCATATGAGCATATATCAATGATCAGGCCATTTGGGCTTCCATGGATGCTAGGAGTAGGGAAGCCCTTGAGTATGGATTCTAACGATGATGGTGGGCAGACATGGCCCCAGGAGATACAGGGAGATCTGCAGAGTGGTACTCAAAGAGATTCAGGACTCTAACACCAACACAAGTGATATGGAGACCCTACAGGGTCTATCCGATATGGTCCGGATAGGACGCCCATCTGGTGGAGCTAAGATGCAACAGGGTAGTCAAGGGCCACAGCCGATCTCTTAGAGTGAGTCCCATTTATACAGTGATGAGATAATTTGGTTTGGTTCAGATCATCCCGACCATATACACACCATACAGATGGGATAGTAGAGAGATAGATCTACCTATACTGATTCCCGTAGATCCACTTAGGGAGGCACCACCTCCCATATATGATGATGATGATGTAGAGTAGATGAGGGGTACGAGGTGTGGTACCACATGGAGTTGCCGCGACATCTCCCAGCAGTTATAGAGATAGGCGAGGAGGATCTAGCAGCAGCACTAGAGTGACTTGAGGGAGAGCATGCTACCTTGACACATACACACCAGGCTACCCTCGAGGAGATTAGGGATTTGACAGAGGAGAGGGACAGCCTGATACAGGAGAGAGACACTTGCTTGTTTGAGTGGGATACGGCCGATCCAAAGCAGAGAGATCACTATCACGAGCATGGGAGGCCCTCGGGGACAAATATGGTGATACATAAACCACCTCGAGTCGGGAGCGAGAGGGTGTGTGGTAGCAGAGGACCACCACTAGCAGCAACGCCATTGCGAGCACCCGACATGGTGAGTCCGAGTACCTATCGTGGCTCTCCTTGCCGAGGTTTGATATTATGAGGACATCCGACACAAGACGCCCCGGATGTGCCTCCGTATGGAGAGCGAGGAGGAGGACAACGACATCTATGCTAGTGATGCCTTGGAGGGTGCAAGCATAAGAGGAGATCGAGGAGGTGGCGGGGCCATGGCAGCAGTGCATCTCCAACTCGTAGGAGGTGTTTAGAAGAGACATCCTGGACCGAGGAGGGAGGAGGAGATAGTTTTTCCACCTATCTGACTTCACCATATAGATGTGATATTCTGGAGATATATATTGATGTAGCCTCGAGTTAAAGGTAGTTTTCTTGTGGATATTATGTATACGGCTCGATTGGAAGCCACACATTCTTTTATACAGACAAATATATGTATATATATTCATCATTTTGTGTTATGTGATTGGATTCATGCATTTAATTTTGATAGATATAGATAGATGTTATGTAATTTTGATGGATATAGATGCATGTTTATAGAGGATAGATGAATAGATGTGACTTGATTGATTTGTCATGGATAAATGGTTGATTAAATTAACATGTTTAAGATGTCAATTCAATTAAATGATATAGATAGATGGATTCACATGTGTTTTTAATACACGCTTTGATGTTCTTGTTAGATGAAGTAGATAAGATGAGCATAGATAGATGATAGATTTGATTGAGTAAATTAACATGTTAAATGTCAATTTAACTGGATGAACAACAAATAATCATGGAAAATGTCCTTTGTGAAAGAAAGTGATGTAATGATATTATCCTTTTAGAAATAAAAAGCACTACACCTAGATAGGAAAAATAATGATAAGTTAGGCCCCTAACTGACCATAAATAGAGACCTTGATGGTAAATCGAAAGACAATGCACACAAGGCCATAAACACAGATAAAATAAACCTGACACTAGTTAGTCGCAAACCAGATCTAGGAGGTAGATAAGGACGAGAGATAAGTATACATCTCATCAGAACACATGAAGGATTAAATACATGCCCATATGGGGAAAACAGGATCTCCATATGATCGAAAAGGTCTTATATCACAGCTTCATGATTTTTTTCTTTTGATAAAAAAGAAAACTGATTGATGTGGGAAGTTTGCTAGATATAGAAAGACTGATCGATACGGGAAGTCTTTCAAAGATGCTAAAAAGTGAACAAACTGGCCAATAGAGGAAGTTTGTTACTGCAAAGGCTGACAATGCCATAAAACAAACAACCATCCTTCAAGGGAGTGGTCTGTATTTTGATTTTGATGATAGCCATCCTTCGAGGAATGGTCTATATTTTTTATTTTATTTGATAAGGCATAGATAGCTATCCTTTGAGGGATCAGTCTATCTTTTGGGACTAGGATAGCATCTCTTTCTTTTTTTTTTTTTTTGAGCTTTGGAAGAAGCTGAGTTTAGACCAAATAGATCAGATAGAGGGGAAGAAAATGTATATAAGCACGTACTCATGCCCCAAAGTTGTTTTGATCAAGATGAACACCTAGGGTGGATGAAGTAGTGATTAAGGTATTCCTACCATGAGAAGGAACAAATCCATAAGGAAAATGCCATGAGTAGAGCCGCGGTACTCATATTTAAGGTATAAAATACATAACATGGAGAACCACATAGTTCGAATCACTACGAAATGCATGACTAGTTGCAGATGGATGAAAAAAAATTTGTTTTGCGACTAAAATCATGTAAGATAGATTTTAACAGTAGAAGGGCCTTAGATGCAAAGCATTAAGAGGCTCCATTTCAAGTATACCATCCATGGAAGATAGGTGATAAGCCCCAGACCCGTACTTATGAGTGATAACATATGGTCCCATCCAGTTAGGAGCAAACTTACCACGTTGAATCCATTCCAGAGTAGTGACATTTTGGTTTTCTTTAAGAACAAGATCACCAACTTGGAAGTCACGCTACTACAAATGTTTGTTATAAGCATGCTTGACATGCTCAAGATAGACTTGATGATGTTCAAGAGCATTAAGGTGACATTCATCTAACAACTCAAGCTATGCTAGACAGTTTTGACGATAGTCCTCATCAGAGACAAACTCTCTAAGAGAGACGCGAAGAGAGGGAATTTGGACTTCCAAAGGAAGGACAGCCTTAGACCCATAGATGAGAGAGAAAGGAGTAGCACCAGTAGGGGTATGAATGCTAGTCCGATAAGCCTAGAGAGCAAAAGGGATGTGTAAGTGCCAATCCCTACTAGCTCGACTAGTTACCTTTGAGGATATTACACAAAGTTTTATTAGAAGCCTCAACTTAGCCATTAGATTATGGATAGTATGGAGAAGAAAAGTTGAGTTTAATATTGAAGGTGTCATGAAAGTTTCTGCAAATCTTTGTTTTGAAAGACTTGCCATTATGTCTGTAATGATTTTGTGAGGAACACCAAAGTGAAAAATGATGTGTTGATAGACAAAATCAATGATAGGTTTAGCTTTGGTTGATGAAAGAGGAATAGCCTCCACCCATTTAGTGAAGTATTCTATGGTAGTAATGATAGAGTGATGTCACTATGAAGAGCGTGGATTGATGAGGCCAATGAGATCAAGACCCCATTGTGAAAAAGGCCACAAATCCACTACGGGTTGTAAGGCCTGGCTAGGGATATGTGTGAGATTAGCATGTTGTTGACACTTGACACATTTCTTGACATAGTCGCAGCAGTCTTGATTAAGAGAAGGCCAATAATAACCTAAACATAGGATGCACTTAGCTACGGCCAAACCACCAAAGTGTCCACCACAGATACCGTCGTGGACCTCCTGAATGGCTTTAGATGATTTAGGGGTTTTGAGGCACCGAAGAAAAATACCATCAAAGCCACATTTGTAAAGGATTCCACCCATAATAGTATAGTGGTTAGTGCATTGGATAAAATATCTTCTGCCATTGGAAGTCAGATCTGGAGGAAGCACTGAATGGGATAGATAATCAAAAATGTGCTGATACCACTCATCTTGAGTGTTGGTCATGATGGCATTGATTGAAGTCAACTGCCTGAGATGAGATGGTTGGTCTAAATGTTGAACAACCACATAAAGTCGTGAGTCTTCGGTAAAAGGTGGAATAAGCGAGGCTAAAGAAGCCATTGTATTTGCAAATCGGTTTGCAATGCGAGGAATAGCCTGGATAGTAAATTTATTGAAAGATTGAAGCTGAAAGAGAACGATATCGTGATATTTTTGAATGATATCATTTTTACACTGATAGACACCAGTGACTTGATTAACAATGAGTTCAGAGAAACTGAAGATGTTGATATGGCGAGCGCTGAGATTAATGGCATTTTGAAGACCTAAAACGAGAGCTTCATATTCGGCCATATTATTGGTACATTCAAAGTTAGGCTTGTGTGTGACCAGGATAGGTGCACCCCAAGGAGGAATCATGACAAAACATGCACCTCCCCCTTGCTAACATTTGGACCCATCAAAGCAGAGTTTTACTTTAAATGGAGATAGACTAAAATCGGTTTTTGGATGTACTTGTCTGGGATTTGAGGAAGGGGGATTTGAGAGTCTGGAAGAGGAGTATCAACTAATTGATCCGCAATGACCTGACCCTTGATAGATTTCTATGAGATGAACTCGAGGTCAAACTCTGTCATGAGCATGAGCCAACGAGTGATACGATCATTGTGATAAGGTTTCGCATGCATTATCTTGAGTGGATTGACACTTATAACAATGTAAGTTTTGTGATTAAGGAGGTAATGATGAAGTTTAGAAGTTGTGAAGAAGAGAGCACAACATAGTTTTTCAGCTTTGGAATAGCGTGTTTCATACTCATGAAGAGTGTGACTGATATAATAGACAACATGTTCTTTACCATTAGCGTCCCGATGCGAGATCATGGCTCCCAGAGCATGGTCACCACGAAATATAAAGATAGAAAGCTCCCCCTTGTGTGGAGGTGTAAGCATAGGTGGAGAAAGAAGATAGGCTTTGAGATCATCAAAGGCATTTTGGCAACACTCATCCCATTCAAAATGAACATTTTAAAGAGGAGATGATGAAAAGGTTGACAACGGTCTGAAAGTTGTGAGATAAAACGACTCACTGATTGAAGGTGTCCTTGAAGACCACAAAGCTTCTTTAAGTTGGAAGGGGGAGGCATCTCGAGGATAGCCTTTATTTTTGTGGGATCGACTTCAATGCCCCTAATAGAAATAATAAAGCCTAAGAGTTTACCAGTGAGAACACCAAACACGCATTTAGATGGATTTAGGTGAAGACAAAATGAACGAGTCTCTCAAAGAGAGGTGCAAGAATGAATATATGATCTTGATGGTGTTTGGACTTACCGAGGAGGTTGTCGACGTAATCTTCTATAGATTTGTGTAATAGGTCATGGAAGATGTAGGTCATTGCATGTTGATAAGTCAATCCTAAGTTCTTAAGACCGAAGGGCATGACACGATAACAAAAAGTCCCCCAAGGAGTTATGAAGGAAGTCTTATACTGGTCCTCTGGTGCAATGAGAATTTGATTATACCCCAAGAAACCATCCATCAGAGAAAGCATCTCATGACCTGTAGTTAAATCCATGAGTTGATCGATATTTGGTAGAGGAAAATCATCTTTCGGAAAAGTGAGATTAAGATCCGGAAGTTGGTGCAAATTCAAATTTTCTAGTAGATTTGATTTGGTACTAGTAATTTGAAACCCATTGTGGATAATCAATGGGTTGGATGAAGTTGGTGGAAAGCAAGCACTGCAACTCCCCTTTAACGAGGAGGGCTACACGAAGATGCATCTTACGCATTTTTGTTTAACTAGTTTGATGTCCGGAAGAGTAACGATATTATGGACCACGATATTAGGATCGAGGCCTAGCATATCTTCATATGACCAAGCAAATGCTTGGCAATGGTGGGAAAGAAAGGCGGTGAAGTCTCCTAACTCCTGTGGATTAAGAGATTGGCCGACCTTAATGATGCGAGGGTCTTCTGAAGTCAATATATTAAGGTCAAAAATGGCTTCGTTGAGAAGTGTAGATGTGTTAGAAGGAATGGTTTTAGGAAGATAAGAATCCTTTTCCCTAGATAGGTAAAGGAGAATCATCATCTGCAAATTGGATAGTATTGATAGTGGGAGAGTCGTCTCCAACTATTTCGAGGAAGACTAATGGTATGGAAGTGGATTTTCCATTAGTCTTATAGGTCAGTGCACCTAAGGAAATGGTATTGACTAAAAAAAAGGTTAGGCGGGATGGAAATGATGTCATCCACATCAAGTGATGCTTCCGACCTAACGGGAGAAGATGGTTCCTCAATGGAAAGAGGCTCATCAATAATGGTGACGGTGGATTTCGAGAGAGGTTTAAATCCTAAATTAAATTTTTGATGTGGTTTAAGAGTTGGAATGGATGCGAGGTCATACACACCCTGTTCATACTTTCCCAGGCCAAATCCTTTCCACGCGCATCGATATAGATAAGTTTTTGTGAACGCAAGATTTTGTAGACAATCAAACCCTGCTGAATAAGGTTTGGCCCTAGGAGGAGAATCCAGATGATAGTGAGGTATATCAAGACCACCATGAGTAGATGAAGTTAGTTTTTGATTGGGCAAACCAATGGTGATGATGTGACCAAGACCTAGTTGATATTTAGGTTGTTTGTCTTGCCTAACATACTTGTTAAGTTTGAGATGGGCATCAAAAGAGAGAAGAGGAAGCTCTCCTAATGAAAAACCTGCAATGTTTCTTCTAGATTTTGTAAATATGGTAATTTTATTGTAGGTATGGAAAAGGATGAAGCCTCGTCAAGAGAACAAGCGTTCTCCTTTGGAGGGGCAGACCTTGTGGTCATGTCACATTGTGCGGAAGGGAAAGGATCTTCTGGATGAGTATAGATTTTGCCCTCATACTGATATTTTATGCATCGATCGAGGTTGATGGGATGCGGTGCATTGTATAAATCCAGGAGCATCCGAGGATCATATTGTAGTGGAATTTCCTTCAACAATGTAAAAATCTCTTGAAGTAATTTCTTGCCTACCCGAATGGCGGGACCACGATTCCTAAAGTAACTACTAGCTGATCGTTAAATGATCGAAGGGTGAAAGGTGGTGGTGACATTACGTTCTTTGGTAACTTAATTTTCTCAAATGTGTGGGAGGAAATGATGTTGAGTGTAGCACCACTGTCGATCATAGTGCGTTTTAATGTAGTGTTATTGATTTGAACTGATAAAGAGAGAAGCCTCTAAATCCTCATAAGAAAGGGGAGGAATCTCATAATCCTCAAAAGAGATGGTCGTTAGGGGTCCATTCAACCCGATAACCATCTCGAAGGGTGAGCTCATACGAATTCACCAAAATGCGGCGCAGACTAGCAATCATAGCTGGCGATCTTTGTGGAGATGATTGAATGAGGTCAAAAAGAGACATTTTGACCAGAGCATGGGTGAGTTACTTCATAACACTCTCCTCAATTGACACGGGAACATGAGCCTAAGGTGAAGCACGAATAGAGACCCGAGGTCTCTGGGTTGATGAGGAAGGAGGATCTCCTTGGGGCCAGAGAAATGATGACCCGTGGTTGAGAGGTCATGTAGAAGATGATGGATTTTCATCTTGTTGTGCTCTAGTGGTGATATGAATTATGTCGATTTAAGAAGGTGGAAGAGAAAAAGGAGTGGAAGTAATAGAATTAGAGGCCCGAGTAGACCATTCAGGATTAGATGTATTTGGGATGACAGGAGACACTTGTTCCTCATCCTCTTCCAACAAAAGATCACTTTCTTCCAAGAGGTCGTGTTATCACCAAATCACAGCACCCCTCTATTCATACAAGTGCATATACTTGAACTCACGGTGTGATTGGATAACATGGGTACTATCTCCAAGTTGTGGGACTTGCTACTTTGAGATAGACCTCCAGAGAAAGCTGGTTCTTGCTCCTAAACTACCTGCCACAATCTACTCTAATGCAGGATAAGTTAACTATTCTAATCTAAATTTCCAAGGGACCAGGGAGAGAGAATGCATAAAATGAGAGCCTACACTAAAGCGGTGATACACCAGAAAAGGAGGGTGTGAGAGTAGTCTTCAAATGCGTGAAATACAGAAGCAAAGTGCACACTAGGAGAGGTGATGAGAGTTCTCCATAATCTAGCAAAATGCATTCACAACGATATTCCAAGTATACACAATGATAATGGATCCTGTAAGAACATAATAATAGACACAATATTCTTGTAGAAATATTAAAGGGGCAAGAAGAATGCAAGAAAACACAAACAGGGAAGATACATCCACAACCGATATTTTATTGCTTCATAATATGCACTGATTCAATCTATTACAAGTTAAGGGCTGGATCACCATGCAAGGAGTCCACTACAAGGGCCTACAGCACATGGGCTTCACAAAGCAATTTTGATAGAGCTTTGCTATCTGAAAACTCCCCTCTTACAATGAGCCCAACACTCCAATTTATAGAAAAATGAGAAGAGAAAGAGAAGGGAAAAATAAAAATCCCAAAATCTATCCTTCAACCACTTGTAAGAGGCATTAAATGGAGTAAAATGATTATATATTACTTGAAAAAGGCTCCCCATACTGTCCCAGGTGCTGCAGCAGAGAAAGAATGATGACCATGCCTCTTAATTGTACTCCCAACCACCAAATGAAACACTGTTATGAACCCAGCCACGTTTTCTAAAAAATCTCAACCAATTTCTCATCAAATATAGAATTTCTTGATTACTGTGCATTGGGCTCGGAGCCACGATTCCAACAAGAAAATTTGTGTGATTTTGTTGAGAAATGCAAAAGTTATGGCCTTCAAGTGCGAGGCAGCTATTTTGGGTCCTGAGGCGTTTCTGTCATTCGACGGAATGAGCATTAACCGTAAAAGATTGAGATGATGAGGGTCCTTTTCGAGAAGATGAAGAATCTCTCGAGGTGTTTGATTATAAGTGTTATCAGATCGTGAAGTTTTTAATACGATAGCGTTGGTGGACTCCTAATTCTTGTCTTTGTTAGAAGTAGAAGGGTTTGATTTTGTAAACCGAGAAAAATCTGATTTAGACTTAGAATCGAAGTTTTAGCTTCCCTTGTTCAATGGCACGAGACTCAAGTTTACGTGCCATTGTAAAGTATTCTTCAAATGTATGAAAGGTTTGAATCCTTAAAGTGGAGGAAATATGATTGGCGCAAGATCAAGTGAACAACTTAATCTGTTGAGAGTGAGGGAGGGAGAAAGACAATTGATTTATTATACCTCTCCAACGAGAGACAAACTCTGCAATAGACTCGTCATTGAATTGATGAATGTTATAAAGATCGTAATCAAGATCTTATGTGCGATGTTTATTAAGAAGTTTTCAACAAACATCCGAGCTAATTGAGAGAAAGAAAACAAAGAATGTTGGGGTATGTTATTATACCACTAAAGCGGGCCCTACTAAAGACATAGGAAAGGTATGTAGCATAAGCTCTTGATCCTAGAATATAAGGTAGAAAGCATGCTCGTTCCAAAAAGACCAATTTTATGAAAATCGGAGCTCGGAGTCAAAAGTTATGGCTGTTTGAAGTTTCATGGGTCAAATGTTGACTTTTCTTCTTTCTTCATCAATGCTTTTGCTTTCGCGCCCCACACGTACCTTTGTCCCGGATGTCCCAAACGAAAATCTTATGCTTCGCCGATTCGGCTTCCTTGTTCTGTTTGAGGTGAAGACACCTGGCGAGATTCCATTCGTTAGCGGCTCTTTCGGCTTTCCACGTCCCACGCATACTTTTTGGCCCAATCGCTGTCTCTGCATTTAAAATCCCTGCTTCGGATGAATCGGCGGTTCGCCCTCTCGCATTTAGCTTTGGCCCGAGATGTCCCAAACCGTGTGATAACAAAACTTGGTGATTTTTTCCACTTTTGGCTGGTTCACCTTTTTGCATCCTCTTGCGTCCCACGCGTTCCAATGTCCCAACTGGCACAGGCGGATCGCCTATGCACGAATAGGTTCGCGCCCGACGTCCCAACTATCCCAATCTAGCAGTGCGACTAGGACTTGGCCGATTTTCTTCATTTTTTTGGCCCCAAGCTTGGTTTTCTTGCAATTTTTTCACCTTTTCTAACTCGTTGGGTTTTCTTATTAGATGGGAAGTTAGAAGGAATTAGGGCCCAAAACACGATTTCGCGCCTTAAATCAATCTATTTGCTTGGGACTAAAGAATTTGATGCATATTATCAAAATTACCTTGAGGTGAATTTTGGATAACTTCGAAGTCGTTAACGACAAATGAAGAGCTTTACATCCCTCGGTGTCATGACCTAGAGTGCGATGGTAAGCACAAATCAAATTAGAGTTGAACCGGGAAGGTTTTACTCCTTGGGATTATAGGGTTTGATCGGAGGAAGAGATATAGATGAAGATTGGATAAATTGGTGAAGAATTTCAGTATATAATCCGGTAGATGAAGATGAGGATAGAGATGAGGAAGGCACCTCTTTAGCCTTAACAGACTACTGAGTAGAAGAACCTGCATATCTGGTTTGATGATAGTCATTTTAGAGATTGTTTTACTTTTTGGACATTGGAAGAAGTAGCCTTAGCGCTTGAGATGGAAGCAAGTGAGGCAAGATTGATTTTTGTGGAGGAGGAGCTCCTAAGATAGATTTTGAAGATGACGAAGACATGACAAGTGTTTTGGTCTTCGGAGATGAAGAAGGTTGCTTGGCCGAAATAGATGATGATTTAGATAAGACTGATTTAGATGGGGGAGGAGCTCCCAAAATAGATCTGATAGGAGGCACAAAGGGTGCCTTAGCTTTTGGTGATGAAGATGATGCTTCTAATAAAGAGATGACGCCTTTCCAATAGGTAAATCCACTTTACAAGGCATCGGTGAAGATGGTGTTATAGAAGAAGACATGTTTTCAAAGTGGATAAATCCAATTTTTATGAGGCATGAGAGAGGGATTTTGAGGGAAAGCACCAAGAGTCTTGATGGTCTAAAATATTGGTTTTCCCTTTTTAGGGATGGTGATAACTTCAACCACATAAGGTGATTATAACCATTTTGGAGGAAGTAAAGGAGATGATACGATGATGTAACCTTAGGTTTAAACTCCAATTGTTTAAGTCTGAGTCAAGGATTGAAAGTATAGGTGTCGATGCTAACTCTTTAGATGTTTCCTTAATAGGCAAGGAAGCACTGATGGTGGAAGATATAGGTAATGAAGAGGCAACCTCTTGTGAGGAAGGTACTTCAGATGTAGTAATTGTGGGTGTAATTACCATAGGAAAAGTGACAGGAAGAGTTAAGATCGAGGATGTTTCGAAGGCATAGAAGTTGGTACAACTACGGGCACATTAACAAAAGGAATTGTTATGACAAAAATGGGAGCGATAGAAGTAGAAGTATCCATAGTGGAAATTTGAAGGGATGTAAATGACTCAAGCATCGAAAGAATTTCGACATTGAGATAGATGAAGATGACACTATCTTACGTATAGGTGGAATATCGGATGGCAAGGAAGAGGGAGACAACTTTGTTTCTAATAAAGGAAGACTTGAAGATGGACCACGTGAGGATGGCGGGATCTAAGAATTTGAAGGAGTGAGGAGATTCCCGATTCAGTTGACATGTCCGTGGATGATTGAATTAGAAGAAGGACCATTAGTAGAAATGAAGCGATAGTATGAGTGTTCGGTTTTTTAGTCCCTAAAGCGTCGTTGTTCGAGGAATGATTTGGAAAAGGCTGTTTAAAAACATCAAGCTCCTAATTTGGGAGCATTTACTTCTATGATAACGATAGAAGTCATTTTCCCTATACCATAATGGTCATTCTTGGCTCGTCAAAATTTCTAATAGGGGAAAGTTCGAACATGTGAACTTCCAACATTTTTCTAAGATAGAAGCATATGATTCTTCTAATGAAGTAAAAGATTGAGATGACGAGGTCCTTTTCAAGAAGATGAAGAATATCTCGAGGTGTTTGATTAGAAGTGTTATCGGCTCGTGAAGTTTTTAATATGATAGCGTTGGTGGACTCCTAATTCTTGTCTTTGTTAGAAGTAGAAGGGTTTGATTTTATAAACCGAGAAAAATCTAGTTTAGACTTAGAACGAAGTTTTAGCTTCCCTTATTCAACGGCACGAGACTCAAGTTTACATGCCATTGTAAAGGCTTCTTCAAATGTATGAAAGGTTTGAATCCTTAAAGTGGAGGAAATATGATTGGTGCAAGATCAAGTGAACAACTTGATCATCTCTCGCAGAGTGAGGAGGGAGAAAGACAATTGATTTATTATACCTCTCCAACGAGAGACAAAGCTCTGCAATAGACTTGTCATCGACTTGATGAATGTTATAAAGATCTCGTAATCAAGATCTTATGTGCGATGTTTATTGAGAAGTTTTCAACAAACATCCGAGCTAATTGAGAGGAAGAAAACAAAGAATGTTGGGGTATGTTATTATACCAGTCAAAGCAGCCCTACCGAGACATAGGAAAGGTATGTAGCATAAGCTCCCGATCCTAGAATATAAGGTAGAAAGCATGCTCATTCCGTAAAGTCCAATTTTATGAAAATCGGAGCTCGAGTCAAAAGTTATGGCTGTTTGAAGTTTCACTGAGTCAAATGTTGACTTTTCTTCTTTCATTTCGGCCGCGTTCGGCTTTTCGCGTTCCTCGCGTCCCACACGTACCTTTGTCCCAGATGTCCCAAACGAAAATCTCCTGCTTCGGCCGATTCGGGCTTCCTTGTTCCTGTTTGAGATGAAGACACATGGCGAGATTCCATTCGTTGGTGGCTCTTTCGGCTTTCCACGTCCCATGCGTACTTTTGGCCCAACTGTCCCGGATGAAAGTCCCCTGTTTCAGCCGAATCGGCCGGTTCGCGTCCTCTGCGTACTTTTGGCCCGGATGTCCCAAACCGCGCGATAACAAAACTTGGTGATTTTTTCCACTTTCGGCCGGTTCGCCTTTTCACGTCCCGACGTTCCAATCCCTAACCGCTATGCGACCACCCGGTGACTTTTCAGCTTGGTTCGCGCCCGACGTCCCAATCGCTACGCCGACTAGGACTTAGCCGATTTTCTTCATTTTTTCGGCCCCAAGCTTGGTTTTCTTGCAATTTTTTCACCTTTTCTAACTCGTTGGGTTTTCTTCTTGGATGGGAAGTTAGAAGGAAGCCGAGGGGGCCCCAAAAACATGATTTCGGGCCTTAAATCAATCTATTTGCTTGGGACTAAAGAATTTGATGCATGTTATCAAAATTACCTTGAGGGGTGAATTTTGGATAACAGTCATTAACGACAAATTGAAGAGATTTACATCCCTCGGTGTCATGACCTAGAGTGCGATGGTAAGCACAAATCAAATTAGAGTTTAACCAGAAGGTTTTACTCCTTGGGATTATAGGGTTTGATCGGAGGAAGAGATGTAGATGAAGATTGGATAAATTGGTGAAGAATTTCAGTATGTAATCCGATAGATGAAGATGAGGATAGAGATGAGGAAGGCACCTCTTTAGCCTTAACATGTACTACCAAGGTAGAAGAACCCGCATATTTGGTTTGATATCATTTTAGAGATTGTTTTACTTTTTTGGACATTGGAAGACGTAGCCTTAGGTGCTTGAGATGGAAGCAAGTGAGGCAAGATTGATTTTGTGGAGGAGGAGCTCCTAAGATAGATTTTGAAGATGACAATGACATGAAAAGTGTTTTGGTCTTCGGAGATGAAGAAGGTTGCTTGGTGAAACAGAGATGATGATTTAGATAAGATCTGATTTAGATGGGAGAGGAGCTCCCAAAATAGATCTCGATAGGAGGCACAAAGGATTCCTTAGCTTTTGGTGATGAAGATGATGCTTCTAATAAAAGAGATGACGCCTTTCCAATAGGTAAATCAACTTTACAAGGCATCGAGTGAAGATGGTGTTGTAGAAGAAGACAGTTTTAAGTGGATAAATCCAATTTTTATGAGGCACGTGGGAGGGATTTTGAGGGAAAGCACCAAGAGTCTTGATGGTCTAAAATCTTTGGTTTTCCATTTTTAAGGATGGTGACAACTTTGACCGAGAAAAGGTGATTATAACCATTTTGGAGGAAGTAAAGGAGATGATACTGATGATGTAACCTTAGGTTTAAACTCCAATTGTTTAAGTCTCGAGTCCAGAGTCGAAAGTCACAGTGTCGATGCTAACTCTTTAGATGTTTCCTTAATAGGCAAGGAAGCACTAATGTTGGAAGATATAGGTAATGAAGAGGAAACCTCTTGTGAGGAAGGTACTTTAGGCGTAGTAATTGTGGGTGTAATTACCGTAGGAAAAGTGACAGGAAGAGTTAAGATCGAGGATGCTTCCGAAGGCATAGAAGTTGGTACAACTATGGGTACATTAACCAAAGGAATGGTTATGACAAAAATGGGAGCGATAGAAGTAGAAGTATCCATAGTGGAAATTTGAAGGGATGTAAATGACTCAAGCATCAAAAGAATTTCTGACGTTGAGATAGATGAAGATGACACTATCTTACGTATAGGTGGAAGATCGGATGGCGGGATCTAAGAATTTGAAGGAGCGAGGAGATTCTGATTCGATTGACACGTCTATGGATGATTCGAATTAGAAGAAGGACCATTAGTAGAAATGAAGCCGATAGTATGAGTGTTTGGTTTTGAGTCCCTAAAGCATCGTTGTTTAGGGAATGATTTGGAAAAGGCTATTTAAAAACATAAAGCTCCTAATTTGGGGAGCATTTGGGTTATCCAAAATTAGCTTGCCTTTATCAATGAATTTTGGACAAGATTTTGAAGGTCGACATCATTCAATGTCATGGCCTTTACTTCTATGATAACGATAGAAGTCATTTTCCTATACCATAATGGTCATTCTTGGCTCTCATCAAAATTTCTAATAGGGGAAGTTTGAACATGTGAACTTCCAACATTTTTCTAAGATAGAAGCATATGATTCTTCCAATGAAGTAAAATATGGAGATGACGAGGGTCCTTTTCGAGAAGATGAAGAATCTCTCCGAGGTGTTTGATTAGAAGTGTTATCAGCTCGTGAAGGTTTTAATACGATAGCATTGGTGGAATCCTAATTCTTGTCTTTGTTAGAAGTAGAAGGGTTTGATTTTGTAAACCGAGAAAAATCCGGTTTAGACTTAGAACAAATTTTTAGCTTCCCTTCTTCAACGGCACGAGACTCAAGTTTACGTGCATTGTAAAGGCTTCTTCAAATGTATGAAAGGTTTGAATCCTTAAAGTGGAGGAAATAGTATTGCGCAAGATCAAGTGAACAACTTGATCTGTTTAGAAAGTGAGGGAGGGAGAAAGACAATTGATTTATTATACCTCCAACGAGAGACAAAGTCTCGCAATAGACTCGTCATCGAATTGACGAATGTTATAAAGATCTGTAATCGAGATCTTTATGCGATGTTTATTGAGAAGTTTTCAACAAACATCCGAGCTAATTGAGAGAAAGAAAACAAAGAATGTTGGTGTATGTTATTATACCGGTCTAAAGCGGGCCCTGCTAAAGACATAGGAAAGGTATGTAAAGCATAAGCTCTTGATCCTAAAATATAAGGTAGAAAGTGTGCTCATTCCAGAAATTCCAATTTTATGAAAATCGGAGCTCGGAGTCAAAAGTTATGGCCGTTTGAAGTTTCATGGGTCAAACGTTGACTTTTCTTCATTGTTGTTGGTCGTTTCATCTTTCGCGTTCCTTGCATCCCACGCGCACCTTTGTCCGGATGTCCCAAACAAAAATATTCTCGCTTGGCTGATTCGTGCTTCCTTGTTCCTGTTTGAGGTGAAGACACGTGGTGAGATTCCATTTGTTGGCAGCTCTTTCGGCTTTCCATGTCCCACACGTACTTTTGGCCCAACTGTCCCGGATGAAAGTCCCCTGTTTCGGCTGAATCAGCTGGTTCGCGTCCTCCGCGTACTTTTGGCCCGGATGTCCCAAACCGCGTGATAACAAAACTTGGTGATTTTTTCCACTTTCGGTCCGGTTCACCTTTTCGCGTGCCTCGCATCCCAACGCTCCAACTTGTCCCAACCATTATGCGGACCACTGGCGGATTTTCGGTTGGTTCGCGCCCGATGTCCAAACTCGTCCCAACTGTTGCACCGACTAGGACATGGCTGATTTTCTTCATTTTTTTGGCCCCAAGCTTGGTTTTCTTACAATTTTTCACCTTTTCTTACTCGTTGGGTTTTCTTCTTAGATGAGAAGTTAGAAGGAAGCCGAGGGGGCGCCAAAAACATGATTTCGGGCCTTAAATCAATCTATTTGCTTGGGACTAAAGAATTTGATGCATGTTATCAAAATTACCTTGAGGGGTGAATTTTGGATAACATGTTTGTTAACTACAAATTGAAGAGCTTTACATCCCCGGTGTCAATGACCTGAGAGTACGATGGTAAGCACAAATCAAATTAGAGTTGAACCGAGAAAGGTTTTACTCCCTTGGGATTATAGGGTTTGATCGGAGGAAGAGATATAGATGAAGATTGGATAAATTGGTGAAGAATTTCAGTATATAATCCGGTAGATGAAGATGAGGATAGAGATGAGGAAGGCACCTCTTTAGCCTTAATGTACTACCAAGGTAGAAGAACCGCATATCTGGTTTGTGATCATTTTAGAGATTGTTTTACTTTTTGGACATTGGAAGAAGTAGCCTTAGGTGTTTAAGATGGAAGCAAGTGAGGCAAGATTGATTTTTGTGGAGGAGGAGCTCCTAAGATAGATTTTGAAGATGACGATGACATGAAAAGTGTTTTGGTCTTTGGAGATGAAGAAGGTTGCTTGGCTGAAGCAGGATGATGATTTAGATAAGACTGATTTAGATGGGGAGGAGCTCCCAAAATAGATCTCGATAGGAGGCACAAAGGATGCCTTAGCTTTTGGTGATGAAGATGATGCTTCTAATAAAAGAGATGACGCCTTTCCAATAGGTAAATCAACTTTACAAGGCATCGGTGAAGATGGTGTTGTAGAAGAAGACACGTTTTGAGTGGATAAATCCAATTTTTTATGAGGCACGATGGGAGGGATTTTTAGGAAAGCACCAAGAGTCTTGATGGTCTAAAATATTGGTTTTCCTTTTAAGGATGGTGACAACTTGACCGCATAAGGTGATTATAACCATTTTGGAGGAAGTAAAGGAGATGATCTTCGATGATGTAACCTTAGGTTTAAACTCCAATTGTTTAAGTCTCGAGTCAGAGTCGAAAGTACAAGTGTCGATGCTAACTCTTTAGATGTTTCCTTAATAGGCAAGGAAGCACTAATAGTGGAAGATATAGGTAATGAAGAGGAAACCTCTTGTGAGGAAGGTACTTCGAGACGTAGTAATTGTGGGTGTAATTACCGTAGGAAAAGTGACAGGAAGAGTTAAGATCGAGGATGCTTCGAAGGCATAGAATTTAGTACAACTATGGGCACATTAACCAAAGGAATGGTTATGACAAAAATGGGAGCAATAGAAGTAGAAGTATCCATAGTGGAAATTTGAAGGGATGTAAATGACTTAAGCATCGAAATAGTTTATGAAGTTGAGATAGATGAAGATGACACTATCTTACGTATAGGTGGAAGATCGGATGGCGAGGAAGAGGGAGACGAGTTTGTTTCTAATAAAGGAAGACTTGAAGACGGACCACGTGAGGATGGAGGGATCTAAGAATTTGATGGAGCGAGGAGATTCCTAATTCGGTTGAAACGTCTGTGGATGATTCTGAATTAGAAGAAGGACCATTAGTAGAAATGAAGTGATAGTATGAGTGTTTGGTTTTGAGTCCCTAAAGCGTCATTGTTCAGTGGAATGATTAGGAAAAGGCTGTTTAAAAACATCAAGCTCCTAATTGTGGGGAGCATTTGGGTTATCCAAAATGAGCTTTCCTTTATCAATGAATTTTTGGACAAGATTTTTGAAGGTCGACATCATTCAATGTCATGGCCTTTATTTCTATGATAACGATAGAAGTAATTTTTCCTATACCATAATGGTCATTTGGCTCTCATCAAAATTTCTAATAGGGGAAGTTCGAACATATGAACTTCCAACATTTTTCTAAGATAGAAGCATATGATTCTTCCAATGAAGTAAAATATTGAGATGACGAGGGTCCTTTTCGAGAAGATGAAGAATCTCTCTGAGGTGTTTGATTAGAAGTGTTATCAGCTCGTGAAGTTTTTAATACGATAGCATTGGTGGACCCCTGATTCTTGTCTTTGTTAGAAGCAGAAGGGTTTGATTTTGTAAACCAAGAAAAATCTGGTTTAGACTTAGAACGAAGTTTTAGCTTCCCTTGTTCAATGGCACGAGACTCAAGTTTACGTGCCATTGTAAAGGATTCTTCAAATGTATGAAAGGTTTGAATCCTTAAAGTGGAGGAAATATGATTGGCGCAAGATCAAGTAAACAACTTGATCTGTTGAGATTGAGGGAGGGAGAAAGACAATTGATTTATTATACCTCTCCAACAAGCGACAAAGTCTGCAATAGACTCGTCATCGAATTCGACGAATGTTAAAAAGATCCTGTAATCGAGATCTTATGTGCGATGTTTATTGAGAAGTTTTCAACAAACATCCGAGCTAATGAGAGAAAGAAAACAAAGAATGTTGGGGTATGTTATTATACCAGTCTAAAGTGGTCCCTCGCTAAAGACATAGGAAAGGTATGTAGCATAAGCTCCCGATCCTAGAATATAAGGTAGAAAGCATGCTCATTCCAGAAAGTCCAAGTTTATGAAAATCAGAGCTCGGAGTCAAAAGTTATGGCCGTTTGAATTTTCATGGGTCAAATGTTGACTTTTCTTCTTTGCTGTCGTCCGTTTCAGCTTTTCGCGTTCCTCGCGTCCCACGCGTACCTTTGTCCCGGATGCCCCAAACAAAAATCTTCTGCTTCGGCCGTTTCGGGCTTCCTTGTTCCTATTTGAGGTGAAGACACGTGGCGAGATTCCATTCATTGGTGGCTCTTTCGGCTTCCGCGTCCACACATACTTTTGGCCCAACTGTCCCGGACGAAAGTCCCCTGTTTCGGCCGAATCGGCCGGTTCACGTCCTCCGCGTACTTTTGGCCCGGATGTCCCAAACCACGCAATAAAAAACTTGGCAATTTTTTCCACTTTCGGCCGGTTTGCCTTTTCGCGTACCTCACGTCCCGACGCGTTCCAACCGTCCCAATCGGCAGCTGCATGCGACTTCGCTGGCTTTTCGGCCGATTCGCGCCCGACGTCCCCCGTCCCAAATGCTACGCCGACTAGGACTGACTGATTTTCTTCATTTTTTTTGGCCCCAAGCTTGGTTTTCTTGCAATTTTTCACCTTTTCTAACTTGTTGGGTTTTCTTCTTGGATGGGAAGTTAGAAGGAAGCGAGGTCCCCAAAAACATGATTTCGGGCCTTAAATCAATCTATTTGCTTGGGACTAAAGAATTTGATGCATGTTATCAAAATTAACTTTAAGGGTGAATTTTGGATAACAGTCTGTTAACGACAAATTTAAGAGCTTTACATCCCTCGGTGTCATGACCTAGAGTGTGATGGTAAGCACAAATCAAATTAGAGTTGAACCGAGAAAGGTTTTACTCCCTTGGGATTATAGGGTTTGATCGGAGGAAGAGATATAGATGAAGATTGGATAAATTGGTGAAGAATTTTATTATATAATCCGGTAGATGAAGATGAGGATAGAGATGAGGAAGGCACCTCTTTAGCCTTAACAGACTACCAGGTAGAAGAACCCGCATATCCGGTTTGGCAGTCATTTTAGAGATTGTTTTACTTTTTGGACATTGGAAGAAGTAGCCTTAGGTGCTTGAGATGGAAGCAAGTGAGGCAAGATTGATTTTTGTGGAGGAGGAGCTCCTAAGATAGATTTTGAAGATGACGATGACATGAAAAGTGTTTTGGTCTTCGGAGATGAAGAAGGTTGCTTTGGTAAAGCAGATGATGATTTAGATAAGACTGATTTAGATGGGGGAGGAGCTCCCAAAATAGATCTCGATAGGAGGCACAAAGGATGCCTTAGCTTTTGGTGATGAAGATGATGCTTCTAATAAAAGAGATGACACCTTTCCAATAGGTAAATCCACTTTACAAGGTATCTGTGAGGATGGTGTTGTAGAAGAAGACACGTTTTCGGTGGATAAATTCAATTTTTATGAGGCACGGTGGTGGAATTTTGAGGAAAGCACCAAGAGTATTGATGGTCTAAAATACTAGTTTTCCATTTCTAAAGATGGTGACAACTTCGACCGGAAAAGGTGATTATAACCATTTTGGAGGAAGTAAAGGAGATGATCTTGTTTGATGATGTAACCTTAGGTTTAAACTCTAATTGTTTAAGTCTCGAGTCCAGAGTCGAAAGTACAGTGTCGATGCTTAACTCTTTAGATGTTTCCTTAATAGGTAAGGAAGCACCGATGGTGGAAGATATAGGTAATGAAGAGGAAACCTCTTGTGAGGAAGGTACTTGACGTAGTAATTGTGGGTGTAATTACTTTGTAGGAAAAGTGACAGGGAAGAGTTAAGATCGAGGATGCTTTGAAGGCATAGAAGTTGGTACAACTATGGGAACATTAACCAAAGGAATGGTTATGACAAAAATGGGAGCTATAGAAGTAGAAGTATCCATAGTGGAAATTTCAAGGGATGTAAATGACTCAAGCATCGAAAGAATTTCTGATATTGAGATAGATGAAGATGACACTATCTTACGTATAGGTGGAAGATCGGATGGAGAGGCAGAGGGAGGCGAATTTGTTTCTAATAAAGGAAGACTTGAAGACAGACCACGTGAGGATGGCGGGATCTAAGAATTTGAAGGAGCGAGGAGATTCCCGATTCGGTTGACACGTCTATGGATGATTCTGAATTAGAAGAAGGACCATTAGTAGAAATGAAGCTGATAGTATGAGTGTTTGGTTTTTGAGTCCCTAAAGCGTCGTTGTTCAGGGAATGATTTGGAAAAGGCTGTTTAAAAACATCAAGCTCCTAATTTGGGGGAGCATTTGGGTTATCCAAAATGAGCTTGCCTTTATCAATGAATTTTTGGACAAGATTTTTGAAGGTCTGACATCATTCAATGTCATGGCCTTTACTTCTATGATAACGATAGAAGTCATTTTCCCTATACCATAATGGTCATTCTTGGCTCTCATCAAAATTTCTAATAGGGGGAAGTTTGATCATGTGAACTTCCAACATTTTTTCTAAGATAGAAGCATATGATTCCCCCAATGAAGTAAAAGATTGAGATGACGAGGTCCTTTTCGAGAAGATGAAGAGTCTCTCTGAGGTGTTTGATTAGAAGTGTTATCAGCTTGTGAAGTTTTTAATACGATAGCGTTGGTGGACTCCTTATTCTTGTCTTTGTTCGGAGTAGAAGGGTTTGATTTTGTAAACCGAGAAAAATCCGGTTTAGACTTAGAATGAATTTTTAGCTTCCTTGTTCAACGGCACGGACTCAAGTTTACGTGCCACTGTAAAGGCTTCTTCAAATGTATGAAAGGTTTGAATCCTTAAAGTGGAGGAAATATGATTGGCGCAAGATCAAGTGAACAACTTGATCTCGCTTTTGAGAGTGAGGGAGGGAGAAAGACAATTGATTTATTATACCTCTCCAACAAGAGACAAAGTCTGCAATAGACTCGTCATCGAATTGATTTGAATGTTATAAAGATCTATAATCAAGATCTTATGTGCGATGTTTATTGAGAAGTTTTCAACAAACATCCGAGCTAATTAAGAGAAAGAAAACAAAGACTATTGGGGTATATTATTATACCGGTCTAAAGCGGGCCTCGCTAAAGACATAGGAAAGGTATTTAGCATAAGCTCCTAATCCTAGAATATAAGATAGAAAGAATGCTCATTCCATAAAGTCTAATTTTATGAAAATCGAGCTCGAAGTCAAAAGTTATGGCTGTTTGAAGTTTCATGGGTCAAACGTTGACTTTTCGTCTTTCTTATCGGCCGTTTCGCTTTTCGAGTTCCTCACGTCCCCGCGTACTTTTTCTGGATATCCCAAATGAAAATCTTACGCTTGGCCGATTTGGGCTTCCTTGTTCTGTTTGAGGTGAGGACACGTGGCGAGATTCCATTCGTTGGCAACTCTTTCGGCTTTCCGTGTCCCACACGTACTTTTTGGCCCAACTTTCCTGCACGAAAGTTCCTGTTTCGCCGAATCGGCCGGTTCGCGTCCTCCGCATACTTTTGGCCCGGATGTCCCAAACCGCGCGGTAACAAAACATGGAAATTTTTTCCACTTTCGACCGGTTCACCTTTTCGTGTCACGACGTTCCAACTGTCCCAATCGGCATGCGGACCTTTGGCGGCTTTTTACCGGCGGTTCGCGCCCGACGTCCCAACTATCCCAAGCTGTTGTCTTGACTAGAATTGGCCGATTTTCTTCATTTTTTTGGCCCCAAGCTTGGTTTTCTTGCAATTTTTTTCACCTTTTCTAACTCGTTGGGTTTTCTTCTTGGATGGGAAGTTAGAAGGAAGCCGAGCGGGCGCCAAAAACATGATTTCGGGCCTTAAATCAATCTATTTGCTTGGGACTAAAAATTTGATGCATGTTATAAAAATTACCTTGAGGGTAAATTTTGGATAACGAGGATGTTAACGACAAATTGAAGAGCTTTACATCCTTCGGTGTCATGACCTAGAGTGTGATGGTAAGCACAAATCAAATTAGAGTTGAACAAGAAGGTTTTACTCCCTTGGGATTATAGGGTTTGATCGGAGGAAGAGATATAGATGAAGATTGGATAAATTGGTGAAGAATTTCAAAGTATATAATCCGGTAGATGAAGATGAGGATAGAGATGAGGAAGGCACCTCTTTAGCCTTAACAGACTACGAGGGTAGAAGAACCTACATATCCGATTTGAGTCATTTTAGAGATTGTTTTAATTTTTGGACATTGGAAGAAGTGGCCTTAGGTGCTTGAGATGGAAGCAAGTGAGGCAAGATTGATTTTTGTGGAGGAGGAGCTCCTAAGATAGATTTTGAAGATGACAATGACATGAAAAGTGTTTTGGTCTTGGGAGATGAAGAAGGTTGCAATTGGTGAAACAGATGATGATTTAGATAAGACTGATTTAGATGGGGAGGAGCTCCCAAAATAGATCTGATAGGAGGCACAAAGGATGCCTTAGCTTTTGGTGATGAAGATGATGCTTCTAATAAAAGAGATGACGCCTTTCAATAGGTAAATCAACTTTACAAGGCATCGGTGAAGATGGTGTTGTAGAAGAAGACACGTTTTAGGTGGATAAATCCAATTTTTATGAGGCACGGGGAGGGATTTTGAGGAAAGCACCAAGAGTCTTGATGGTCTAAAATATTGGTTTTCCCTTTTAAGGATGGTGACAACTCCATTTGCATAAGGTGATTATAACCATTTTGGAGGAAGTAAAGGAGATGATATGCGATGATGTAACCTTAGGTTTAAACTCCAATTGTTTAAGTCGAGTTCGGAGTCAAAAGTACAGTGTCGATGCTAACTCTTTAGATGTTTCCTTAATAGGCAAGGAAGCACCGATAGTGGAAGATATAGGTAATGAAGAGGAAACCTCTTGTGAGGAAGGTACTTGAGACGTAGTAATTGTGGGTGTAATTACCGTAGGAAAAGTGACGGGAAGAGTTAAGATCATGGATGCTTCCGAAGGCATAGAATTTGAGTACAACTATGGGCACATTAACCAAAGGAATGATTATGAAAAAATGGGAGCTATAGAAGTAGAAGTATCCATAGTGGAAATTTGAAGGGATGTAAATGACTCAAGCATCGAAAGAATTTATGACGTTGAGATAGATGAAGATGACACTATCTTACGTATAGGTGGAAGATCGGATGGCGAGGAAGAGGGAGACGAGTTTGTTTCTAATAAAGGAAGACTTGAAGACAAACCACGTGAGGATGGCGGGATCTAAGAATTTGATGGAGCGAGGAGATTCTCGATTCGAGATGACACGTCTAGGGATGATTCGAATTAGAAGAAGGACCATTAGTAGAAATGAAGCTGATAGTATGAGTGTTTGGTTTTTGAGTCCCTAAAGCGTCGTTGTTCGGGGAATGATTTGGAAAAGGCTATTTAAAAACATCAAGCACCTAATTTGGGGGAGCATTTGGGTTATCCAAAATGAGCTTGCCTTTATCAATGAATTTTTGGACAAGATTTTTGAAGGTCTGACATCATTCAATGTCATGGCCTTTACTTCTATGATAACGACAGAAGTCATTTTCCCTATACCATAATGGTCATTCTTGGCTCTCATCAAAATTTCTAATAGGGGAAGTTCAAACATGTTAACTTCCAACATTTTTTCTAAGATAGAAGCATATGATTCTTCCAATGAAGTAAAAGATTGAGATGACGAGGGTCCTTTTCGAGAAGATGAAGAATCTCTCTGAGGTGTTTGATTGGAAGTGTTTTCAGCTCGTGAAGTTTTTAATATGATAGTGTTGGTGGACTCCTAATTCTTGTCTTTGTTAGAAGTAGAAGGGTTTGATTTTTAAACCGAGAAAAATCTGGTTTAGACTTAAAACGAAGTTTTAGCTTCCCTTGTTCAACGGCACGAGACTCAAGTTTACGTGCCATTGTAAAGGCTTATTCAAATGTATGAAAGGTTTGAATCCTTAAAGTGGAGGAAATATGATTGGCGCAAGATCAAGTGAACAACTTGATCTGTTGAGATTGAGGGAGGGAGAAAGACAATTGATTTATTATACCTCTCCAACGAGTGACAAAGTCTGCAATAGACTCGTCATCAAATTGACGAATGTTATAAAGATATGTAATCAAGATCTTATGTGCGATGTTTATTGAGAAGTTTTCAACAAACATCTGAGCTAATTGAGAGAAAGAAAACAAAGAATGTTGGGGTATGTTATTATACCAGTCTAAAGCGGGCCCTGCTAAAGACATAGGAAAAGTATGGAGCATAAGCTCCCGATCCTAGAATATAAGGTAGAAAGCATGCTCGTTCTAGAAAGTCAAATTTTTTTAAAATCGGAGCTCGGAGTCAAAAGTTATGGCCGTTTGAAGTTTCACGGGTCAAACGTTGACTTTTCTTCTTTGTTGTTGGTCATTTCGGCCGAGTTCCTCGCGTCCGCGCGTACCTTTTCTGGATATCCCAAATGAAAATCTTACGCCGGCCGATTCGGGCTTCCTTGTTCTGTTTGAGGTGAAGACACGTGGCGAGATTCCATTTCTTGGTGGCTCTTTTGGCTGTTTTTGCGTCCCATGCATGCGTACCTTTGTCCCAGATGTCCCAAACGATAATCTTACGCTTCACCCGATTCGGGCTTCCTTGTTCCTATTTGAGGTGAAGACGGATGGCGAGATTCCATTCCTTGGTGGATCTTTTTGATTTCCACGTCCCATGCGTACTTTTGGCCCAACTGTCCCGACGAAAGTCCCCTGTTTCGGCCGAATTGGCCGGTTCACGTCCTCCGAATACTTTTGGCCCGGATGTCCCAAACCGTGCAATAACAAAACTTGCCTATTTTTTTCCACTTTCGCTGGTTCGCCTTTTCGCGTCACGACATTCCAACTATCCCAAGCTGCTGGGCGGACCGCTTAAGCGCCTTTTCGGCCGAGTTCGCGACCCGACGTCCCAGCTGTCCCAACCAATTATTGCGACAGAGACTTGGCTGATTTTCTTCATTTTTTTGGCCCCAAGCTTGGTTTTCTTGCGATTTTTTCACCTTTTCTAACTCGTTGGGTTTTCTTCTTAGATGGGAAGTTAGAAGGAAGCGAGGGCCCCTAAAAACACGATTTCGGGCCTTAAATCAATCTATTTGCTTGGGACTAAAGAATTTGATGCATATTATCAAAATTACCTTGAGGGGTGAATTTTGGATAACAGAAATTGTCATTAACGACAAATTGAAGAGCTTTACATCCCTCGGTGTCATGACCTAGAGTGCAATGGTAAGCACAAATCAAATTAGAGTTGAACCGGGAAGGTTTTACTCCTTGGGATTATAGGGTTTGATCGGAGGAAGAGATATAGATGAATATTGGATAAATTGGTGAAGAATTTCAGTATATAATCCGGTAGATGAAGATGAGGATAGAGATGAGGAAGGCACCTCTTTAGCCTTAATGACTACGGGGTAGAAGAACTGCATATCCTGGTTTGATGGTCATTTTAGAGATTGTTTTACTTTTTGGACATTGGAAGAAGTAGCCTTAGGTGCTTGAGATGGAAGCAAGTGAGGCAAGATTGATTTTTGTGGAGGAGGAGCTCCTAAGATAGATTTTGAAGATGACGATGACATGAAAAGTGTTTTGGTCTTGGGAGATGAAGAAGGTTGCTTGGTTTGAAGCAGATGATGATTTAGATAAGACTGATTTAGATGGGGAGGAGCTCCCAAAATAGATCGATAGGAGGCACAAACGATGCCTTAGCTTTTGGTGATGAAGATGATGCTTCTAATAAAAGAGATGACGCCTTTCAATAGGTAAATCCACTTTACAAGGCATCGGTGAAGATGGTGTTATAGAAGAAGACATGTTTTCAAAGTGGATAAATCCAATTTTTATGAGGCACTGAGAGAGGGATTTTTGAGGGAAAGCACCAAGAGTCTTGATGGTCTAAAATATTGGTTTTCCCTTTTTAAGGATGGTGACAACTTCGATTTAAAAGGTGATTATAACCATTTTGGAGGAAGTAAAGGAGATGATATCGATGATGTAACCTTAGGTTTAAACTCTAATTGTTTAAGTCTGAGTCCAGAGTCGAAAGTACAGTGTCGATGCTAACTCTTTAGATGTTTCCTTAATAGGCAAGGAAGCACTGATGGTGGAAGATATAGGTAATGAAGAGGAAACCTCTTGTGAGGAAGGTACTTAGACGTAGTAATTGTGGGGCGTAATTACCGTAGGAAAAGTGACAGGAAGAGTTAAGATCGAGGATGCTTTCGAAGGCATAGAATTTGTACAACTAGGAGCACATTAACCAAAGGAATGGTTATGACAAAAATGGGAGCAATAGAAGTAGAAGTATCCATAGTGGAAATTTGAAGGGATTTAAATGACTCAAGCATCGAAAGAATTTTTTACGTTGAGATAGATGAAGATGACACTATCTTACGTATAGGTGGAAGATCGGATGGCGAGGCAGATGGAGATGACTTTGTTTCTAATAAAGGAAGACTTGAAGATGGACCACGTGAGGATGGCGGGATCTAAGAATTTGAAGGAGTGAGGAGATTCCGATTCGATTCGGTTGACATGTCTGTGGATGATTCTAAATTAGAAGAAGGACCATTAGTAGAAATGAAGGTCGATGATAGTATGAGTGTTTGGTTTTGAGTCCCTAAAGCGTCGTTGTTTAGGGAATGATTTAGAAAAGGTGTTTAAAAACATCAAGCTCCTAATTTGGGGGATTATTTTTTTATCCAAAATGAGCTTGCCTTTATCAATGAATTTTTGGACAAGATTTTTGAAGGTCGACATCATTCAAGTCATGGCCTTTACTTCTATGATAACGATAGAAGTCATTTTCCTATACCATAATGGTCATTCTTGGCTCTCATCAAAATTTCTAATAGGGGAAGTTCGAACATGTGAACTTCAAACATTTTTCTAAGATAGAAGCATATGATTCTCCAATGAAGTAAAAGATTGAGATGACGAGGGTCCTTTTTGAGAAGATGAAGAATCTCTCTTAGGTGTTTGATTAGAAGTGTTATCAGCTCGTGAAGTTTTTAATACGATAGTGTTGGTGGACTCCTAATTCTTGTCTTTGTTAGAAGTAGAAGGGTTTGATTTTGTAAACCGAGAAAAATCTGGTTTAGACTTAGAACGAAGTTTTAGCTTCCCTTGTTCAACGGCACGAGACTCAAGTTTACGTGCCATTGTAAAGGCTTCTTCAAATGTATGAAAGGTTTGAATCCTTAAAGTGGAGGAAATATGATTGGCGCAAGATCAAGTGAACAAATTGATCTGTTGAGAGTGAGGGAGGGAGAAAGACAATTGATTTATTATACCTCTCCAACGAGAGACAAAGTCTGTAATAGACTCGTCATCGAATTGACGAATGTTATAAAGATATGTAATCGAGATCTTATGTGCGATGTTTATTGAGAAGTTTTCAACAAACATCTGAGCTAATTGAGAGAAAGAAAACAAAGAATGTTGGGGTATGTTATTATACCAGTCTAAAGCATGCCCTACTAAATACATAGGAAAGGTATGTATCATAAGCTCCCGATCCTAGAATATAAGGTAGAAAGCATGCTCGTTCTAGAAAGTCCAATTTTATGAAAATCGGAGCTTGGAGTCAAAAGTTATGGCCGTTTGAAGTTTCACGGGTCAAACGTTGACTTTTCTTCTTTGTTGTTGGTCTTTTTGGCTTTTCGCGTTCCTCACGTCCGCACGTACCTTTTTCCTGGATATCCCAAACGAAAATCTTCTGCTTCGGCCGATTCGGGCTTCCTTTTTCCTGTTTGAGGTGAAGACACGTCGTAAGATTCCATTTTTGGTAGTTCTTTCGGCTTTTTTGCGCCGTGCACGCGACATTTGGCCCAACTGTCCCCTGCATTTAAAGTCCCTGCTTTGGCTGAATCGGCCGGTTAGCGTCCTCCGCGTACTTTTGGCACGGATTTCCCAAACTGCGCGATAACAAAATCTGGTGATTTTTTCAACTTTCGGCTTTGTTCACCTTTTCGCATCCCTCGCGTCCCGATGTTCCAACTGTCCCAACTTCCGTGCGGATCTGGCCGCGGCTTTGGCCGGCAGTTCACGCCCGATGTCCCAACTATCCCAAGCGCTGCGCCTTGACTAGGACTTGGGACGATTTTCTTCATTTTTTTTTGCACCAAGCTTGGTTTTCTTGAAATTTTTCACCTTTTCTAACTCGTTTGTTTTTCTTCTTGGTTGGGAAGTTAGAAGGAAGCCGAGGGGGCCCCAAAAACATGATTTCGGGCCTTAAATCAATCTATTTGCTTGGGACTAAAGAATTTGATGCATGTTATCAAAATTACCTTGAGGGGTGAATTTTGGATAACAGTCGTTATTAACAATTTAATTGAAGAGCTTTACATCCCGGTGTCATGACCTAGAGTGCGATGGTAAGCACAAATCAAATTAGAGTTGAACCAGGAAGGTTTTACTCCCTTGGGATTATAGGTTTGATCGGAGGAAGAGATATAGATGAAGATTGGATAAATTGGTGAAGAATTTCAGTATATAATCCGGTAGATGAAGATGAGGATAGAGATGAGGAAGGCACCTCTTTAGCCTTAACAGACTACCAAGGTAGAAGAACCCGCATATCCGGTTTTGATCATTTTAGAGATTGTTTTACTTTTTGGACATTGGGAGAAGTAGCCTTAGGTGCTTGAGATGGAAGCAAGTGAGGCAAGATTGATTTTGGTGGAGGAGGAGCTCCTAAGATAGATTTTGAAGATGACGAAGACATGACAAGTGTTTTGGTCTTCGGAGATGAAGAAGGTTGCTTGGCTGAAACAGATGATGATTTAGATAAGACTGATTTAGATGGGGGAGGAGCTCCCAAAATAGATCTGATAGGAGGCACAAAGGATGCCTTAGCTTTTGGTGATGAAGATGATGCTTCTAATAAAAGAGATGACGCCTTTCCAATAGGTAAATCCACTTTACAAGGCATCGATGAAGATGGTGTTGTAGAAGAATACACGTTTTAAGTGGATAAATCTAATCTTTTATGAGGCATAGAGAGGGATTTTTGAGGGAAAGCACCAAGAGTCTTGATGGTCTAAAATACTGGTTTTCCCTTTTTAAGGATGGTGACAACTTCGACCGCATAAGGTGATTATAACCATTTTGGAGGAAGTAAAGGACATGATACTGATGATGTAACCTTAGGTTTAAACTCCAATTGTTTAAGTCCGAGTCCAGTGAGTCGAAAGTGCAGTGTCGATGCTAACTCTTTACATGTTTCCTTAATATGCAAGGAAGCACTGATGGTGGAAGATATAGGTAATGAAGAGGCAACCTCTTGTGAGGAAGGTACTTTAGATGTAGTAATTGTGGGTGTAATTACCATAGGAAAAGTGACAGGAAGAGTTAAGATCGAGGATGCTTCCGAAGGCATAGAATTTGGTATAACTATGGGCACATTAACCAAAGGAATTGTTATGAAAAAAATGGGAGCGATAGAAGTAGAAGTATCCGTAGTGGAAATTTGAAGGGATGTAAATGACTCAAGCATCGAAAGAATTTTTGACGTTGAGATAGATGAAGATGACACTATCTTACGTATAGGTGGAAGATCGGATGGCGAGGCAGATGGAGAGGACTTTGTTTCTAATAAAGGAAGACTTGAAGATGGACCACGTGGGATGGCGGGATCTAAGAATTTGAAGGAGCGAGGAGATTCCCGATTTAGTTGACACGCTCTTTGGATGATTCGAATTAGAAGAAGGATCATTAGTAGAAATGAAGCCGATCGTATGAGTGTTTGGTTTTGAGTCCCTAAAGCGTCGTTGTTCAGGAATGATTTGGAAAAGGTTGTTTAAAAACATCAAGCACCTAATTTGGGGGAGCATTTGGGTTATCCAAAATGAGCTTGCCTTTATCAATGAATTTTTGGACAAGATTTTTAAAGGTCTGACATCATTCAATGTCATGGCCTTTACTTCTATGATAACGATAGAAGTCATTTTCCCTATACCATAATGGTCATTCTTGGCTCTCATCAAAATTTCTAATAGGGGGAAGTTCGAACATGTGAACTTCCAACATTTTTCTAAGATAGAAGCATATGATTCTTCCAATGAAGTAAAAGATTGAGATGACGAGGGTCCTTTTCGAGAAGATGAAGAATCTCTCTTAGGTGTTTAATTAGAAGTGTTATCATCTCTTCAATTTTTTAAATACGATAGCATTGGTGGACCCTAATTTTGTCTTTGTTAGAAGTAGAAGGGTTTGATTTTGTAAACCGAGAAAAATCTGGTTTAGACTTAGAATGAAGTTTTAGCTTCCCTTGTTCAACGGCACGAGACTCAAGTTTACGTGCCATTGTAAAGGCTTCTTTCAAATGTATGAAAGGTTTGAATCCTTAAAGTGGAGGAAATATGATTGGCGCAAGATCAGTGGTGAACAACTTGATCTGCGTTGAGAGTGAGGGAGGGAGAAAGACAATTGATTTATTATACCTCTCCAATGAGAGACAAAGTTGCAATAGACTCGTCATCGAATTGACGAATCTTATAAAGATTTGTAATCGAGATCTTATGTGTGATGTTTATTGAGAAGTTTTCAACAAAATCCGAGCTAATCGAGAGAAAGAAAACAAATAATGTTGGGGTATGTTATTATACCAGTCTAAAGCGGGCCCTGCTAAAGACATAGGAAAGGTATGTAGCATAAGCTCCTGATCCTAGAATATAAGGTAGAAAGCATGCTTGAATGCTCATAGGTGTTGTTGAGGATTCTCCCAACTATGAAATTTTGATTGGGGAAGATAAGGCTTAAAATCCACCGATGGATGAATCGCTTCATTACATACTTCTTCAAAAGAGTATGATGGGTGAGCCCCTTTGGTGGAGGCTTCTAGGTCTATGATTTTCTTGAAAAGAAGTTAGACAACATCAGATTGAGGAGGGGGCATGTTGGTATGTCCCGCATAAGAAGCAAATGGTATGTTTTGTTGAGGCGTTAATGGGGATTCATCTCGCTAATCAACAGGATGATAATAGGAATAACCAGCATTATGGGTGATGCCTAGCGAGGTATTTTTTGAAGGAACCTATGTATAAATAGGCTGTGAGATGACAAGTGGTTGAGAGAAAGGTGGTTGAATGAAAGATTGAGCTTGTGATTGGTGGGTTCCTACACTTGCTAATTGAATCGGAATGGATTGAGGAATGTGAGTGTTAATTTGATTTGATATGGTGGGGAACAAACTCTAAATGAGGATTTTGACTACCGGATTGGTTATTAGGGGTGTCGACGCCAAAGGATGAATAAAGGTCACGTCCCTAGAGCATTAGAAGAAAGACCATTGGAGGATGAGAAGGAGGAACCGATCGAATCATAGGAGGGGGTTGGTTCACAAAGAGATACTAACCCTGAGAAAAAATAGATGACATAGAAGAATTAACAGCAATTTGTGGGAGCGTGGATGCACTCATCATAGCTAAGGAAAATGTCCTTTCGAAACTAGGTTGTGGGGTAGTCGAGGTACCCGTGGCACTAGGGATAGCAAGGGTCATTTTAGAACCAAATCAACATGGTCATTGAGAAGAGAAAAAGGAGGCATAGATGTGCCACCTTCTTTCATGGTTTGAGGTGATAAAAAGCATGCTAACTACTCTATACAAGCCTGGGATGGCTCATGAGAATAATCGTAAACTTGTTGGATCGGTGGTCCCTGATCAGATATTCGAATAGACTTATGCACTAGGTAGTACATAAGGGCTACCGGGTTATGGTCAAGGAGCGCCTAAAATTCAAGATCTCTACGAGGAACATACTCTATATCAGAAGCAGATGACACCTCTGAAGGACTGGGGGAAGCTGGTCATGATGGGATCACTTTAGGATGATAGAAAGGATTATATGACCAAGATGGGGAACCAACTAACAGTGGTCCCGAAGAATACCCAAGGGGTGCCAAAACATCCACATTAGTGGTGATCTCGGATGAAGAAGAGGTCAGTTGATCCATTTTTCTAGATTGTGACCGGGTGATTACCGTCATAAACAAGCACAAACACAGAAAAAGATTGTCCTAACTGATGCACAGACAATTCAAGAAGCGTAGGTGATTATCTCTTTTAAATTTTCATGCCTTTTAAGAAAGAAAATTTTGGAAAGGCTTTTAGAATGGGGACTAATCAATTGGCCAAATTAAGGATGGTTTTGGGAATGTTTTGGTGAGGAGTACCGAAGGCACTTGAAGAAAAGACTAGTACGTGGCTTGATATAGGGACTACCCCGCACTTCACACACTTGCTGCGATAAGGGAGTCGGGTGCTTTCCAATATATACTAGAACTTTCATGAATTTATAGCACGGCCGAGTAAAGTGTAGGCTCTTCCTCTTGGATGTCACTTCCAAGTAGGCGAGGCTAAGGAAGGAGTTTTGTTTAAGTGCTTTATACCTAGTGATTTTGGCTTTGTGTGCAAGGGTGAAAAATAAAATCAAACAGTGTCACTACCGATTTTGATCAATTTTCCAACCTATTTAGGAAACTAGATGAAGAACATACAATAGAAATGATAAAGAAAAAGTTCTTTTTAAGCACTAAAACCGAAGTGTTTGATTTTAATGAAGACAAGTCAAACAAGTTATTTCCCAATGTGATTAATTCTTTTTAAGCCCGAAATGAAGTGTTTGAGTGTGATAAAAACAAACAAACAAGTCCTTTTAAAGTTTTTTTTTAAAAGGAGAAAACATCACAAAAGAGAAATACCGTAGATTTATCTCTCCAAGGTGTGTGGACTTCAAAAAAGCGCACTGTTGAGATCTTCCCCTCGAACAATCCTGTGAACAAGCAACCCTCTCCGTAAGACAAGGTTAAGAAAACACGCAAAAAATCTAGAAAGATATATCCAGAAAACTAGATACTAGTAGAAGAGAAATTTCTATTTGAGAAACTAGAAAACTTTCAAGAAATTGACAATTTTGCACAAAGAGATAAATCAAAAAGTGCAACTTTGAAATCAAAATGAAAGGTTTACTAATTTTAGAAATAGAAATGAGAATCTAGATATGCAAGAAAGAAATAATTTTGATTTTGATTTTGATTACAAAGGAAACAAGACCAAAATAAAGAAAGGAAATGCTTAAGGAAAACTGACGAAAATCAGTGAAGAAAAAGAACAAAAGCTCAAAACTAGAAAATAAATGAACTTACCAATAGGGGACTTTGGTCGGGTCCCACCGGGTGTGCCAAAATGTAGATCAAGAATTTGTTACCTATCCAAGTTAATGCACCAAACTAAACACAAAAACCCTGAAAAACTCAAATGAAATCGATACCTGATAGATTGGATAAGATCCGAAGACATAGATGGAGACAAGATGGGTGCACATGAGAAATCTTGCAAAGTAGATCTAAGAAACCTACGATGCACAAATCCTTGGCAGAAAAAGATAACGTTAGACGATATATGGGTGAATTGCCCGGAAAGCGGGTCGGGAAGTAATGAGCTTCCTCGGCAGATGTCACCACATTTTTAATCAAGAATAAAGACATACATGATAAAAGATGTAAGTAAATATTTAGGTTTTCTAATTAAAAATAGTAGATAGAATAAAAACCATAGCATAGAGAACTCGAAAGAAAGTAGGAAAGCTGTAAAAAAAAAAAGTCTGTAATTATGTTACCTAAATTTTTATATTTCGCAGATCGATCGGTGTCGATCGGACATTGATCGGCATCATTTGTTTTGATCGGCATCGATCAGACAATGATCGGCATCGATTGGTTTAGGTCGGCATTGATCGTGAAGGGATCGCATCGATTGGATACACATGTAGATAGAAGGCCAGAAAGTAAAAGAAGAAAGCAAACTAAGAAAAATGGATTAGACGTAAGACCATATTATTGAAGATTGATCAGAAAGTAGAGATTGAAGATGGAAAAAGAGGATCCGAGGTAGAAATTGATGGATTCTATCCCAGAAACCGAAGAAATACCTTATTAGTGCAAGATTTGGATAAACCGGAGTTGATTAAAGACTAATCAGATTCGACCGGGCTGGATCGGTGTTGATCGAAAGGAGACTACAGAGACCAACAAAGAAGAATACCTGAAAATTCTTGATTGATGATTGATGACTAGGGTAGTTGTGGAGACCCACAAGAGCTGTAGATCCATGGATAGAGTAACAATGCACCTCTCAGGGATTAAACTACACAAAACCCACTCTCTTCCTCTGATAATCTCTTTAATCACTTAGATGAAAGAAATATCTAGGCAACTAGCTCCTGAATCTAACCAAAGAGGGTCTCGAGTCTAACTAGACTCCTGAAAAATCGGGCGCCACTTAGAAAAATCAGCGCCGATCAGGGAACAAACTCCCAAAGTGGTGAAAAGGAAATGAATTGGAAGGATAAGAATATTATCCCTCCAACTCAAATATAGAAAAAATCCCACTACACAATTTTAGGGGAGGAGAAATAGGTGGGATGGATGGATAAAAATGATATGGGAGGTTAGAAATTGATATGGGGTAGATAAGTAGTTGAAATAAATGTAAAAAGATAGAATTACATGGTTAATGTTTGATTAACCATGGATGAAATATAATGGGGTGGAGCAAACTTAGGATAGGCCTTTAAATTAAATATTTAAGTAATACCCTAAGGGAGAAATGGTAATATAAAGGCACTTGCATTACCCGAGAGGATAAAAAACCTAGGGGACACTAAATTAGATAATCAATTTTAGGTGTCTACACACGGTTGGTGAGCTTGAGCAAATACTCCAAGCTCTACCCTTGTATTTATCCAAAAGGTTTGATCCATCTTTTGAGAGAGGTGTCTACTGGAGGGAGGACACGTTGACTCGAGATAATTACAACCTTTGAGGAGTGGTTACGGAATGGTATTTATCCAAGATGTTTATTCAAGAGAGGATGACATCCACGATGAGAGCATTTCAAGCCATTTTTCCTTTGAAAATCCATTGATTTATGGCCTCTGTCACATTTTATCCCCCCGTGTTGTGCCTGGGAAGTCTCTACTTTCCTTTGTTTCCATAATTAATCTTTCCTTGGGCCAAGATCACGTATGGATCTATATTTGTGTCCTTGTTTCTCTATTTCTCCGAAGAGGTCTGAAATTTGGGTCTCCCGTCCTCTATTCATTCAAAAACTCAAGCTTTCCCATTCTTTCAATTTTTACAGTCAAGATTTACTACTTTTGTCATTTTGCATCAAATAATTGATGAAAAATGAATGGATGTAGCTCTGAAGAATGTATTTGAGCCTTGTAACATTTTGAATTCTCTATCCTTAGAGAAAATTTCATCTCTGGGATCAAATGATCATTTTTCTACATTTTATGGTTTGACAAGCATTTCTCCTGGTCAAATTTGCATCCTTGCATCATCAAGAAATGTGGCCTCTTTTGGTTGGACATGGCTCACACCTGGTACTTCAAAAATTCTATGAAAATCCTCAACTTAAAGATTTGTCCACATGGAGGAACGGCGCTCGTTTGAAGATCTACTTTTTGGTTTGGCCTTGGAGTAGCGTCGGGAGGACACATGGAGGCTTCCACCGGGTCTTCCCATACTTAGTCTTTTTTCAAAAGGTTTTGGGAGATCTGGGACACGTGGAGGAACCATGCATGTTTGGGGATTGGCCCTTGAGTTTCATTTTAAAGAAGCGTACAGGAGAACACTTGGAGGCCTCCACTCACTTTGCATTTTACTTAGAATTTTCAATGGCCAAAAGAAATTATCACGGACTCGACACATGGCACCTTCCACTAAGCTTCAAGCCTTCAAACAATTTTTATCGAGCCAAGACACGTGGTGAGCCCACGCTCATTCAAAGTCTTAAATTTTGGGGACCATCTCAAGATGCGCCATTGTGACGCATGGCAATTTGAAAAGTCAGAAAGGGGGGGAAGCGGACCATCGGGGAAACTTAGATTTTTGCCTCTTTTTCTCAAAAGGGTTAAAATATCAAAAATGGCCCGCAAGCCCAACAAAGGATCAGTCAAAGTTTTTTTCAAGTCAAAAGGGGGGAGGCAGACCATCAAGGGTAACTTGCATTTTTCCCCCTGATATTCAAAAGATTAAAACATCAAAATGGCCCACAAGCCCGATAGAGGAAAGGTCAAAGCTTGCTCCAGTCAATGGCAGAGGTGCGGACCCTTGGAGGAAATTTGGAAAATTTTCCTTTTAGGAGAAAAGAGTTAAAAGTAAAAGGAAGTGTGGTTCCACTGGGACCCACATTGGGACACGTGTCAGGCCCATTTTTCAAGGGTAGAGCTATGGGGAAAACTTGGAAAATTTTCCTTTTCCAAAAAGGAGGTGAAATAGAAGAAATTGGCGCGGTTCTTTTGGGACCCACCTTGGGACATGTGTCAGGCTCATTTCTCAAGGGTGGAGGTGTGGAACAAAATGTGAAAATTTTACATTTTTCCAAAAGTTTGTAAAAATTCAAGAAACCCTTGGGCTCATTTTAAGTTTAATCTTCACGTGGATGGCCCAAATTCAAAGTAAAGATCAATGGCATTTATGAGTCTGAATCTGATTTTCCCTCATTTTTATTGAAACACTCTCTGGAAGTGTAAGTCTTCATGATTTCTTGGTATTTTCTACACGCCAAATAGAGAGGGAGTTAATGTTGATATCTGAGTTTGGTGGGGAAAATCTAGAGACGTCTTTCACCATTAAAATGGTCTGAATATCGAGCTCGATATGATTTTCCATTTTTCTTCTCCCGAGCATGAAAGGAACCAGATTTGACATATTAGGGGTGGAAGTGGTTGGCGAGTTGAAGAAAGAGTGATCTACCAGAAGGAGGAGTTGAATGCAAGAGATATTTGAAAGATTTTCCCCTTAAGCACCTAACAACTTTTTTAGATCTCGATTCTTGGGAATCGTGATCGTGATCATGACAAAGCACTTGGTGGCACTCAATGTTGGATTTTGGGGGGAAAAAGGGCTCTTTTGTAAATGTTATAAATGGCACAAATTTTCATGTAAATGGTTAGAGGTTGGAGTGTTAGAGGTCAAAGAAAATTCCCAAGAGGAAAATTTGACAAAGCCTGTCTTTTGAGAAGCCGTCTGAGAAACCTGGTTATCTCTTTTGTATTAAGTTTTATCATGTCAAGGTGGTTGCAAGTGTACAACCATTGACAAGCTCTAGAGATTGTTCTAGAAAATTTCCCCTGCTGATAAATTTAATCAAACTCGAGTTATTTTGTGTTGATCTTAAGCCAAATATGTTTGTTTTATTTTTGAATGTATGCAGATAGTTTTTTCTTGTTCCTGTTGCAATCTTGTATCAAAATCTATCTTAATCACATGGGTCTCAATCCTTGTGACAATTTAGTGGCATCTACAATTTCATTTCCTGGAAGAGCTTTCATCTGGGAATGAAATAAATGATTTAAAATCACTTTTCTTTCATTTGTTGACAGAGATTGTTTGTAAGCCTCTGGGTGTACCTCAGGTGTGATTGGGTTTGGATCTCAATACTTTGTTGGGTTTTCTAACTCAAGCCTTCATGTTAAAATATCATAGATTGTGTGAAAAAGTGCTAATTTGGGCCTCCATTGAAGCACATATTCTGGTTAAAGGAACATTTTAGCTATTCTGAAGCATTCTGTTGTCTAGACTTTCCATTTTGTAAGAGTTCTCAGAGATCTGGAAAATCAAGTTCATTCTGCCTCACCTCCCACAAAAATTCATTTAAAACAACTAATCCTACCCATACTACCCTGTTTGTCTGTGTGTGCACAAAAGCATAATTTCCATTACCAAAGCATGTAGAAACAATTAGGATTTCAAATGTCTTTAGTAGCCTGAACCTTGCCTAGAAAATATCTCCACTATCTAGAGTGACAACTCGTGAGAGTTAGATTTTGTTGCATTGATCATATTTTCTCCAAGGTCTCCTTAACAACTTCATTAGGAAGGATATCCCCATCTCCTCCATAAACAATAGGCTACAAAAGGGTCCTCTTACCCTGGTTGAAAGGCACAACCTAAAATAGTGAGGATAGATCAAATCCTCTTAAGGTGCTACCCACTCCTTTTCAAATCCTGAGTGCTAAAAAGTCAGATAGATTGCTTCCCGGCTATAAAATGACATACATAATCATCTATCTACCTCTGAGTGTCCTGTTAAATCCATGATGTTGCTCGGCCTTTGAAGGAGATTAAATTTGGGTACCAACATGCTTCTGGGCACCATTTCGGGGACATAGTGATTATAGTTCATACTCAAACCCTGTGTGCTGTATGTAATTTTTCTAGTCTCTACAAGTTTTTGCACTAGTATTCATTGATAAATTTTGGTAAAGGGAAGTAAGATCTTTCATTTCTAGTTTCTAGTGCTGACAGACATTTGATAGATCATATTTTAGTGCATTTGCACAACTAAGGTGGAAATCCTTAGTGGTGACTCCCTGTTGATCTGATTCTTGATGAGTACCAAGTGTCTTAACCTCTGTCAAGTGAGATTTGTTACTAACTTTTACAAAGCTAGAAGGAAGAAGATATTTCTTTTGCTAGGGATCCTGCTAGGAAATTATTTCTAGAGCTAGAAAAGCAAAATTAGAAGGAAGAAAATCCTAGAGAGTTGTGGGAGATCAAGCAGACAAGAAAGGGATCTCCATTGATGAAAGTGATCGGCCTATTATTGAAGACTGCAATTTGAGTGCTTCTAAATTAGGTAGCCTCTTTGTGGAATTGAATTCTCCAACTAGAGAGGGGCCTTCATTTGATTTTGAAAAGTTTTCTTCTCATTCTACACCTGTCTTTTTAGAAGTTGATAGGGATTTCAAGAAACAAGGCCTTTAGGGGTATCCATTTTGAAAGTTATACTCCTATGTTCCAAGGACCCTCTACCCCTTATCAGTTTGTTTCTCCTCCAAGGTCACCTCCTCAAAACAATATGGCCCAGCCCCCACCCAGACCTCCATTTTTTGTAAACACTTTTGGTCCCATAAATTTTGTGGGAATGGTTGGTTATCCAAATGTAGTTCCAAGATGTGAAACAACTACCAAAGTTCCAAGGAAACAACGCTATAATTGGTGATCAACACCTAAAGCTTTTTATCAATATGATGGAAGATTTTGAGATTGAACATGAAGATGTATATATCAAGTTGTTTATCCATACTCTGGAAGAGGATGCAAGGGAATGGTATAAAGATTTCTAGATAACTCTATTGATTCTTGGACTGAGATGAGAAATGCATTTAAATTACAGTATGGTGATAGAATTGACCCTAGGTTTCTTTTGATAGAATTTGAAAACATCAAAAAGAATCCTAATGATTTAGTACATGATTTCAACACAAGGTTTAATAAGACCTTAAGGAGATTTCTGTTAGGATAAGGCCATGTGATGAATCATGTTTGATCAAATATTAAGATGCATTTGATAAAAAGGTTGCTTACTACTTGAGGGAAAAAAACCCTGTTAATTTGAGCAAGCCTTAACTATGGATTTGCAAATTGAAAACAATATCAAGGAAATTGGAAAACCTCCCAAGAGGGATGGTGTGAAGCTGATTAACCCAAGAAAAACCTCAAACAAGTAAAGTTGTTGATTTGGAGGAAGTTGTGAAAACTTTGCACGGGCTGATCAAGGAAATATCATACAAACTAGCCCGGGCTAAGAAAAGGGATTGGGCAGAGCTCACAAGGTCAACACAAGAAGAAAGGCCAAGACAGGTTCACAAATCACCAAAGATCTGATGATAGAGGCAAGGGACCTATTGGATTTGGAAATAGGCAGCCCCAAGGCCAGGGAAAATAATGGTTGCCTGATCCTTTGGCCATAGAGTTGTTGTTGTGAGAGGAGACAAATGTCATTGATTAGTGTGATAGATGTTTCATGCCCCATGCTCCTTGTGAAGAAGATCAACAAGAAGAAGAAGAAACATGATGATAATGATGATGATGTCTGCATGATGGGTTTTTCCACGAGCTCACAACAAGGGGCAACTTCAACTAAAGTGATAAGTGCCCGAACTACTGCCACATTTTGGGACTGCATTCATAGGGTACCTATTCTTCCTCCCTCTCATATTTTAGAAGTAGATGTTTTCAATTTTGAATTTCCCAATAATGACTTTGAATATTTAAGGGCTTTAATGATAAAAAGTATGATGGAGGAATCACATCCGAGGAAGATAGAATGTTCGATGAATGTTATTTGTTGTTGCTCAAGAGAGGGAATATAACACAATAAGTAAGGCTATCAAAGGGACATGGCCTCAAGCCAAGCCAAAAGCTCCATTACTTTCAAACATTCCTAAAGAGGCCCCTAAGAAGGATGCATCTACTAAAATCCCTGTAGTTCTAAACAAAATTTTTACCCCTCCTCATGCCCAAGTTGTCAAAAACTTGTACCACCTAGTGAGTGTTATCTTTCCTTCTAATATGCTTGCCAAAGAATGTCACATATGATATTGCCCAAGTTTTAAGTCAAATAAAAGTCTTTGTTCCAATTGTTGAGTTGCTTAGGATTCCTGAGCAAAAAGAGAGCATTGAATACTTGGGACTGAAAGAAGAGAAGATTGCCCCCAAAGGTAGAAATAAACATTATGGAGACTCCACCAATCATCAAGAATTAGAGGCACCACCAAGCATCGAAGAGCTAAATGAACCACCTGAGGTTTATTTGGGAACATCCTGGTAGATTCTCAGCTGAATGGACCCATTCTTCACCACCCGATCATTAAGGATATATTGTTACTCCACAACTATATGTTTGATTCTCAGGGCATCATGTAATGTTATGCCTCTAGAAGTTATGAATGAACTAAATATCAAAGTAATAGTTGCATATGGGAAGTGAACTGCTATGGATTCCAAAGAAGTGTCGAGTGGGGTGTGTGAAGGGTTTGGTGGTGCAACTTGTAGCCTATCCAGGAAGGAATTTAAAACTTGATGTAGTTATTGTTGACTGCCCAGCCAAGTGGGGTATGTTGTTATCTAGAAGGTGGGCTACAAGTGTTGGTGGGAGTGTTCAAATGGATATGTCCTATGCCACCATCCCAGTTGAGGGAAGCCTTGTCAAGTTGTATGGGGAAAAGAAGATGTTGCACCTTATTGAAGATCCCAACAATGCATCCTATGAAGTATTGTACACAAATGTTGATGTTGATAACTTTGTAGGATTTGCTGATGGAAAGGAGCACAAGATTGAGGAATGCAGGTGTCTTGAACAAGCGGGCTCTCCTTGGACTCTATTGTTTGATGGATCTTGCTCCAAGTTTGGGAATGGTGTTGGTGTTGTTTTGCTTTCTCTAGGTTAGGAAAAATTTGTTTTTTCCTTCAAACTCAACTTTGAGTGCACTAAAAACATTGTTGAGTATGAGGCACTGTTGTTGGGTTTAATAATTTCTTGGAAATATGGTGTCAAGGACATCATTGTCAAGGGACTCATAATTAATAGTAAAACAAGTCAAAAATTGTATGCCACAAAGAATCAATGAATGAAACAATACAAGCATGCATTTTGGGATTTCATTGAGATGTTTGATTCATTCAACATTGTGCATCATGATAGGAAGTTCAATGACTTGGCCAAAAACTTGCATTGTTGGGGTCTTGTTTTGACAATTGTGCAATGTCCCCATATTGTGAATATGATGTTGAGGTATTGACAAGACCCTTTTCCCTGACAACATTAAACACTGGTAGGTTTTTGATGATGATGCTCAGATCAGAAGATTTTTGTAGAACAAGGGAGATTTTTTGATCAAAGTATTGATTGGGAGCCAATGGTATGTGTGACAGAGGGGAAGGAAACCTTGTTTGGCAAGGGCATCATCCAGCTAAAGACTAATACCATTCCTAGAGGGTTGGTTGCTCTTGAATCAAATTTTGATAATGTTGATTGCATTATTAATAGACATATGGAAGCCTCGAGGGATTTTGAGGAGCATGATCTTGGTACAAAGGAGAAGCCAAGAAAATTTGGTTAGGAAGCAATCTCAACAAAGAGGAGAAGTAGTCATACATCCAATTGTTGAAGAAATACCAAGATTGCATGGCTTGGACCTATTCTGAACTAAAAGCATACAGAGAGGATCTGTTTCAACATGAGATTCCCTTGGAGTCCAATGCAAAACCATTCAGGAAGAAATAGAGGCCAATCAATCCACTCTTATCTCTTAAAATGCAAGAGGAACTGAAGAAGCTAAGAGATGGAGGGATTATTCAGCCCACAAGGTATTCTTCTTGGGTTATAAACCTAGTACCAAGTAAGAAAGAAGAATGGTGATATCAAGGTTATGTGTGGACTTTAGAAATCTAAGCAAAGCATCAATGAAGGATAATTATCCTTTACCAAATATGGAAAACATGTTACAATTAGTGATTGGTTTTAATTGCTCTCCACCTTAGATGGTTTCTCTGGTTATAACCAAGTTGTGGTGAAGGAATCAGAAAGGATCAAGACAACCTTTACTACTCCTTGGGGAACATATGTGTATGTTAGGATGCCCTTTGGTTTGATGAATGTTGGAGCCACCTTTCAAAGAAATGGATGTTGCTTTTTTGCTAGTTACATCAATGAGTTTATTGTTGTTTATCAAGATGATGTAACTATATTTTCCAGGAAGAGAAGTGATCACCTATTGCACTTGGAGAAGATGCTGATAAGATGTAGAGAATATGGCATCTCACTCAATCCAAAGAAGTTCCATTTTGGAGTGCAAAAGGAAAAGTTTCTTGGTCACATTGTGTCACAAGAAGGGGTGATGATTGATCCAAAAAGGGTAGAGGCCATCAAGCAAAGTTCCAATTCTAAGAACCAAGAAAGGAATTCAGTATTTCTTTGGGTAGATAAAATTCATCAGGAGATTCATATCAAAATTTTCTAAGTTGACCATGCCAATCACTTCCATGTTAAAGAAGGACCAGGTCATCAAGTGGGAGGAATTTTCCATCCAAGCTTTCAATGGGATTAAGAGGCATTAAAGCATGCCCATGTTTTAGCAGCTCCAGATTATAAGAAGCCTTTCCAACTATTTTCCTTTGCTTTGAGAACACTATTTCTTCTGTCCTACTACAAAAGGATGATGAAGGGGTGAGAGGCCAATTTCCTTCTTTAGTAAGGCCTTGCAAGGGGCTGAGCTGAAGTACACTATCATGGAAAAATAAGCATTTCCTTGGTAAAAGCAACAAAGGTTTTTAGACCTTACATTCTAAGTTCTAAAGTGGTTGCTTATGTTCCCCACACCATGGTAAAAGACATTTTATTAGAGATGGAAGTATCAAGAAAAAGGTGTAGGTGGGTGAACAAGTTACAAGAATATGATATGGATATCCAGACCATGAAGTTGGTGAGAGGTTTGGGCTTGGCTAGGCTTATGGCTGAGAGAAACTTGCAAACTATTGAGGTAAATGAGGTAGAAGAAGGTAGGGTAGATGTCTTTGATAAACTAATGAATTCTGAGTGGTACAAGGACATGATTTTCTATCTCAGACATCTAAACTACCTTGAGTATTTGAGTAAGAACCAAAAAAGGGCCCTTAAGTTGGCTTCCCATAAATATGTCATTATTGATTATGGGTTAGCTTGGAAGAACCCTGAGGGAGTCCTCTTAAGGTGCATTACTAAAGATGAAGCCCCCAAGATAATTGTTGATCTCCATGGAGGAGTTTGTGGGGGAATTTTGTTGCAAGAGTCATAACACACAAGATCTTGAGGGTTGGTTATTGGTGGCCAACTCTCTTCAAGGATACAACCTTGTTGGTTAGAATATGTGAGAGTTTTCAGCGCTTCTCTAGAAGACTAAAAGCTTCAGGCTCCCTTCCTTTGTAGCCTGTATCAATTGAAGCTCCATTCAAGAAATGGGGAATGGATTTTATTGGTGAGATTTCAGACCCTTAAAGTGCTGGCCATAAGTGGATTCTTGTAGCCATTGATTACTTTACTAAGTGGGTGGAGGCAATCCCCACCAAAAGAGAAACACACCAAATTTTCATGGATTTTCTGTTGAACCACATCATCTGCAGGTTTGGGGTGTCATTCAAGATTGTAGCTGATAATGCCATGAGTTTCAGAGCTAAACCTCTGGTGGCAATGTGCCAAGAGTATGGGATCAACTTGACATATGCATCTAATTACAATCCCCAAGGAAATGGACAAGTTGAGTCCAATAATAAAAACCTACTGAAGATTATCAGAAGAACCTTGGAGCTGAATAAGAGAAAATGGGGTGAACAGTTGAAGTTTTTTGTTTGGGCTGATAGAATCACTGTCAAAAGAGTTACTGGAAAGAGTCCATTTGAGTTGGTGTATGGAACTCAAGCCTTGCTTCCCCTGCATATGTAATTATCCTCATATCAGTTCATTCAACAACTGGAGGATCAAGAAGTAAGTCCTTATGATGCTCACATTAACTAGATTGTTGAACTTGATGAAGAAAGGAGGGCATCCCACTAGAGGCATGTAAAGTTCAAAGAAAATGAAGAAGTTATTTGACAAGAAGGTCACTCCCAGAGCTTTCAATGTTGGAGATCTTGTGCTACTATGGGATAACAGACATGAAGATAAGGGCAAGCATGGAAAATTTGACTCATTATGGATGGGCCCTTACTCCATTGATATTAGGATTGGTGAACATACCTTCTTCTTGAAGGATTTGGATGGTGATTTGCTTGAATTATCTTAATGGTAGGCATTTGAAGCATTTCTTGGATTGATTCCCTAGAATCAAGGTAAACATATTTTGTATAGTGTATAGCTACTTATTTGTTTCCTTTTTTGTGTTTCTTCTCATTCTGGTCCTTGGTGACTTGTTTTTGTTGGTTTCTCTATTTCATTTTTTGGGAGATGGCTCTATTTCTCTGCTCTGTGAGATAACTCATTTCCCAATGGATATTTTGGCACTTGGTCCATTTTGTTCTTGTGGCACTCACAAGGAATGCCCATCCCCGAGTCGGAGCTGATGTTGGTGCTCAAAATAGTCTCACCCCATTTTGCCTTTGAAAATCCATTGATTTATGACCTCTGTCACATTTTATCCCCCATGTTGTGCCTAGGAAGTCTCTACTTTCCTTTTTTGCCATAATTAATCTTTCCTTGGGCCGAAGATCACGTATGGATCTATATTTGTGTCCTTGTTTCTCTATTTCTTCGAAGAGGTCTGAAATTTGGGTCTCCCATCCTCTATTCATTCAAAAACTCGGGCTTTCCTGTTCTTTCCATTTTTACAATGAAGGATTTGTTGCCCTTGTCATTTTGCCCCAAATACTTGATGAAAAATGAATGGATGTAGCTAAGAACGTATTTGAAGCTTGTAACATTTCTGAATTCTCTGTCCTTAGAGAAAATTTCATCTCCAGGCTCGAATGATTATTTTTCTACGTTTTATGGTTTGACGGGAATTTCTCCCAGTCAAATTTGCATCCTTGCATCATCAGGAAACATGGCCTCTTTTGGTTGGATGGCTCAGTTAGGTACTTCAAAAATTCTATGAAAAGCCTCAACTTAAAGATTTGTCCACGTGGAGGAACGGTGCTCGTTTGAAGATATACTTTTTGGTTTGGCCTTAGAGTAGCACCGGGAGGACACATGGAGGCTTCATCGTGTCTTCCATACTTAGTCTTTTTTCAAAAGTTTTGGGAGATCTGGGACATGTGGAGGAACCACACATGTTTGGGGATCAGCCCTTGAGTTTCATTTGAAAGAAGCACTAGGTTCACACTTGGAGGCCTCTACTCACTTTGCATTTTACTTGTAATTTTCAATGACCAAAAGGAAGGCTGTAGTGGACTCGACACATGGCGCCTTCCACTAAGCTTCAAGCCTTCAAAAATTTTTACGGGCTAAGACATGTGGTGAGCCCACGCTCATTCAAAGTCTTAAATTTTGGGGAACATCTCAAGATGTGCCATTGTGACACGTGGAAGTTTGAAAATTTAGAAAGGGCGGGAAGCATACCATCAAGGGAAACTTAGATTTTTTGCCTCTTTTTCTCAAAAGGGTTAAAATATCAAAAATGGCCCACAAGCCCAAAAAGGATCAATCAAAGTTTGTTTCAAGTCAAAAGGGTGGGGAGGCGGACCATTGGGGTAACTTTCATTTTTTCCCCGATATTCAAAATATTAAAACATCAAAATGGCCCATGCAAGCCCGATAGAGGAAAGGTCAAAGCTTTCTCCAGTCAACAACGGAGGTGCGGACCCTCAGAGGAAATTTGGAAATTTTTCCTTTTAGGAGAAAAGAGTTAAAAGTAAAAAGGAAGCGTGGTTCCACTAGGACCCACATTGGGACACATGTCAGGCCCATTTTTCAAGGGCGGAGCTCATGGGGAAAAATTGGAAAATTTTCCTTTTCTAAAAAAGGAGGTGAAATAGCAGAAATTGGCCATGGTTCTTTTGGGACCCACCTTGGGACACGTGTTAGGCTCATTTATCAAGGCGGAGGCGTGGATAAAATGTGAAAATTTTACATTTTTCTAAAAGTTTGTAAAAATTAAAAAAACCCCCTGGGCCCATTTTACGTTTAATCTTCCACATGGACGACCCAAATTCAAAGTGAAGATCAATGGTAGCAAAGAGTCTGAATCTGATTTTCCCCATTTTTACTGAAATGCTCCTGGAAGTATGAGTCTTCATGATTTCTTGGTATTTTCTACATGCCAAACAGAGAGGGGAGTTAATGTTGATATATGAGTTTGGTGGGGGAAATCTAGAGATGTCTTTCACCATTAAAATGGTCGACTATTGAGATTGATGATTTTCCATTTTTCTTCTCCCGAGCATGCAAGGAACCATATTTGACATATTAGGGGTGGAAATGGTTGTCGATTTTAAGAAAGAGTGATCTACTGTCAGGAAGGAGGAGTTCAATGTGGGAGATATTCAAAAGATTTTCCCCCGAGCACCTGTGACTTTTTTACAGATCTCGATCTAGAAATGGTCATGATCATGATGGCAAGCACTGGTGGCACTCAATGTCTGGATTTTTGGGGGAAAAGGGGCTCTATTGTAAATGTTATAAATGGCACAAATTTATTGTGTAAATGGTTAAGGTTGGAGTGTTAGAGGTCGAAGAAAATTCCCAAGAGGAAAATTTGACAAAGCCTGTCTTTTGAGAAGCCATCTGAGAAGCCTCGTTATCTCTTTTGTATTAAGTTTGATCGTGTCAAGGTTATTGTGAATGTACAACCATTGAACAAGCTCTCGAGATTGTTCTAAAAAATTCCCCCTACCTCTTGATAAATTTAATCAAACTCGAGTTATTTTGTGTTGATGTTAAGCCAAATATGTTTGTTTTATTTCGAATATATGCAGATAGTTTTTTCTTGTTCTGTTGTAATCTTGTATCAAAATCTATTTTAATCACACGGGTCTCAATCCTTGTGACAATTTAATGGCATCTAAAATTTCATTTCTTGGAAGATCTCTCATCCGGGAGTGAAATAAACGATTTAAAATCACTTTTCTTTCATTTTTTTTACAGAGATTTTATGTAAGCCTTGGGTATACTCTCAGCGTGATGGGGTTTGGATCTCAATACTTTGTTGGGTTTTCTAACTCGAGCCTTCATGTTAAAATCTCATAGATTGTGTGAAAAGTGTTAATCTGGGCCTCCATTGAAGCACATATTCTAGTTAAAGGAACATTTTAGCTATTCTAAAGCATTTTGTTGATTAGACTTTCCATTTTGTAAGAGTTCTCAAAGATCTAGAAAATCAAGTTCATTCTACCTCACCTCCCACCAAAAATTCATTTAAAACAACTAATCCTACCCATACTACCCCTGTTTGTCCTGTGTGTGCACAAAAGCATAATTTCCATTACCAAAGCATGCAAAAACAATCAGGATTTCAAATGTCTTTAGTAGCCTAAACCTTGCCCAGAAAATATCTCCACTATCTAGAGTGACAACTCATGAGAGTTAGATTTTGTTGCATTGATCATATTTTCTCCAAGGTCTCCTTAACAACTTCATTAGGAATGATATCTCCATCTCCTCCATAAAAAAATAGGCTACAAAAGGGTCCTCTTACCTAGTTGAAAGGAACAACCTAAAATAGTGAGGATAGATCAAATCCTCTTAAGGTGTTACCCACTCATTTTCAAATCCTAAGTGCAAAATAGTCGACATATTGCTTCCTAGCTGTAAAATGACATACATAATCATCTATCTACCTCTAAGTGTCCTGTTAAATCCATGATGTTACTCGGCCTTTGAAGGATATTAAATTTGGGTACCAACACAACAGATGCAGGATAGCAGGTCGAGGGGGTCAAATCCTCCTCCTCGTGGCATAACGAGTTCCACACGATCATCATTCACACCACCACAAAGAACCACCTAAGCAAAGCAGCAGCAATGAGACTCGCCTACCATTCATACCTTCTCAGAAATTCGACACTCAAAGGGGACGAAGTATGGGTCCTCCTCCTAGGGGTCCCATTAGGACATAGGGTGCACCGAGATCTCAGTAAATAGAAGATCATCATAAGATACCCGAATAATCCATAGCCGGATCATTAGGATCCATAGCATAGACCTCTAGAGTATTGGCTGGAGTTGCATCTCACTGGAGAGGACTAGGAATCTACTATGGTTGTGGTGTTGTTGGACATCATTGGAGAGAGTGCCCATAGAACCATAGTAACAAGGGTAAGGTGTACATTTAGGAGCCTATGGTTGGTAACATGGGACGTAGCCATTGGATCTATGTAGTGGTCAAGAACCGCAGGTTGAGCACTAGAGTACCATGATAGAGACTACAGGTAGCATTAGTGGTATTCCCGCCTCTATATTATTTTATTTTAGTTCGTCTGATTCATTTATTGTACCATACTTAGTAGAGCATTGTAGGCTGGTTGAAGTTAGGCAGGGTCTTAGTTGGGACGTTGAGATGGAAATCGGAGCCAAAGTTTCTATAGACTCCTTAGTTAGGGAGTGTGTAGTGGATTTGGGGATCTTCATATCCTTCCATTGGGTTCATATGGAATCATCTTGGGCATGGACTAGGCACACAAAGCCGAGTGGATTGTTACCATAAGACTATATCATATACAAATGATCTAGGAGTTGAGTCGGTGATAGAAAGAGTTAGGAGGGTCGTTTCCATCCGCACCATCTTCGCTTGGCAACTTAAGTGGTGTGTGTGACGAGGTTACTAAATGTATGATGTTACGGTTAGTCACAAATCTGCGGATGAGTCTAGTGGGCCATCTCTCGATTACCATCATATCTTGAGAGAGTTTTATGATGTTTTGTAGGGGAGGTATTTGGCACATGTGAGATATATTTTCACATAGATCTGGTTCCAGCAGAGCCTATCTCACGAGAAACTTATCGATGACTACCTTTGAGCTCTTTGAGCTAAAGCTACATATGGAATCCACGGTCTAATCCATCCTAGTGTATCCTTGGGTACACAGTGATTTTTGTAAAGAAGAACCGCAAATCCCTATGTTTGTGTATTCTGCCACTGAAAAAATTAAGGATCAAGAGTCATTACCCCCTTCCGCGCATTCATGATTTATTTTATCGGATGAAGGGGGCCACATTATTCTTCAAGATAGATCTTAAGTCAGGGTACCATCGGTGAGGATCACGGAGGCGGACATTCATAAGACCCCCTTATACATGAGATATGACCCTTCTACAAGTTCACAAAGTGGTGCCTTTTGGTTTGATGAATGCCCCCGTAGTGTTCATGAGCTTGATGAATGGGATATTCAGGACATTTTTGGACATGCTCATCTTCCTTGACGACATTATAATATACTCATGTACACATGAGGAGCATGAGGGAACCTTTGTCGAGTTCTTGATTGTCTTCGTGACAACAACTTTATGGGAACTTGGAGAAGTGTGCATTCTTTCAAACAGAGGTGCAATATTTGGGCCACATCATTTCTGGGAAAGGTGTCATAGTCGATCCTTTCAAGATTCAAGCTATTATGGATTGGCCAACACCCACTAGTGTGACCGAGGTGTGCAAATGTGTTTAGCGAGGATACTACAGGAGATTTTACAAGACTTTTCTTAGGTTGCGCACCCCATCACTTCCCTTTAGTGGAAAGGGAAGAAGTTTGTATCGTCTAATAGATGTGAGCAGGCCTTCAGGAAACTAAAGGAATGCCTCACAAAAGCACCTATTATTGCAGTACCAAACCCTCAAGGCACATTTTTAGTTTGTATAGATGCTTCTTTGGCATGAATTAGAGTTGTGTTGATGTAGGAGGGAAGAGTAGTTGCATTTTGTCTCACAAAATCAAATATTATGATCTCAATTATCCGAGTCATGATCTTGAGCTCATAAAAGTTGTGTATGCCTTAGTGTGGTGGAGACACTTCCTTCTTGTTTGGAAATTTACACTCAAGATTGATCACTTGAGTCTTCTCCACCTCTTCAAGCATCCCAATCTCAATGCTTGTTAGTGGTGTTGGATGGAGTGTCTTTGTGAGTACAAAATCGAGATAGAGCATGTGAAGGGGAAGGAGAATGTGGTTGTAGAATTCCTGAGTAGATGGAGACATGTGGCTATGGTTACTTCAGTGGGTACAGATTTACGGAGTAGGATCTTGTAGCAACTTCCTTGCGACATTTTCTACCTTACAACCAGAGCAAATATTGAGTCTCAGAGACCCCTTGAGGGGAGATTTGATGGATTTTCATTAGAGACAAATGGCCTTCTCAGGAACAGAGGTTGGATATATGTTCTTAGAGATAGAGGATTCAAACAAGACATTTTCACAGAGGCTCATCATGCACCTTATTCATCCCATCCGGAGAGAAGAAGATGCATGCCACCTTGAGAAAATTGTACCATTAGAGGGGACTTCAGAGAGACGTGGCTCAATTAGTGTCACGTTGTTTAGAGTGTCAGAAGGTAAATTTCAAGCATCAACACCCAGCTAGCCTTCTCTTCCCTCACGCCATACCGGAGTGGAAATGGGACACCATTTCCATGGATTTTATAGTTGGGTTACCGATGTTGAGATACCACCACGATGCCATCATGGTCACGGTGGATAAATTGATGAAAGTGGCTCATTTTTCTCTAGTGAAGACCACCTACATAGCTAGTGTAGTGGCATGGGTATATCTTGATGAGATTTTCATATTGCACAGGATTCCACGGAAGATCATTTGTAACCACGATCCTTTGTACACTTCCCACTTCTGGACTACCATGCAGTATGCTCTTGGGACAAAGATCAATTTCATCACAGCCTATCACCTTGAGATAGATGGATAAACTAAGTAGGTGAATCAGATCTTAGAGGACATGCTTAGGATGTATGTCATGGACCATCAGTCAAGGTGGGAGGAGTACTTGTATCTAGTGGAGTTTTCCTACAATAATAGTTTCTACGAATTTGATAGAACATATCCTTTTCAGGAACTATATGGTAGAGAGTGCAGGACAGCTCTTAGTTGGGATAGGTTAGAGGACAAGGTTTCTCTTGGACTAGCTTTATTGCAAGATATTGAGCATCAGGTTTTTATGATCAGGTAGAGATTATAGGAGGCGCAGGACATGTAGAAGAATTATGTAGATCAGCATATGACATATCATAGTTTTGAGGTGGGCACAAAGGTGTTTCTTCATGTCAGGCCCCATAATATCCCTATCTATTACAAGAAAGGCTCTAAGCTTGATCCTATATTTGTGGGTCCCTTTGAGATCTTGGAGCGTATTGGTCCTTTGGCCTATCATCTAGCATTTCCACCTAGCTTGTCTCGTGTCCATGATGTGTTTCATGTTTCGTACTTAGGAGATACATTATTGATCCTTCTCATGTATTATATTAGACCACATTGTAGGTGCAGGATCAGGGGCAAGTGATGGTGGAGCCCATCCATATTTTAGAGTGTAGGACCCTGGGCCTTCGAGGTAGAGAGATTGACCAGGTTCGAGTCCAGTGGGACAGGTATGATGAGACTATTACTACATGGGAGGATGCTACATTTCTACGAGTTTAGTTTCCACACCTATTCTAGTGACTTCTAGGAGGAAGTTGAGTCTAAGGGGGGAATGTAGTGCCCACTTCCCTTCGACACTTATTACTTTTTATTTGATTACGATTGGTTATGTATGGATATTATTGTATCATTTTGACTTAGTATGATGATTATACGATTGTGATACTTGGACTATTTTTGGATTCCAATTCACATTAAGATGTGTATGGATTATTAGAGAAATTTTATATGGATGATGATGTGTTCTTAACATCGTATATACTTATGACATTTGATATTTTCTTCATATTGAGTAGACCTTAACAGTTGAACTAATCTTGTGATCCTATTGATATTGATGAAATGTAGAATTGAGATGTTGTTAGAAATTGAAAATAATAATGTTACTTGCCTAGATGATGATTTAATTCACATGTAGATGATTGTGGATTTATATTTGTATATTTTATCTTGGATGTTTTGATGTGGCTGAAGGCCGAAGGAGGTATTATGTGTTTTGCAAGTAAACATATCACAACAATCAACGAGGGGATTGGAGACCAACCACATCGGAATGCTAGATGGATTCAACAATGGTCACCATGGCAACTTGTGTTATGTTGTTGTGTGTTTTTGAATTTTGTTAGGGGTTTCCCATGGGGGGATTACCTCCAATTGTGACCAAGGGTGCTTGTGTGTTATTCTTTTTTTCCTTTATTTAATTTTAGTATGTGATTTTATAGTGATGTATTTTCCTTTTATTAATTATTTAAATTGTGTCTAGATTAGTAAATTAATCATGTTACTAAACTAATTATGGATGGGAAAAAGAATTCATTTATTATATTAGATGGCTCTTTGGGTTATGTGTTGTAAGTTGAGTTCTTGTGACCTTGAGTGTTGTACACTCTACCTCATCTTGGAAATTCGGATTTGGCCTTAAGGGCCAATTTTGGAGGCTTGTGGGACAAGTTAAACTTGTCCCACACCTCTTAAATTACTATACCAACCCTACCTATGGATTGGGGGGTAAAAAATAGACCCCATTATGTGTTTTTAAAGACAAAAGTGACATTTATTGCACTTTTATTACATGGGTTTTAAAGTTTTTCCTTAGGGGTGTGGGTTTGGATTGTGTGTGTAAGAGGTTTGTCATTCCTCTCAACCACCAATTTATTATGCATTGGGGTTGAGGTTTGACTTGTGAGGTGGAGTTGAGGATAAGTGATGTGGCATCCTACATGGAGCCACCTCACCCTCCTCTCTTCTTCCTTTTCTATTTATGCTAGTTCTTTTGTTTGTTTGGGGGTTACTTCATTTCTTTTGTGTGCACTTGTATTTTGGAGTTGGAGAATTTTGGAGTGCTTGTGGATTTCTTTTGGAGCTTTTTGGTGTTGGAGTGGGCTTTAAGGATCTTGGTGTGTGACTCTTGGATCAATCTCTACCATGGAAAGGTAGGAGCTACACTCTTGTTTAAATGTTTTCTTTTATTTGTGTATATGTGTATGTTATTGAGTGTTTTGGTATGCTTGTTGGGTTCTTGGGTAGATTTCCTAAGTGTGGTGTAGGAGAGGGCTATGGGGATCTTATATGTAGGGTGGCAAAAGATTTTTGGACGGAGTTGGGTTGGGTGCCACCTTGGACAAGAAAATTTTTGCATTCCTTACGTGGTTTTAATGAGGGAAACATAAGAGATAGTAGGGAGGCATAAGAGAATGTGGGAGGCATAGGAGGATCTTTAGGGAGGCATAAGAGTTTTGTAGGGGTTTTGAGATGTATATTGGAGGTTTTTAAGGTTGACACCTTATTCTCATTGGGAGATATAAGTGATCTCTCCATAGATCCTTGCTCCATTCATTTTGCATTATGAAGCCTTGTATATTTTGTTAGTTTCCTTCTTGTGATCGTAGTTTGTTTTTTTTGTGTTTTGGTATGGTTGTGAAATCTTTGTATTGTAATGTGGAAGATTTGTATTGTTTCCATGAGTTGGATCCATATTTTATTGCATTGTGGTTGGGGCTCGAGTGCCAATGAGGAGGATATCTTCTTCTCCTCATTGGATTATTTTTTGGGTGGAGAGTGTTGCCTCTCCCCCTTTTTTGTTGTTGATCAAGTGAATACATGGTGGAGCTCTTTTTGGTGATGTGAAACTTGGAGAATTTGTTTATGTCCAAAAGAAATCCTTCCTTGTGAGAAAACCTTCTTGTTATTCCCACTTGAGGTGGAAGACTTGTAGTATTGTATTGTTAAAAATAAATGTTGCATTGTAAGTTTCATTACCCAAGTTGTATTATTATTTGTAAGGAAGCTCATTGAGGAATTGTATAATTTTCTTTCTCCTCAAATTTTAGTATGTAAAGAAATGAATCAAAATGGAAATCATGTTTAAAATTTTAGTTATAATTTTTATTGTGAGAAAGTAAGTTCTTTGCATTAAAATAAATGAGCTATGCTCAAGAAAATAAATTTTATTATCATTGTTGAAGTTATAGTATTGTGAAAAAAAAGAAAGAAAGAACATAGAAGTTGTAAAATACTAATAGTACATTCTTGGAAACCTTAAATGTGGAACAAATTTGGTAGTGGATAATTGAATAAATGGTTACAGTGGAAATAGAAAGATGTAATAAGTTTTAAGTAAATTATTATGTTGAAATAAACCATTTTGTAGTAAGGGAAAAACAACAACATTAGAAGTAGATTTAGTTTTGTTTTTACTTTTGGATTTGAAATAAAAATGTTGAACAAAATGAAAAAGATCTTGTAGTTGTTGTTACTATTGAAATAGGAAATGCTTTAAAATGAGTAATTTTACTATGGAATGAATAGATGGATTAAACCCTTCAACTAGAAACTTTAGGAACATAAATTTAAGTTCAGGATGACTTTTAAAACACTCTAGTGATTTATTTTTTTGAAAAATCTCAGATTTGAAGGTTCTATTTCTAAGGAACAGATCGCTGCCCTGCAGGAGAGGGGTGGTCTCGTGAACCGCCACTTAGGAAAGATGGTGGAACCGACCCGGGTAGGGCGGCGGTCCCAGGACCGCCGACCTACTTTGGGTGGCGGTTCGTTCACTAATGGTAGAAAAATGAAAATCCATGCCTGTGAAAATTTTAACTTGGTCTAACTAAAATTTAAGCTTGAAAAAATTAAAGAGGAAACCTTCCAGCAAGCAAATGAAGGTAAAATTTCATTGTTCAAAGCAAATAAATCTTTAAATGGATAATTAAAAGTGCTCATACATATTAATGGAGGTAGGATTTGATTTGGCCCAAATAGAGAACTCAAAATGGAAATTACTAAATTACAACCCCATATTTGGAGTGGAAACCTCTACAATATTCAATGGGAGACATTACACCAATAAACCTTTAATTTAAATCTAAACTAAGCTTGTTTTTGTAAATTCCTCCATAGTTTTTCCTTTCTTGCTCCCATGTCTTCCATTTTTCCATCTTGTAAATTAAAAAGGAAAAGTGACCAAATGAGGAGATTAGGGTAAAGAAAAGGATTTAATAAGAATTCATAAGGATATTTAGGGTTAGTTTGGAACCCTAGGATCTAGTGGCCACAATTGAATTGATCCAAGGGTTGAGGATCAACCCTACAATTGTTTGGTAGGAATGAATTTTATGGGTGTTTTAAATAAAATTAAAGGTATGTGTAGATGGGTGAATGGGGCCATTTAAATACCTTGGTGTGCAAAGTCATTATTTAGTTCCTAGTATGTTTTAGAAAATTAATGAAATGGACATTTAAGCTATTAAGATTATGGAACTAAAGTAACTAAGTATAAGGTTAATCATTTTGGGTTTTGAATGTTAATTAAGGAGGAGAAAAACATTTAACCAAGTAAATTAAATTATGGCACCTTCCTAGTTGATTTTAATTAATTGACCTTAGAGATAAATTAAGAATATTTAATCATTTAACTTAGACTGGGCTATTCTTTTGAAGTAGAGATTATTGGTGTAAATTAATTTAACGTACACTAGGGGTTGACACCCTTGCAACATTTTATCTTAAATCAAAAAATAAAAATAAAAATATTGCCACAACCTTCTAGATAAGTGTATAAGATTTAATGTGTTCTTGGAACATCATTTTTGTGGGCGTTACACTTGTTTTTAAGAAAAGCAACCTCCTTGTGTGCTGATTTAGTCCTTGGTGACCTAGGTTATTTGTAATTTTAAGGAAACATATGTTAAGGATATGAAATAAATTTTGAAGTCCTCCTTTTCTCCTTATTTTCTTGATACATCTTGTTATTGTTGCCCCTTTTACCATTGGGAAGGAAAGTGCAAGTTGTTTCCATAAGTTGTTACTCGCTTTTGGTACAATGCACTTCTGGATTATAGTTGGACCCCTCTTGTTACTTGTTCTTCTCTCTAGCTCCCTTGAGTGCTCTTTGGTGTTACGATTTATGCATGTGCTCTCTTTATGGTTATTTTAAGCTTGAGAAAGATTTAAGATAAATAAATCCCATTGTGTTATAGTGAGTGGTGCTTCTTGTATTGATATGTTAGTTTCTAGTGGAAATATTTATCTAAATGTTTGACATTTCTAAATTAGGTTAGTGTTGTGTGTTTGATCTTGAGTGTAAAATCAGGCTATAGGAAACCTTATGGTCATGATTTTGCTTAGTATTACCATGAAAATTTAATTGTACCCTCTTGAGTTATAGAAGTGATTCCCATGAATAGTTTTCTTGATTGTAAATGTTTTTGGCTAACTTAAGTTTCCTCCTTGTTGTTAAACCTCATCTTGTGTGATCTCAAAATTGTGAGACCTTTGAGTAGACATGTTTTCTCGTATAAATTGATGGTCATGGTTGATTTTTGCTAGCCTTGTCTAAATAATGAACTTTGAAAGTGTAACTTAACCTTAGTGGAAGCCTTAACTTTTGTTGTTGTAGTATGTGGGATCCATGGGAGACTATATGGTCATCTCGAGTTCACGAAATTCTCTCTGTTATTCTTTTACTTTGGTGGTTATTTTTGTGACTCCTTTGATCATTATTTTGATGCTATGTTTTTCTAGAGTTACTCTGTAGAATTAAATGCTTGCAATCCTACTTGAAGAAATTTTAGAACTCATCCCTTACAATCTACCTTCTCATTGTTGAATTGCATGGGACCAAATTTGGGTTCGGTAGACCCACTCTTGTTTGAAGCAAAGAAATCCCGAGATGGTGTGACTTATATTCTTATGAATTGTTTTCCTACCTATTTCTCTCGTGACTTTCGAGAGGAAGTCAAATCTAAGGGAGGTGGATGTAATGCTCACTCCTCTTTAACTCGATTGACAACCGTGTTATCAATTTTGAATTGATATTTTTTATCTTAAACCTTGTTTCTTTATTCTAGTTAGTGTGGAAATAAAATGTGCGAGACATCATGATTACTATTGTGTTTTGGTTATTATTTTGATTGTATGTCGTACTATGGACCCTGATGGGAATTTAAGGATAAGACAATTAGCTAGAACGGTTGCATTGTCATAAATTTATTGTGATATCATTACTCTTCGATATTGTCTTGTTATATTTAATCTATCACTTGTGACTGAACACATAGACATCATTGCACATTGTACCTGTAAATATTAATAGACGAACAACATTAACACATTGTGATATGGAAATTGAAGGATAGACATTACTGTAACCGAACTGATTAACTTTTGATAGACATTCAATATGGAAGATAATGATGTGTTGTCAGTTTAGATATATGTTGATATTTCGAATTATTTTCGTATTGATTTTTATTATGATGTTCAAAGTTATTTTTTGATTTCTTTGATATTGAAGAATTGGAAAAATTGTGAATGAGTGAAATTATTTCTTAAATTAGATGATTCAATTGGTTTATGATCTTAGTTGCAAAACGATGTATGAGTAGAATCGAAATGTTGAAAATTGGAGTAATTGTTGAATTACTTGGTCTTAGCAATAGTAGTTATGATATTTGATGTGAAATTGATATGTAGATATAAGCATTTTATTAGTTCTACATCATTAATATGGCCATAAGGTTATTGTGTGATTTTTATAGGTAATTATATCACAACAACAAACTATGGGGGATAGCAGACCAACAATGAAGGAATGTGGGGTATTAGCAACTGGTCACCATGGAAACTTAAGTAATGTTGTTGTCCTAATATTTTTGTTAGTGCATTCCCATCTGGGGATGACCCCAATTGTGACCAAAGGGTTTGTGTGTAGTTATTTTACTTTCCTTTATTTAATTTTGGTGTATGTGATTTAATTTGTGATGTAATTCCCTTTTATCATTAATTGGTTTGTGTGTCTTAATTAAGTGAACTAATCATATTAATAAGCTAATTTTGGATGTGACAAAAATAATTCATTATTAGATTATATGGTTCTTTGGTTTATGTGTTTTTAAGTTAAGTGTAAGTAACTTGAGTGTTGTACACTCTACCTCACCTTAGAGATTCGGATTTGGCCTTAACGACCAATTTTGGAGACTTGTGGGACAAGTTAAGCTTGTCTCACACCTCTTAATTTATTATAAAAACCCTACCTATGGTTTCGGGTGTCAAAAATAGACCCCATTATGCATTTTGGAAGGAAAAAGGTGAGTTTTAATTGCACTTTCTTACATGTGTTTAATTTTTTTCCTTAGGGGATGTGGGTTGGAGTGGTGTGTGTAAGATGGTTTTCATTCCTCTCAACCACCCATTTATTATACCTCGGGGTGTGGGTTCAACTTGGGTGATGTGGAATCGAGAAGAAATGATGTGGCATCCTACATAGACCCACATCATCTCCCTCTCCCTCTTTTCTACTTATTGGAGTTTTTGGGGAGTATTGGGGGTTACTTGTTCTTTTTGGGGAATGCTTGTAATTTTGGAGAGTTTGCTTAAGAATGGAACTTGGAGTGGATGGTGGTTGCTTAGGATTTTGGAAAGGTTGGATCTTGTTGTGTTCTAATACTCTTCATTTGTAAAGTAGTTCTCCACCTTTTTTTTACCTTACTATATTTTTGTGCTCTTATGTGTAGATGTTGATTGTTATATTGGTTATGATTATGGGAAATAGACTTGATTCTTAGGTTGTGGGAGAAATGGAAATGGGGGTAAAAACTTGAGGGAGGCATAAGAGTGAGAGATGCATAAGAGTGTGTTGATTTCTTGAGGGAGGCATAAGAGTGGTGTATCTTCTTGGAGGGAGGCATAAGAGTGTTGTGTGTATTGTGATGAAGTTTTGGAGGCTCATAGGTAGACACCCAAGCCCTTGGGAGGCATAAGAATAACCCCCATGTTCCTTTCTCCTCCATGGCTTTAGCATGAAGCCTTTGTGTTTTGATATTTGTTGATTGGTTGTAAAGAAATTGGTATTGTGTTATTTCATTGTTGTTTCTATTGAATGTGTGTGTGGAAGCCATTTTTGAGTTGCCATGGTTATCTAAATAGCCCTCATTGCTTCCTTGTTGGGGATCGGGGCTAATGAGGAAGAAGGATTATCTCCCTCATTGGATATTTTGGTTGGGTGGAGAGTGTTTCCTACTCCCCAATTTTTTGTGTGTTTGGCTCTTGATGAAGAGGGTGGAATTCTAAGGATGAAGTGATCTTGTTGGAGAAAGGCATGTGAAGTTGTATCTTGCAATATTAATACTCCTCAACTTGTAAACTATACCAATAGTATATGGGATGTAATTTTATACATTGGTTAGATCCTTGTAAGTGGTTTATTAGGATTTAATTTAATTCCATATGAAAGTGATCTTTGTAATGATCTTGTAATGGAAATTAAGTCCTCACCAATCAAAATTGTGTTTAGGAGTTGCATTGCAAATGTGTTTAATTTTAAAGGCTAGTACTCTTGGATGGGAACTAAATGTTGATTATTTGTATTCTTGACAATCTTAGTTTACTTGAATATTGAAATAAATTTCATTAAAATTGGTTTGCTTTTTTTATTCAACTAGTTGTATAAAAGGCTTCCATAAAACAAATATTGATTTATTATTACAAATTTGGAATCATTGTAAGCAAATGAATGAAACTAATTACACCCTTAAGATGGTTATAAATGAAATTTAAATTGATAACCTCGCAAAACTTTGATAAATACACAATTTGTACACTTCTACTATTACCTAGGTTCATGTAAATTTAATCCTTACCAAGTTATAATTCTCCCTCACTATTTGCCATTCCCTATTTCAATGGGAGACTCAATTAATAAATAAATATATATTATTAGTGTTTGATATATATTATATATATATATATATATATTATACTTGTTGATTGTTTTATAATATCTATAATATCATTGTATAAATAATCCATTAATATAATCTAATACATTTCATATTACAATAAATATATATTTATACGAACATATATAAGTAACTAGATTGAAATTATTTCCTTGGCACATTGAGGGGAGGGGGTCTTGTTTTATATAATTTAAACAAAAAAATTGGGGTCCTTCAGCCTAGTGGTCGCAGCCTACCCCCTTGCGCATTGTTTTGTTTATGGTGAATATGGTAGGGGAGGCACACCGACCGCACCCCAACTCATATAATGAATATGGTTGGGTGGGGTGGAGGTCGGGTCAACGCCCCCCCACAATTCTTTAAACCCCTTTCTTATTACAATGAAACTGCAACTCTTCCCTTTATCAAAGCGGTCATTCCAATTTTTGCGGCCCTTTCTTACAGTCTTAAATGTGACCTGCATTAACTCAAAACCATATTTATTTATATAGTTTTATATTGGCTGAAATAATATTTAAATGGTCGAAAAAATAATAATATATTAAATATGCATTTACATATATATGCTTGTCTAAGTGATGTATATATATACAATGTGTATATATACAAGCTTGCAACCAAAATTTTACAATAAGCAAGACTGAAATGGGTAAATACCCACAACCCAAATAGGGTAGAAAACAAAAAAAAAAAAAAGGGATTGAGAAAATATAAATGATAAAAAGATTTCATATAAACCCTAGGAGAGGGATGCACACAAATCCTCATCTTGTGTGTATCCATCATGGATCTTGGAACAATAATCCAAGGCTTCTTCTTCTCCTCATTCCTTAACCTGCAAATCAAAACAAGAGAAATGAGAAATTAGATTTAGAAAATGAATATAAGAGAACCCATAAGGATATCTAGGGTTTCTTTAGTCTAACCTAGATCTAATGCTTTAGATAGATTAGATCTAATGCTTTAGATAGATTAGATCTAATGGTGTAGGATGCACCCTACATCACTTAAGTGATGGGGTATTTAAGTGGGAATGTTTTAATTAAAAGATGTGTGTGTAATGTCAAATGGGGCCTAAGGGGTTAGACCATGTTGTGTACCCTTGACACCTTAGGTATTTAACCATGTTAATTTGTTTTATTTTAAAATAGGAGATTATTAATCTTACCTAATAAAATTTTGAATTTAATTTGGGGCCATTCAATAAATAGATTTAATAAGACCCTTGGGGCTAAATAGCAAAGAGTAAAATGGATTAATATTTGATTTAAGCAATGGAACTTAATAGGGGAAATCAAATCGAAATATTTTAATAGGGTTGGGCCAATAGTAACTAATTATTATTTTAGTCCCGAATGCCATTTAATAGCCTAATTTTTTTCTAATCAAGTTAATTAAAATCCTAGCTAAGGCCTTGGAACCTTTCAAAACAAAATTATTCCATAATTTTTCATGTTTGCTTGGGTTTCTCGGGGTTTTATGTGGGAAAATTGTGGGCTTTACATATAGAGTTTCCATACCTAACATATGTAGAGTTTGGGATTCAAACATATGCAAGTTTCTCTCGTAACTATTTATCAACCACACCGTTTTTCCGAGATATGTCCAAAGTCTATTTCTTTTCTCGCCCACACACCGCACACCCTTTCTCTTTTAAAAATTCACAAAAATGAAAAATAATTCATATGTGCCTTGACAATGGTCCCTTTCAGCATTTTCCCCACTTGTTTATCTCTGTTCCATCAAACTCGTTTTTCATTACCTCTATTTTTCGTTCAATAGTTCTCTCGCTCCAGTTTAACTTCTTCAGCGAATCCCTTCAGTGTCTCCATCTTACATTTGGTTAGTGTGTGATTGCTAACATCTTACAATTCTGGGTAGGTTCCATGAACAGTATGGCAAAATAGAATGACTAACCATTGTTTGGTAGAATTATTTTGGAAAAAGTGATTTTTATGATCAACAGACTTGCACATTATTATTATAGTACATAGGTTCTTTAAGCTCTTCTTCCGCGTAGCAGGCAAAGCTAAAGGATTCGAAGAATAAAGTAAAACGCATATTTAAAGAAAAATTTGAATTCACTCAAGAATATATGGGGGACTGTTTTTAGAGAACATTTCTCGATCCCACGTTTTTCCTTCCACTCGACAAGTTATGACTGTGATGGAAAAATACCCAGAGAAAAGAAAAAGAACAGGGCCAAGAATATCACAAAGAGAAGTATGCTTGCGTTTTTCCTGGCTACTTTGGAAATATCAGTCATGATGCGTACTTTCAAAATATCAGTCATGACGCTTTATTTAAAGAAATTATTTGTAGATTCTTTACAGAGATTAAATTTCAATTTTCCGTTTGTAATTGGAAACAGAAAAAATATGCTATTGACACTTTTTGAAGTTCAATTTTGTAATTATAAATTTAGAGGACATCCAATTATAATGGATAACATAAAAAGAAGGAAGACCGATAATCTGGGAGCAGAATGATGTTGGGTGAAGTTTTCACTGCCTCCAGAAATGGCGATCTAAATGCTCTTGAAAGAGTATATGGGTTGAACCCATGTCATGTGACCAACTGTGTTACTTTTGAAGGAAACACTGTTCTGCACATCGCTGCAAGAGAAGGGCATTTGGATATTGTAAGGTGGATTCTCAACCTCAAGGGTTGCAACTCTAAAGCTCGCAATGCTGACGAGAATATGCCGCTGCACGAAGCTGCCAAGTGCGGTAATGAAGAAGTAATAAGAATTCTTCTTCGCCACAGCAAATGCCCATCTTCCAAACGCAATCAGTTCGGAGAAACGGCTCTGATAATAGCTTCTCAGAATGGTCATGTGGAGGCAGTGAGGCTTTTGCTGGAAGCCACACCATGGTTTATGATCTTATGGCCAAGGAATGATCACCAAACATGCCTCCACGTTGCAGCTTATGAAGGGCACCTAGGTAGTATCAAATGATATTTTTCTTGTACTTTTGAAAGTTATTGAACTTCTCATGTATGAATTTCTTATGATTTCATATTGTTTTAATTAATTTTCAATTATTTGCACTTTTGATGTTTATTTAACTTTTGTTAATAGAGATTATTTAGCACTTTCTTCTTTTTTTTCCTGTTTGTGGCCTTAAAGCAGTAAACCTTGTGAGTTGTTCAACACATCATTTGTTTGTGTGAAATCTTATTGAATATTTCTGTCATATTTTTATGAGACTGTTTAAAAGAATGTATTTAAGCTTGTTAAAAAATATTGTTTTAAATAAAAATAACTACATATGAATACACATACACATATGTGTATGTATACAAACACCCTTTCTCATTTATAATTCTTAATTATATTATGTAATGAATTTTAGTATCATTAAGTATAAGATATTAATTTTTAAAATGTTGAAATGTATTGCAGATATAGTTAAATTGATACTTAGGTGGCGGAGTTGTTGGGATCTATTACATTACATATGTCTTATTCTGATGTGCATGGTGCAACTCCTTTGCATAGTGCTGTTCATGGGGGTCATATGGAAGTTGTACATGAAATAACAAAAATGGAAATGAGTTTGTCTTGTAGCCACATATGGTATGGGTTCAACACAAGTTTGATGAAAAGGAGGACAAACTTGGAAGATGCCCAATTCATGTAGCAGCATTAAAGGGTAGCGTTGAGATAATTGACAAATTTATGGAGCTAATGCCGATTGCATTGAAATACGAAGTACAGACCTTAAGACTGCATTACATTTTGCAGTGGAAAATAACCGATTTGAAGTGGTGCAAAAATTACTCTCCGAGATCAAGCCACAAGAAGTTTCAAAATTAGTGAGTTGTGACGCTGACATTTCTGGGAATACAACATTACATTTGGCAGCACATAACGGAGTGGATCCTCAGGTTGTGCTTCTTAAATTATTATTCAATTTACATTTGTTTCATATTTCTTGGAGTTTTTTTAGTGTTGAATACCATTAATTTATTATTTAAAATTATTGAAACCAAATTATTAATTTACTTAGAAAATGTTATGTTGTCTAGTAAATTAACGAAAGGAAAAACAAGATAATATAGTCACCTCATTTGACCCTTATGTGAACTATTATATAAGGGCTACTTCTCTAGATATATAAGGAGATCAAATTCACCAATTTAAATTAAAAAAGTTCAAGAAATAAAAAAAGATATTTACAATGGGTTGCTTCTTTGATTCATATACATATATATTTATGTATATAATTATATGTGTGTGTGTGTGTGTGTGTGTATAATTATTATGTCTTATTTATATGGAGCTTTTACACCGCCCTTATTGTCAATAAGAAGGTTTGATAGTATATGAACTATTTTATGGAAGGGTTAAAGGGTTCCTAAAACATACATAGAATAGAGTCATAATCATTTTTAATAGTAATCAATGCAATAATATTTTTCCTTTTAGATTTTTATGATAATTATAAGGTAAGAGGACTTACTTAGCACATAAACATGTATGTTTTTATTAATAATTGAAAAAATAGTGAATATAATCTACTAGTTTAAGCTTTTCATCTTTTAGAATGTTTTTCATTTAGAAAACATTTAGAAAACATTGAGATAAACTAAAATGTGATGGTATTTTAACTTTCTCCTTCAACATTAACTTTGGGTAAATGTAAGATTATTTATTCTTTATATTTTCACTATTTATATATTTATTCTACTAAAATAAATTATTATATAGAAATATTAGTAGAAAAGTTTTATCTTATATAAACATGATAGTATATAATTATTATGTTTTATTTATATGGATCTTTCACACCTCTTTTATTGTGAATAAGAAGGTTTGATAGTATATTTTATTTTATGGAAATGTTAAAGAGTTCCTAAAACATACATGGAATACATAGTTATAATCATTATTAATAGTAATCAATGCAATAATATTTTAGCCTACTAGTTTGAGTTTCTAGCCTTTTGAACTATTTTTCCATTTAGTGAACATGGGATCATATCAAGGTTTCAACATTGAATTGAACTAAAATTTGATAGTATTTTAACTTTCTCCTTCACCAATGACTTCACTTAAACATAAGATTATTAACTCTTTATATTGTAACTATTTATATATTTATTCTACTAATTTTAGTATATAGAAGTATTAGTAGAAACATTTTATCTTATGTTAATATAATCACACAAAATTCTATATATTCGATCCTAGTACAATTTCATTGTTGTTATTACATATAAAAATAGAATATAGTTATTGTTTGATTGCAGTAAAAAATTATATTTATTGTTAACATAGATATGGATTTAATATATTTTCATTTGTTTTTAAATAATTTTGTACAATTTATTTTAACTGCCCACGTTTAATAACAACTAACAACTTCCTGTTATGATCAATAATTATATGATATTTTCTATGGTGCAGCTTGTGGAATATTTGCTATCATTTTCCTTGGTGAAATTGAATGGTGTGAACAATAATGGTTTGACTGCATTTGACATAGCTACTAATGCTAAATCCAATGCCAATCCCACTTTTGGCATGATTGCAAATATTTTGGAAGATAGTGGTGCAACTCATAGTTTCATCCAACATTCCAATTCCATAGATTCTTCACAATCAGAACAAAATAAAAACCAAAATGGTGGCAATGGTGAGAAAGTAATGGATGTTGACACACTAGTTGCTTCCTTGGTTGCCACTATCACATTTGCAGCCATGTTTCAAGTGCCAGGAGGAATTGATAAAGAAGCGGCCAAGCTGTCCTTAAACACCCTTTTTCAATTATTTTTGTTCTCTGATTGCCTTGCCTTCTTTTCCTCCATGACAGTGGTTATCGCATGGATATTCAGGGAACGGCTGCAAGGAAAACTTACAATAGATCGTTCTCCATTGGCCAAACTTTCATTGTTAAGTTTGGAACTCTCAATAATGTCCACAGCTCTTGCATTCCTAAGTGCAACCATCCTTGTGACAATACCCCGCAATCTTGAAACACGGAAAAACGATCAATATGCAAAGCATGATGTCAAGAAGTATGAGTTCATATTTTTAGGCGAGATCTTAACAGCATCACTTGTGCCATCCTTGGCAATCATGTTTCTCTCCCTTGTATGGGCTTATGAATATTATTTCAGATCTACAAACGATCACCAGCAAACACTTAAGGGACATTTTAATCAAGTTGTAATCTACATTATCCCCCTTCTTCTCCTCATATTAGCAGTAATTGTGTCCTATGGGTTAAACCAAGTGGTGTAGGGTACAATAGTGTGATGCAAATTTTGAATGTAGGGTTGAATTTAAATGTTGGAATTTAGTAGAAAAAATGAAATAGAGCGAAGTCCATAAGAAAGTTTAGGGTTTGTTTTAGTATGATGGATTCATGCAAATTGTAAGGTTGGTTTCATATGTTAAAGTTGTTTGAATGTAAGGAAGGTTGGGTGAGTATTTGTTGATAATTTGGAAGAAAATTCTAAATAGGATTTTGATTATATAAAAATATATGATGCGTTTTGTTATTGATCTATAAATGACAATAGACCCCTCTATTGTTTTACTTGTTTCAACAAATCCTTTAAATTTATCAATTTTGGTGATTTAAATGAATCTAAAATTGATCAAAATCTAAATTAAAACTGATTTTAAACTGATCCAGAACTAAATTTAAGTATTCCCAAAATCACTGTTATTCACTCTTCGATCAAACCATTCAGATTTCCATTTTACCAATTTTCATATAGCATTGTAGATTGATAAATTATATTAACTAAAAATTAAATTTTACTGATTTTATTGCGGAAACTAATCAAAAATCAGAATGTAATAAATCGAAAAGACGACACCATATTGTTTACAAGGTTCGAGTTTTACTACGTCCCTAGATTTATTCAAACCAATCTATTAAAAACTATCCAAACTGCAAGTACAATCCACTAAAAATTAACATTAATAGATCCATAACCTACAATTTTGTGTCTTGGACCTTGAAGGAATTTGGTAAAGCTCGGTGTTCATCCTCCAACTTCTTGAAGTGCTTTGAGAAGTTCTTCCCTTTAAATATTTGTCTTTCAATGACTTCCACACCTCAAAATGATGTCAAGAAAACTCCATAATGGGATAATAATATGCACAATGAGAATCTTGGAATTCTGGAGAGCTTTCCAGTTTACACCAAGCCCTCAAAATACTCCTAAGTGTCTCAAAATCTCACTTTTTGAAACTTCCTGGTTATCCTTCAATACATAATCATCGAGATTAACCACAACAAAACCCAAGTATTCCCTTTATAGAAATGTCGACCCCCTATGGCCCAATGGTGACATATTATTTTAGCAAGTGGGAGGTTAGGGGGTCGAACCTTCTAAACTCTATCGACATATATTTACTAACTTGGGGTAATTTTCCCACATTTAACATGGAATGGTGGGCGGCTATGTTTATTATTGGCTTGGATGGTTTGTTTAGGTGGCTATGAGCTACTTTTTTTTTTATCGTCACGTAGTGGAAGGTGGGCATACTTTCTATGCATGGTGAGATGGCGGTGTTGGTCGGGTTGGTGGGTGAGTTGGCTCCCAAATATTTCAAGCTCAAGCATGCTTTAGTGGGTGAGGTTTGTTTGGCGAGATAATATATGCGGAGAGCTCGCGGATCAATGAGGTGGCGAGATAAAGCTTAGGAAGGTTAGTGAGGTAGTTTGGTGACTCGGTGAGTCAAGCTAGTGGGTAAACAACATGGTAAAAATACATAGTAATAATTCTTAGAATGATTTACAATGCATGAACTTAATCCCACATACATAGCGTGGTGAATAAAAAAGGTGTTCAAATGCGAAGCTTGATAATGGTAACATGAAGAAATGGAGGCAAAGGCACCCCTCCATAAAAAAGAGTGTGTCAACCCTAGATGAGGGCCCCCAACCAACAAATAATGGAACCCATTCGTCCGATAATGAGTGTCAAAGACTACGGGCACAAAACACCTTTTTGTCAATACCACATTGCCACTTGTCACCATTTAATTGGTCCACATGGCAAGTGTGTACGCATCCATGTCATCTTGAACCTGTACGTAGTCCCATATTTTTTCCAGATTGATCAAAGTTTTATAATTTAATAACTTCTACATACGACCTCCATTTTTAGTGCTCAATATACCAACGGAAAGCTACGAACATGTTCTTCTATAAGGAATGGGTTCAGGGAAATTTTGGAAATATACCAAGTGTTTGAAATCCTCTAGATCACACCTCCCCACTGAGAAGGATTTTTTTCCACAAAATATATTTTTCACCCATTTCCAATCATCTCACAAACATACAGGATCCATAGAAATATCCTTAAGGTAAAAACAATTTATTGCAAACTTTTGATAAGCAAATCACCAAATGATCAGTGTAAAAATGGACAATCTACATGCCAATAAGAGGCTAGAGTCAAACTGACTTCCTTGTGATATTCCAATCTATGAAAACAATTTATATGGGTTTAAAAAGACAACCCATTACCAATAATAGGTGCATGTCTAACTGAATCCCTATAGATCTTCAAACCATAGTGACTATAATTTTCATCACAAAATTGATCAATTAAAATAGACAATCAAACACCAATAGAGGTAATTGTCAAAATGATTCACTATGTCATGGTCAATCATCTGCAAATGCAATCTCATCTCAATATAGATCAATAAATATAGTCACCAAAATCCAATAGCTAGGCTAATGTCCAATGACCCTGTGAAACTGTCAGAATGTTACAACTACAAATGTTTGTCAGTGTAATCATAATGTGCTCTAACATTGTTACCATATTTAGAAATCACATTTATTTCCCTAAAGCATGTGATTTAAAATTATGGCCACATCAAGATTTCACATTGTGAGCACAATTACAAACATGTCCAAAATATGGGTCTTAAAATGCACCTAACATATACATGCCAAAAATAGATGCATTCCCAAAATAACATTACTTTGTAATGCAAGTATGAAAACTGAACATTGTCAATGTGCCTAATAACTGCGTAAAATGTTGTCAAAATTTTCTAAAGCTGAAATTATGATTTTTATTCCCTATATCAAAAGCGTATAGGAACTCAAAAGATAAATAAGGAGTTTTTGCAAATTTTTAAATGTAATAAGATCATTGAGCATGATAAACTTGTCTCTCAGTTCCTCTCACGAATCTAAACTCCAAAAATTCATTTTCCCTTTTCAATGGTTTATAAAGTATGGGTTTAATTCCTTTATCATAATCAACTAGAATCCCAAAAGCAATGGTAACAAAAATATTAAAAGCATGTTATTCATCAATATTAACAATGTTATACAAATCTATCCATTAACACAAATGATCCAAAGTTTCTTTATTTTTAGATGGTGAGTTAACAACTTATTTTTGTTTTACTTGATAGATAAACTTATTCTTACCATTTCTCAGATGGCTTGTTGGATGAAGTTTCTAACATTTTTCAACCCTGTGTCCATTCATATGACAATGAGTGTAATAATTCTCCTTCCTCTAAGAGGAAATCTTTTTGCCATTTCTAACCTATAAATGAGATTTGTCTTTATCACCTTCCTTGTTTCTAAAAAAAGGCATCAAATTCTTCAACAATGTCCTTCTATTCCAACAAATTGCAACAAAATGGTTACTAAACCCACAAAAAGTGCAAGGAAAAGCATGCCACATTTTCTTAATATCATAGCCAAATTACATAAAATGAAAGAGTGGATCAATTTTTTTACAATTTTCCATATTATTTTGATTATGATAATAACGAGGAGGTGGAATATCATTACTGTCTATGTGATTTCTTACTAAATCCATCTTGTGACAATGAATCACCATTTTCCTGTATCAAGTCTTCCTACAAGACTAGTGGGGTAATCTCTTGGTTGTCGTAAGCTTGTCTTCCTTCAGTGTTCTTAAAGAACTCTCGAATTTACATTCCCACACTAGAATAACCCAAAGTTGAAAAATGAAGAAGATCCTCTACCTATATTAGGTTAAATATACATTGGAATTCTTACCAAGGCCTCTTCCATCAAATCCCATTTTAATCAATAATCTAGATCCAATTCCCTTAGTATGTTTTTCAAATGAACCAAAATAATTACCTGAATTTGAATTTGAATGGGAGGAACAAGAATCACGTGGTGAATAACTTACAGTGAACTCATCATTCATTATTTTTGCATCTGAATTGAAATTCAAATCCTTCTTAGGCTCACCACACTACAATATGATCAAGAACTCATCCTTGGATTCCAACTTTTCTTTAAATCGTTTAATTTGTTTTTCGAGGGAATAAAGCTTGCATCTCGGTAAGAATCCTCATCTAGAATTTTTTGTTGACACTTTCAAGCTCTTCCAACCTCTCTCTCTTTAAGTCTTTCCCCATAGTTAATTACAAACCACCAATAATTCCAAAAACTTCAAAGTGTAAAATGGAAGATCAAGGCAACAACGTCTACAAATTTGATTGGATTAGAAAATCCAAACTAATATCAAATGCAACTAAAAGCAAAACATTGAATTCAACCTCTCTCTAATACTAAAACTTGATATGTAAATGACAATAGACCCCCTATTATTTTACTTGTTTCATCATATCTTTTAACTTCATCAAATTTTTGATTTAAATGAATTGAAAAATGATCAAAATATGAACTAAAATTGATTTTAAATTGATCCAAAATAGAGTTTAATGATTCCCAAAATAATTTTTAATCCCTATTCAATCAAACCATTGATTTCCATTTTCTTGATTTTCGTAAAGTGTCAAAAACTAATAAATTTAATTGACTAATAATTTACAATTTACTTATTTAATTTCAGAAAATAATCATAAATAAAATGCAATAAATAAGAAAAGATGACACCAGATTGTTTACGGTGTTTGGAAATTTCCTATGTCCTTAGGTTCTTTCGAACCGTTTTATTAAAAATTATCTAAACTTCAAGTATAATAAACTTATAATTAACATTAATAGATCCATAACCTAAAATTTTGTGTCTTCAAACCTTAAAATGACTAGAAAATACCAGTTCTCATCCTCCACTTTCCCGAAGCACATGTAAAATATCTTCCCTTTAATTCTCTATCTTCTAGCGACTTCCACACCTAAAAATAACATCAAGAAAACTCCAACATAGGATAGTAAAATATGTACAAGAAGCATCTTGGAATTCTAGACAACTTTCCATTTTACACAAAGTCCTCAAAATGCTCCTAAATGTCTCAAAATCTCACTTTTATGAAACTTCTGGTTATCCTTCAATATAGAGTCATTGAGAGATTAACCACAACAAAACCCAAGTCTTCCTTTTAAAGCAATGATGACCCCTATGGCCCAACGGTGGCATATTATTTTAGCAAGTGGGAGGTTAGGGGGTCAAATCCCCTCTAACCTCCACCGACGCATATTTACTATCTTGGGGAAATTATCCCACATTTAATGTGAAATGGTGGGTGGTTGTGTTTATTATTGGCTTGGATGGTTTTTTAGGTTTTTATGATCTTCTTTTTGTTTATTACCATGTAGTGGAACGTGGGCATACTTGTTATGTATGGCGATGGTGGTGTCGTCCCGGTGGTGGGCGAGTTGTCTCACAAATATGCTAAGGTTAGCATGTCGAAAGTGAGGTTTGTTTAGCATCCGAGCTATGCAGAGAGCTCGCTAGTGGATGAGGTGGTGAGTTAAGCCTTAGGCGGGTTGTCCGAGATTGTTTGGTGACTCGTCGAGTCAATTTGGTGGGTAAACAACATGGTAAAAATACATAGTAAGAATGCTTATAATGATTTACAATGCATAAACTTAATCCCACATGCATAGTGTGGTGAATAACAAAGGCATTCAAATAAAGAATCTTGATAATGGTAACATGAATAAATAGAGGCAAAGACACCCCTCCAAAAAAATAATGTGTCGACCTTGGCTGAGGTCCCCCAACCAACAAATAGTAGGGTCCACTCATCTGATAACGAGTGTCGAATACCAAAGGCACAAAACACCTTTTTTTCCAATATCACATTGCCACTTTTCATCGTTTGATTGGTCAACATGGAAAGTTTGCACGCATCCATGTCATCTTGAACCTACACGTAATCCCACTTTTTAACCGGATTGGCCAAAAATTAGCATTCAATAAGCTGCTACATATGATCTCCATTTTCGATGTTCAATATACCTCTGGAAAGCTCTCGGCATTCTCATTTGTAAGGTATGGGTTTAGGGAAATTATGGAAACATCTTAAGTGTGTAAAATCCTCCATATCAATTATATATTAAATGAATAATGTGAATGTAAGTATTTTTCTTTTATATTTTTCATAGTCTTATTTTTTAAAAGCTAAGTAATATATTTATTATTATTTTTATTATATTAGGTAAAAATAGATTTTGAAGGGATCGGGAACCCTATACAAAAATGAAAGATAAGCATCAAATCCCAAAGGAGAAATAGTAAGGAACAAGTCCCAACACGCCAACAATGAAACAAACAGACAAACTAAAACCTAATAAAGATGCACCGAGAGAAAGAAGGGCCCTAAAATAGTAAGGTCAAAGAGACTTGACCATCACCAGGAGTAAGCCCAAATACTAAGGTACAAGCCCTTTTGAGATCTAAGGCTCATCTTTTTAGGAGAACTTCTAGTCTATCCTTCTTTTTTTAGTTCACCACCTTCCACTTGTTTCCCATGTTAGGATCAACATTCTCATCTGAGTGGACAGGTAGCCAAATTACAAGAACCTCCTTATTTTTAGAATTTTGAATCATCTTGGGACTCAGAGATTGGATCGAGGAGGCCTCACCCTTACCCACCATAAGATTCACCTTAGCCAACCTATTTGGGAAGGTGCAACCTTACCCAAAATCTCCTCCTAATTTTCCTTAAAACCCACTGAAACATTATCTGAATCATTGTCCTCAAGTCCATAGACAACAAGATTATTGATTTAAAATCCTTCCACCAAGAGACCCTTCCTTTAATCCTTTTTAACCATTTGACAATCAGACGCCAGATGACCCAGAGCAAAGCAAGTTCTACATCTAAAAGGGAACCCTTCATAATCTAAATTTTGAGTCCATATTGAGTCCTTGACATTGAGTTCCAGATTCGGTGGTCATATTCATATCCATAGTATACGGGCATAAGTGGTATGGTCAAAAGAATCATTTTTGGGATCGGTAGCTAAAAATTTACCCAACCCGTCCCCCATAGCTTTGAAGCACTCCTCACTCTAGAAATGCAAGGGCAGGTAGGGAAACATAACCTAAACTAGTTTGGTATTAAATGTTTGATTGAGGGATTAAACTGAGGAAACCATGGTTTCATGAGAAGGAGGTGTGATTGAAATTCCCAAATTTTCCAAAAATGATCTCCTTATCAAAGGCACTATCAAAAGCAGCAACAAAAATGCCACCAGAGCAAAGGATAAATGTTAACTTTACCTTCAATTAGGGGCACCATTGTTCAGAAATCCTATTTTATAGAGCAAGGAGCCCAGGGAATCCATTACTGAACCGGTAAATCAAACCTCTCTTTTCAAAATATTCAATGGTCTCAGTAACCTCATCTCCAAAGGAGACCTTAGGTGTCTGTTTGGCATAGGCCATAGGTTTAGGAGGAGGCTTACACCCATTTGTGGCCTGCACAAGAATGACAAACCACCCCTGTTAGAGCTGCAGAGCCCCATCACCACCACACACCCTAGCCTTACCCCCATTAGTTGCAACCACACTACCGGCTAAGTTCGTAGGAAGTGAAGCCATCACGGCCCGACCAACCCACCAATCTTCCCTAAAACACTGAGACCCTAGCCCTTGGGCGTCGCCATCTCCACCACATCCTAACCCAACTCCACACAAACTATCACCCAAAGCCTTCAAGTCTGCAGAAAGGACACAAGGTCATGCCCCATTGAGTCAAGCTCTACCAAAGGAACCGCCACCTCTAACATCCACTCCATGGCGAGATTCGTAAGCAGTTCATGAGGAAGGGAAAAAATACCACACTCATTGTCATCCAAATAACCATTCAACGCAAGGGCGGGAGGGTGAGATGTATTCGCCAAGAGTGAAATTGTTGTTCACCCACCACCAAAGACATCACCGACATGGTTATGCTTAGGGAAGAGCAGAGACATTTTAGAGATAATATTAATACAAAAATTAATTTAATATTATTATTATATTTATTAGTATTATTATATATTTAATTAAATTTGAATTGAAAATTAAAAATTACTCTTTCGATCAATTAAATTAAACAATTCATCAAATTAGAACACATTTTATTTTATTGTATGTGAATAATATATAGTACTTATTGTTATCACTTAATCACAAAGACCCTTCATTTTACACAAGTGTGTGTGCTTGAGCTCACGGTGCAGACTGGATAACATTGGACCATCTCTCCATGCTTCATGAATTTAATGTTCTCCCAACCACCACTAAAATCATTGTTCTAAACTTGGCCACGTTTTTACCAAAATAAACATTAGGTCTACATCAAATTCTAGATCTCTTGATTTTTTTGCATCGGTCTCAGAACCATGATTCCAACGGTACCAATTTTGTGTAATTTCATTGAGAAATGCAAAATTTATGGCCTTCTGAGTGTGAGCATCTATTTTTGGTCTGCCAGAAATTTCTTGCATTTTACGGGAATGAGAATTTAATTTAATGGAATGAGAGAATGTCGTTCCCTTTCGAAAAGCCAAATTTTGTGAAAAATGAAGCTCTAGGTCAAAAGTTATGACCGTTTCAAGTTCGGGGGGTCAAGTGTTGACTTTTCCTTTGTATTGCGGGTATACAGATTTTTGGGGACTTCATGTCCTACACATACTCGGATCGTCCAGGCATAAATTCTCCGCCTTTACCAATTCCTTTTTTGTGCAGAAATTTTGGGTTTGGATGTCCCGCATGTCCCTAAATGGCTTGGGCCGATTTTCTCCACGTCGTCCGACTCGGGTTTTCTTGTCCGCGTGTCTTCCGTTGACCAGGCCCCTTTGGGGCCGTTGACTCTCGCCTTTGCCACAATTCTTTGATTGCAGTGATTTTAGGTTTTCGGGGAACTCGCGTCCTCATAGTACTTAGACTGCTCGGATCGAAAATATCCACTTTGTCCGCAATACACCCGGGCCTCGCTTCTTGATCGGCGACTTGACTTTTGGGGCCCAACTATCCGGACAAAATTTTCCGTCATACTGCAATAAAAATGCTTTCACCATTTTAGATTTTTGGGTCCTGTAATTACCTTTGTCCCGGCTTTCCCATGGATCATGTCGGACAATTTTTTCCACCTTTTCCGCATTGCACCGCCTCCTTAGTATTTCAGGCCCAAACTAGGTACGACGAACCTGGTACGATCCGCATCAGTTCCATCCATAGCCCTTGGACCCACAATGCATTAAAACAGCCCTTGACTTCATTTTTTATTTTTGTAAATTTTCACGAACTCCTTGGATTTTCTTTGGATAGTGAAGTTAGAGAAAAGCCGGGGGTCCCCAAAAATCAAATTTTTGCCTTTCACCATTTATGCTCTTCCAAGTCTCGAGGAATTTGTGTAAGTTATCAAAATTACCTTAGGGGTGAATTTTTATAACAAGTTCAAGATCAAAATTAGCTATGGCTTTGGGATATTCTTGTTTCATGGCAATAAGGGCATCCCACGGTTGAAGGAAACAAAGTAGATAGTATTTAGTGTTGAATGTAAAGTTTTGACCAAAAAGTATAAATAATTTCAAAAGAGTTCAAGGAGCTTCAAACATTTTCAAAGTGCTAATAGGATCAAAGATATAGCTAACTTAAAAGAGCTCGAACCCAAATTTGGATATTTTGAGTAACAAAATAGTTTACTAAGAATTTAAATTTTAATATTAATGTAGAGTTACAAGTTACAAATTTTCAAACAAGTTCCAAAGCTCAAATCCGAGCCTCACTGTGTATCATATTGTACAATAGTTACAAACAATGCTGGAGACCCATATTTGGGTATACCTTGGATATTATTAAGATACAATCATGTATATCAAAGTTTTAAAACCCCATTTTATAAATGCTCACTTAAAGCAGAATGGCAAGCCAAAAGAACGATAATAACTTCTACGGCTATACATTATTTTAAAAATATTTACACAAAGACACACAACTTCGCAATTTCAGAGATCAAATCCACAAACCCTTAAGGGATTATTCAAGGCAAAGAAAAAAATAGGATACCTAGAATGAAAGATCAGTTTTCATAATTGCATTCTTTTTCATCAAAATCACAGAGACATATCAAGAAATGGCCTATTCTTCACATTCACAAAGACATTCTCTCTATTTTTTCAAAGTATCCATTAATTTCTCAAAGGAATAAAAATATATGTACAAGAGGAGTGAGAAACAATAAGCTTGAAGGAAATTGAATAATGGTGTGACTAAAACTTTTTGCTAATCAGAAGCATGGTAATATGAATAAATGAGCTCAACGTCACAAGGAATATAGAAACCAAGTTCGAATGACAAAAAGAATCTAACAACCGCAAATGAAAATGATATGGAGTAAGTACTGGCTCGAAGTGTTCAAAACCTCGAAATATCATCAAGAAAGATAACATTTCTACAACATAAAAGTATAACACTCTAGATTCAAGGACAAATTTTACCAAGGAATAAAAGCAAGTACCCATTACACAATCTAGACTTTCAAATAGAAATACATATAGAACAATACATAAACAAATCCAGGCTCTGGAAAATGGTGACTACATGTTATATAAAATAGCCATGGCGTAACAAATGCTTGATGTGAACCGTTATTTAAGAAAAGCGTGTAGAGATCCGATTATAGGAAAGCGGTGACCACGAGAAACTTTCCAAGACACAATAAAAATAGGCAAGTACAGATCAAGCAAAATGCCTTAGAATTCATGGCTATAAATTTTTTGTTTTTTCACCCTTTTCGAGAGGAACTCGAGTAATGTAACACAAACTCACCATTATAGGAGAATGCATCGAAACCCTTGGAGATTCAATGGAGGAAATGTATACACGAGTGTGTGCATGTATAGCATTCATCAATACAAATAAACACCATTGATAAAACTAACAATGCTAAATATCTAAACTAACAATGCTAAATATTTAAACTCCTCTATTCTCTAACAACAAATAAATGAATGGACCTAAGTAAGCTCCGTGGCTATCAAAATAGTTGTCCTTAATGCTCCAAGAACCTAGGAATGGGGGCTAATCAAAGTTGGGCTACAAGACCCTTTTGACACCTCCCATATGACCCAAGCACTTTAAGAAAGAGGCTTAACTCTTCAAGATGATGAACTCTCAAAAGGGCAAGGTGCAAGCTCTTAGTCTCTTTGCTATATGCTTTGCATTTGCTCTCTTAGAAAGTTTAGGTGTAAGTAAAAGGTAGGTGGAGGGCTCTTTATATAGCCCAAAGGATAAGGATTCAACACATTCTCATGAATGTGGGATAAAGGTAAAACATGATTAGGAATGGATAAGGTTGCTTTATTAAAGGTAACCTTACTTTTAAGGGTTTAATACATGTTTAGCAAGTCATGGGAGTTGGGGTATTTTAATTAATCAAAGGTGATTAATTAATAGGTAGTGTAAGCTTATGAAGCCAATTAGAGGAATATTAGTGTGATTTAGGCTATTATAAGGGGATTAAATCAATTAAATATTGATTTATTGGTTAAATGGAAGGAAAGCTAATTAATTAATAATAATTAATTAGTCTAGGTAGAAGGGGTGATTTATTAACTAAGGTCGTTAATTAGGTATTTGTTGATAGCAACTTAATTAATTAGCTTAGTGTAATTAATTAATGATGATATGAGGGAAAATGAGTGCCTTTGACGATATGTCGTTGATTTGTGAGAAAGGGGATAATTAAGCACAATTTAAGTATTTAAATTGCTTGGGCGTAATTATAGGTGTCTACATTTGCCCCTCTTTGGGGTGGCATAAGTGATGCCACTTCAAAGATAGTAGACAAAAGAGATTTTGAAGAGATGGAAGAAAAATTAGTAGAGGGAGAGATGCCCTCGAGTGTCGATGGGGTGATAGAAGAACTCGATCGACGATCGAAAAAGGTGAGAAGTAGGTAGAAGAATGGGGACGAGGCAGGATGCCCCGAGGAGAGGGAGAATTAGGGGTGAAAGGGAAGTGGTGTAGAAGAAATATGGATGAGGGGAGAGAAGAGCTTAACCTCTAGCCGCTTATTTGTTTCGGGAACAAATTTGATGTCATCATATGCCATAGAACTACATCATCGGTCCTTATGAAAATATAAGCATACGACAAAGGTAGAATGACATGAAAAGCCATACTACGAACAATTGTCCATTGCTGAAAGTACCAACTCCACGCAACATACAATAATGCAATGCAATACGAGAAGGAAACAAGCTCATATAACAGGGAAAACAAGTACGAACACACATATCTAACCCAACAACGGTCAAGACAGTTGTACAAATGTTTTGTTATATCGTCAAGAGATCCACAAGTTCGTGATTGACGACAAGGGTTAAAAATGATGCCCCAAGCAAGGATACATGCAAGGGGAAATGAAAATGGACACGGGGTCCATGAAAAGCATTTATGCGCAACGAAACAAAACACTATGCAACCAAAAGTGCCCCGCAGTATGCATTTAAGCAAGCAACTAGCTTTTGTGAATGGTTGTGAATCCAAAGTGATCCGCGAGTCGTATTAATCGGGGAAGATGTGAGACAAACCAACAGGATATGGAGAAAATACCATGCGCAAGACACAAGTTTCAGCCGTAAGAAGCAAGTTACCATTTTGTAGGGTGTTTTACTTTTTAGGAATTTTTTGAAAAATTTTGCCTTGTTTTTAGATTTTTTTATATATATATATATATATATATATATATTGTTTTTGTTGTTTTCTCGAAACAATGTTCTATTGTTTTTGTGTTTTTCTCAAACAATTTTCTATTGTTTTTGTGTTTTGTCAAAACAATGTTCTATTGTTTTTGTTTTTCTCAAAACAATGTTCTATTGTTTTTGTTTTTTCAAAACAATTTTCTATTGTTTTTTTGTGTTTTTATTGTTTTTGAAACAATTTTCTATTGTTTTTATGTTTTCTCAAAACAATGTTCTATTGTTTTTGTTTTTTTGTGTTTTTTGTGAAACAATTTTCTATTGTTTTTGTGTTTTGTGAAACAATTTTCTATTGTTTTTTGTTTTTGTGAAACAATTTTCTATTGTTTTTTTTTAATGTTTTTGAAACAATTTTCTATTGTTTTTGTGTTTTTAATAGTTTTCCAAAGCTATGTGCAGGTAACCAAGAAAGCATGGATGCCCCCAGCGTTAGGTGGGGAATATACAAGGGCAGAAGCCACGCGCTTATGAACAAGAAGGTGAAGTCGTTGAGTTGCCCCAACGTAAGATGGGAAATAACGAAAGACCACGCCCCTTACAGATGAATAGAAGAAGGCAAAGCCGGATCAAGGTGGACTAGATGGTGTGCACAAGGAAACTCAAGGTAGAACCAGTCCAGACAAAGACAACTACCCTTCTAATACGTAATGCTTGTGAACAACGAATCCTCCCGAGGCGCCGAAACCGGTTTTCACCCAAGGACTTGTCCAAAGTGCCCAATCAATTGCGTGGTTTTCACTAGTGGACGACCTGCTTTTTTTTTTTTTTTTTTTTTTTTTTTTTTTTTTTTTTTTTTTTTTGATTTTTTGATGTTTTTTTTTTGTGATTTTTATGACTTTCTTGTGCCATGTTTAGGCATAAAACCTCTTAAGATGCATGGAATTCATGGGCTCCCTGAGCTCATCACCATTGGGGTGAGCCAACTTGTATGCCCCCGTGCCATACTGGCAACTATGACATAGGGTCCTAACCAAAGGTGGTTCGAACTTCCTTTCTTTTCTCGCTCCGCTCCGGTGTTGAATCGGTTCTCCTTCATAACTAAATCACCCACCTCAAACTCGGCGAGGGATGATTCTCTTGTTGTAGTCATGGGAGATTCTCGTGTTGATATACTTTCAGTGATTAAGAGCGCGAATGCGCCTCTCATCCAGGAGCTCTAACTCAGCCAATCTTGCCACTCGGTAATCTTCATCCTTATCCAAATAGTCCCGAAGAGAAATTCGCAGGGATGGGAGTTCAATCTCTAAAGGGATGATAGATTCTGTCCCGAACACGAGGGAATATGGCGTCGCACCCGTAGGAGTGCGAATTGATGTTCGGTAGGCCTGCAGGGTCGGGTGGATTTGTAGTGCGCCGACCAGTTTTGCTAACCATCTTCTCCATTATCCTTACCAAAGTCTTGTTTGTTGCCTCAGCTTGTCCATTACCCTGAGGGTAATATGGCGTGGACCATTTCAATCTGATTTGGAACCGTTGGCAAAGACCTTTCACAGTTTTGTTCTTAAATGACTTCCCATTATCTGTGACAATGGCCAGCAGGATACCATATCGGCAAATAATGTGATTCATGATGAATTTAGAAATCTATGCTCCTGTGACATAGGTTAAAGGGACAGCCTCCACCCATTTTGTAAAGTATTCTGTAGCTGTGATGATATGTGTATGACCATCAGATGAGGTAGGAGTAAGCTTCCCTATTAGATCAAGTCCCCACTGGAGAATGGCCATGGGTAGTGATTGGTCAGCAATGGTTGCGATGGAGCATGGATGAAATTTCCATACTTTTGGCATAGCACACATTTTCTAACATAATTACAACAATCGGGCCCATGGTGGGCCAATAGTAACCTACTCTTAACAGCTTCTTAGCCAAGACCATTCCGTTTGTATGTGCTCCGCATACTCCTTCGTGTACTTCTTTAATTGCCTGGATTGACTCCGACACATCCAGACAACGTAACAGATTCCCATCGTAGCCACGACGATAAAGTGTACCTCCTAACAGGGTGTAATGGGCTATTTGGTGAATTAGGCTCTGCTTTTCAGAGCGGGAGATTTTGGGAGGGAATGTACTGTCCTTAAGATAGGTGAAAATGGGTTCATACCATGGTGAATGGGGACCAACAACCTCACAAGCCAAGCAAGATTCTGGCATGTCATACGCGGGCTGGCGTAGATTTTCTACGAAGAATGGCATATCATTGTTCCTTGGCGGAATACGAAGCATAGATCCCACCGTTGCCATAGCATCCGCCGATCTATTCGCGCGCTCTGGGATTTGCTCAAAGGTAATGCGCACAAAATACTCCTTCAGAGTTTCCACCAACTTCTTATAAGGTATGAGCTTGTCATCCTTAACTTTATACTCATCATTAACCTATTTGATGATTAGCTGTGAATCACCTACAACCTTCACATGTTGAATATTCCACTTGATGGCTAGCTTCATCCCTGCAATGAGTGCTTCATATTCCGCAATGTTGTTCGTGCAAGGGAAGGCCAAAGGAAAGCCTGTGGTATAGGATCACCCGAAGGAGTAATAAGGACCACTCCTGCACCTGAACCATGAAACGTAAAAGATCCATCAAAATGTATCTGCCATACGACAGATTCTTCAATGTAGAGCAAAGATGCATCTGGCAGATCCAGACTCAAAGGTTTTGTGCTTTGCAAAGGTGCTTCCGCTAGCTGGTCAGCAAGTACTTGTCCTTTAATTGATTTTTGATGGACAAATTCTATATCAAACTCACTGAGTAGAATGATCCAATTAGCCATTCTACCTGTGAGGGCGGGTTTGGACAACAAATACTTGAGTGGGTCGACCTTGGATATGAGCTTGGTCTTAGTATTTAGCAGGTAATGGCGAAGTTTCTGAAAGGTAAAAACAACAGCCAAGCAAGCCTTCTCAATCTGAGGATAATTACATTCATAGGCGATGAGGGTGCGACTCAGATAGTACACTGCTTTCTCTTTATGGCTAAGGTCATATTGGGAAAGAGCAAAGGCACCAATAGCATATGTGTAGCGGAAATATAGAGCAAAAGTGGTTCTCCTGAGTGGGAGGCATGAGGACAGTGGATTAGCCAGAATCGTTTAAGCAAAGCAAAGGCTTGTTGTTGCTCGTGTCCCTAGATGAAAGTGATGTCCTTCTTAAGCAAATGAGTGAATGAGTGACATTTATCTGCAAGCTGGGAGATAAAGCGGTGAATGGCTTGAATTTTCCTCGCAAGCTACGCAGCTTGCTTGATATTCTCAGGTGGAGGCATTTCTGTGATGGTAGATACTTTAGCAGGGTCTACCTCAATACCTCGTCTTGACACGATGAAGCCTAATAGTTTCCCAGATAGCACACCAAAGACACACTTCTTTGGATTTAGCCTGACTTTGTATTCACGTAGGCGTTCAAAGATACGCCGCAAAATGATAGGATGTTCCTCTCTTGTTTTGGACTTTCCCAGGATGTCATCTACATAGTCTTCCATGATGTCATGAATCATATCGTGAAATATTACCGCATGGCCTGGCCGATAAGTTGCTCCCGCATTCTTAAGGCCGAATGGCATCACCTGATAACAGAAGGTGCCCCAAGGAGTTGTGAAAGTTGTTTTGTGTTGGTCTTCCTCAGCGATCTTAATTTGATTATAACCCGAAAAGCCATCCATAAGTGATAGCATTTCATACCCTGCGGTTGAGTCAACAATCATGTCAATGTTGGGCAACGGAAAGTCATCTTTAGGGCAAGCTTTATTGATGTCCCTAAAATCAGGCAAATTCGGATACCAATAGGTTTCTTCTCGACAGAACAATGTTCGATATCCATTCGTAATAATCAATCGCCTCGATGAATCCTCGCCGCAAGCAACCTTTCCAACTCTTCTTTAACTAACAAGGCCACTCTTGGGTGCATCTTTCAAGCTTCGCTTGATAGGCTTAGCGTCTCGTGTGCACAACCAAGTTATGCACGACCAAAGTTGGATCTAAGCCGGGCATGTCTTTGTAAGACCATGCGAACACATCAATAAACTCTCGCAAAGAGCATAGTGAACGTCTTTTGTTCTCGGGCCGAGAGTGATGCTCCCAATTTTACTATCTTGGGATCTTCTTCAAGCACTCAATATGACATCAATGGTTTCTTCAACTAACAATTTTGATAAATCCTCCATACGCGGATCGGGAGGTAGGTTGAGATCTTCATCCAAGGATGTCTCTACGAGATTTTCATCCCTCGCGTGGTCACTTTGTTTGTCCTTTGATTTTCTTATTTGTTTGTCACCCAATGCCTCAAAGAGGTTTTCACCGTGTGACTTGACTTTGATTTTTGCCGAGGCTTTTCTTTAGAACTCTTGCCCTCGCTTTTCTTTAAATTTTTCGACCACGAAGTTCACCTCCTCGCCGAAGTAGGCGCAGTGTCTAAGTCGATAAAGAAACCCTTCTTGTGATCTCCAATGGGAATCAGATCCCTTATGCCCATGAACTCTGCAATAGCCTCGTCATTCTCGAATAAATCTAGTGGCACGTGACGTTGTTGGTCCCATTCAACAAGGGAGGGGTATACAAGGTCAAGGGTTGGTTCATTGGGGGTGATGGTTAGGACAACATTATTCATGAAAAGGTTCGTGGAGGCCAGATCCTCATATTGGCTACAACAGGAATCCGATCATTGTCTAGATAATCGGAGCTATCCTCATGCTCAGAACAAGTCGCATCTTGATCGTTGGGGTGTGCTCCATAAGGGCGAATCCCAATGCCATATCTTTCTGTTTTGAAATGTGGAAGAGGGACTGGTTCTCTTTGTCCTTGTTCATTCCTCCCACATCCTAGGCCTCAGAGCCCATGGAGTACATCATTCTCGCTAGATTTTTCATATTTCGGGGTTTGATAACAAGATGGCCGAGTGTCCTCGGGGACCCAAGTAAGAGGTGGATCAAGTAATTTTTCCTCGCCTAACAAGCCTCCGTGCAGGAACGACCCAATAAGTATGTTCCTCTCTAGGTCTCCCAAGCGGTAGTTGGGTCGACCTCTAGTCTTGGGCGACAAGGAGAGGTCGAAACCAAGAGCGCTTGTTGTACATTATACTCCCCACAACCATATTCCAGAATTTTCATCTCCCATGAATTAAATGGAGATGTTGAAGTAGATGCCCCATGAGTGCAAGAACTAAGAGAATTTGAATCTACTCGAGATTCCATGGCCTCAGAATGAAGAGGGACAACTATATCTGTGGAGGGACATGCGTATGTACCCTTTCGTGCAAAGCTATTAAGAGCTCTACAATGAGCAAAGGGCTCTGAGTCTCCTGGTATTGTTATTGTATGTCCCTCATGCTTCAGCTTGATGCATTGATGAAATGTTGATGGCACTGCTTGCATGGCATGGATCCATGGTCGGCCTAGAAGCATATTATATGGAAGTTCCAAGTCTAAGACGTGAAACTTTGTCTGATGGCAAGTGGGGCCCACCTCCATTGGCAGCGTAATGGTGCCTGCTGACTCTCTTTCGCGTTGTCGTATGCGGTGATAGTGATGATATGGGACTCAAGATCTTCTTCCGTATGTCCCAATTGTTTGATTAATTTAAGCGCAGATGTTCAATCCAGATCCGTTATCCACAAGCACCCGCTTGATTTTCCCATGGGTAACAACTACCTCAATGTATAAGGGAAGATTATGTGTAGGATTCTCGGTAGGGACCTCCCTATGGTTGAAAGTGAGATGCTCACTGGGTGCAATATTTGCCACCGCGGCTTGAAGGTATGCAGGATCGACTTCTAAAGGCACTCCCGACCCCTGAAGAGTTTGATACAAAATGTCCTTATGCACATTGGATATCTTGAGAAGATCTAAGATCGAGATCTTAGCAGGTGTCTTCTCAAGTTGTTCTAAAAGGTTATATTTACCAGTTTGCGGGGTCAACAGAGAGGGTTCTGGAATCACGAGGTGGGCACGCCTTGTTACCGCAGCAGCATCCTTTCCTCGATCCGGATGGTATATTGACACTGGCCAAGTAGGGGAGCGAATACATCCGATAAGTGAATCGTAATGATTGTTATCTCTCTTGGTATACAAGTAATTCGTGGCTTTATAGGTTTGGGATGACTCTCCCCGATCCGGTTTTGCCTTTTCCGACTTATCATGCTTGGGGAATGGTTCCTTATAAATCCCCATTTTCTCGTTAGGTGTTTGCATGTGGCTAGGGTTATCCACCTCTATCTCCCCGTTGTCAATGAGGTCTTGAATATAGTGGCGAAGTCGCAAACATTTGTCTATTTTATGACCTTTAACACGATGCATTTCACAATATTCATGCTCCTTATACCATGAAGGTTTAGGAGTGTTGTCATCAAACGGTTGTGCCAGTAGGATAGGTCATCATGTGGGCCGCATCCAACTGCTTTTAGTATGATGCACAATGGTTCATCGAGGGAGGTGAATGTTCTTCGCTTTGGTGGTGGTTGAATTGGGCCCTTGGTCAGTTTAAAAGGTTGATGGTTTGGACCGTTTGAACACGCTTTGGAATCAAGTGATTCCGCCTCCCACCACGTTTTTGTTTTTGTTAAAGATCTTGGCTTTTCAACGGGTTCGACACTTTGGTTGTCTTTAGATTGGGTTTTGAGGGTGCCTTTCGCAATGAGAGCCTTTTCTATTTGAATCCCTTTCTCGATAACCTCCTCAAAGGTGTGGACACAATGCATTGGAGGTGGAAAGCTATATCCTGGGTTGAGATTAGGGATGAAAATACCGACCAACCGCTTCTCGTGGAAAGCGCAAGGGAAGCGACTAGCTATCCCTCTCCATCGTTGGAGGAAGTCTGGCGAAGGTCTCATTTGGGCGTTGTTTTGTGCCGCACAAGTCTCGCCATGGTGACATCACTCTATGTTATATGAGAAATGACGCACGAATCTTTCCACCATTCTCGCCAGGTGAAAATTGATCCTCGTGGCAAGCGCGTAAACCATTCTAATGCTTGACCTCCGAGACTCTTAGGAAAAAGTCTGATGAGGTAATTATCACTATAAGACACCTCTTGACATGCCATGTAGAAATATTTAACATGATCCCTTGGGTCTCCCTTTCCTTTATATTTTTCAAACTTTGGCATATCAAATTTCTTTGGAAAGGGTTGAAGGGTCATTGTCTTATCAAAAGGATAGGGGCATAGTTCTTCGTATTGGTATTTCCTAATACTCCCTATATTGCTCTCTTGTATGCTCGCAAGAGTTGCTTTCATAGATTGCACTTCTTGTGTGAGCAATTGTTCTCTAGTGGGAGAAGTGGGTACGTGTACACGATGGTACCCCATGTCTTCTTCTCCTTGGTTTTCTCGATGGAGTTCGTGGATCCTAAACTTAGGCTTTGACTTTTGAACGTTCTTGTTTGTGTCTTTTTGTACTTGGAAAGTAAGCAAAGCTAGTTGTCGGCTTAAGTTACTGAGTTGTTGTTGGATTGTGACTTGGTTTGTGTCTTCTTCTTCTAAAGGTTCCTCCTCTTCGTATTGTGGAGGTTCTTCCCCTGTCTCATGTTCTATCTTGTTTCTTCGTGGCACTTTGATGAGGGGTATTCTATGCCCTACCACTTTATCATTTTCTACGTAAGAAGTGGAAGCATGCCCGCCTGTTAAAATATCTTCCATATTGATAAGGGGGTGTTCCTCCTTAGTAGTGTCATTTTTTTGTAGTATTGGTTCCTTCTCAATGGGCAATTTGGCCCCTAATTCCATGACCCGTGCCAAAACTCTATCTTTGTTTCTAAGGAGAAACTCATCTAGTAGAGTGGGGTCAAAATCAAAGTCTGCGTGTGGTGATTCTAATTCATTTCCACTATGATCGACCATCTCTTCTATTTCCTTTTCTGCAGAAAATAGTGGTCCTAGATCGTGTCCGATAAATGGGTTTGACCCTTGTCTGTTAGAGGTTTCCCAAGCTTGCGCCTGTTGTTCCTCATATGTTTGTTTCTTTAACCCTAGACGCGTCTTGGGAGCCATGTTTTTGTGATAAATTTCACTAAGGTAAGTTATAGATTTGTTCAAAATTCAATGTCTACCCCTAAGTGAAACACAAGATGTACGTGTTAAGAGTAAATTAACAGTGTGAGAATACCAATGTGATAGAGTGATAAAGTCACCAATGAAACAATCGTTTGGTACCAAAACCTAATCAAATGAAATACTTCCTAGACTACGTTTCAAAGTAATTTGTGATACCAGATGATTAACAAGATGTCTCCACTTATGCCAAGTTCAAAGGAATGAACAAGACGTAAGTAAATACATGAAGTTAAATGCGATCTCCCAATCAAGATATACGATGAGCAAGCTCAAGTCTGATTAAGACCTATATCTCAAAAAGTGCCAATTACGATTTGTGAATGACACAACAATATCACCAAGATATGTTAACCCACTTTGCAAGAAAGTGGAGTATTGATATCGAGGTGTTATTGATATAACACGCACAAATGGTAGTTCCTAACACCTTTTGAAATCGAGGTAATAATAAAACTGAACAAAAAAACTCAAAGTATAGCTAGGAATAGTTAAGAATGTGCAAACAGAACCGCATAATATAGGTATTTATGTCGAGTTTACAAGAAACAAGACGTAAATATCGAAATTGTAATGATACGAGACAAACAAACTAACTCCTCTATGGAAGTCCGCAATGATGAACCACGCCTAACTACAATGACGATCTTGACGTGGGTATCAAGATCACAATGGCTACCAAATGACGTGAAAACGCCTCCACTCACTTTAGACGTTTAACTAACCCAGCCGCAAACATGGATGGGCGTAAACGGACATAAAAGTGAGAGAAACAATTAATGGCAACACAAAGGTAATCACACCTCTTTTGATCAACAAAGTGTCAAAAGAATATGAAGGAAATAAATCAAGAAAAAATGACAAAAAATGCTAGTCTTACTTCGGCAGAGTTTCGCCTCGCCCTAAGGCAAGTAAAAACTAGGCGAAAGTAATACGTCACACATTTCTCAAAAAGAAGGTTCACAACTCAACACTGTTTTAAAGTGGTCAAAGTGGGCTCCTGGCCAAAGTATATTCTCCTAGGTGGTTCTCTCGCCCTAGGTGTTACAAAGTTGCCACGAGCGAGCGCGATTTACCCAAAAAGTCACACTGACTAGTTTGGGAGTATCTCGGCTTTACTTTACCCCCTTCAAGAACAGTAGGCAACTAGTGCGTCTACGTGTACTATCACTGGGGTCGCCACAACGGACAACCTGTAACTCTATCTCACAAAGGAATCACTAGTCAAGTAGGTAGTGCGGAGCACTTCCCGTTTCGTCCACAAGGTTCCCTCTTGCGTGGACTACTTTGGGGTTCCCGAACCACCCCCATTGTTGTAGCTTAAGGCGTTATGCCAAAGGGGTTATGTTCCATTGAGCGGAGAGGGACGTACTCTTTTCCGAAACCTGCAATATAATGTTTTGAATATGTTGTTCTTTTTATCTTGTTTAATTAGGTGTGGTTTGCTTGAACACCTTTTGGCAACCTGTATAACAACTGTATTAGTAGTTTTTGATTTCGTTTTGATTCCTCCTTTCTTTGACAAGCGTTTTAGGTCCTGCACTCAAGCGTTAGTAGTTCTCCAAGAAAATCACATTATTTAAAAGAGGATTAAGAGTTGCTTTTGATTCTCAAGATCATCCAAGGATGCAAGAGAAGAGCATACACAACAAATAATCCAACTAAAAAGTAAATAAAATCTTTTCAATCAATGAACCATACAAAATTCTTGATAAATGTTCATTCCCTTTAAACCAAAAGTGAAAGATGAAGTTTCCAATTTACCAAATGTTATAAAATGAAGACTAAAGTTGCTTTTGATTCTCAAGATCACCCTAAGGTGCAAGAGAAGAGCATACACAAACTTTATCCCAACTATATAGAAATGGAAAACTTCAAATCAAAGGACCATTGAAAAATGCTTTGTAAAAGGTTCATTCCCTTAAGCAAAATGAATAATCAAGTTTCCAAGTTTAATCCCAATGTTAACAAGATAGAGATCAAAGTTGTTTTTGATTCTCAAGATCACCAAAAGGTGCAAGAGAAGAGCATACACACGCTTTGGTCTAAATCGAGTAAGCATGGAAATACAACATTCATCAAAACATTAGACATGTTAGAAAATGACCAGTTTTAAAATAACAGAAAAACCTGAAACTGTAAGTATAAATCCCGAATTTATGTTTTCATTGCATAGTTAACTTCAATACCTTTCCAACGCAAAAAAATGGAGTCATTTCGAGGTCGGGAGAAAAAGTTATGGCCTTCGGAAGATGGGTTACGCATATGCTCTTATGCTCATGGGTATGCACTGATACATGCACTTAAAAATGTCAAAAAAACGTCCCTTAATATGCAAAATGGGCAAATTTTTCCAACCAAGATTCAATTTTGACAACAACCCATCACATTAATATATGAATAGAAGACTCAACGCTATCAAACATTAACATACATGCTCAAGAATTTAAGATTTTCAAGAAATTGACAAAACTAGCATGTAGAATGATGAAAAAGTAAGCTCTAAAAATGAAAACATGATGAAATCTTGAAATTTTCTCACCAACATTAAATTTTGACAGCAACCCACCACATTAATATGTAAATATAAGACTCAGCACTATCAAACACTAACCTACATGCTCAAGAATTGAAAATTTTCAAGAAATTGACAAAACTAGCATGTAAAATGTTGAAAAAGTAAGCTCAAAAAATGAAAACATGATGAAATCTTGAAATTTTCTCACCAAGATTAAATTTTGACAGCAACCCACCACATTAATATGTAAATATAAGACTTAGCACTATCAAACACTAACCTACATGCTCAAGAATTTAAAATCTTCAAGAAATTGACAAAACTAGCATGTAGAATGTTGAAAAAGTAAGCTCTAAAAATGAAAACATGGAGAAATCTTGAAATTTTCCCCTCAATTCCAATTTTGACAGCACTTCACCTCCTTCATACCTACAAGGAAGACCCAACACATGCAAACTCAACAAAACATGTTAAAAAAACAAGTTAGATCAACATGTGTAAAAGAGGGTTAGTAACCAAAAATAAAACTTAACTACAAAAACTTGAAATTAAGTGCAAAGGACAATGGAGTATGTCCCACCGGGCGTGCCAAATGTGTGCATGTATACTTTGCTTAATGCTAAATCAAATGAAGCAAGAACTACCACCTAAAATAGTTCTACAATTTAGCTAAAACAAAGCATAAACACCATCATGATAAGAATTAAACAAGGGTTAGATGCTAGCATTCATCAATACAAACTTTGAAACTAACAATGCTAAATATCTAAACTCCTCTATTCTCTAACAACAAATAAATGAATGGACCTAAGTAAGCTCCATGGCTATCAAAATAGTTGTCCTTAATGCTCCAAGAACCTAGGAATGGGGGCTAATCAAAGTTGGGCTACAAGACCCTTTTGACACCTCCCATATGACCCAAGCACTTTAAGAAAGAGGCTTAACTCTTCAAGATGATGAACTCTCAAAAGGGCAAGGTGCAAGCTCTTAGTCTCTTTGCTATATGCTTTGCATTTGCTCTCTTAGAAAGTTTAGGTGTAAGTAAAAAGGTAGGTGGAGGGCTCTTTATATAGCCCAAAGGATAAAGGATTCAACACATTCTCATGAATGTGGGATAAAGGTAAAACATGATTAGGAATGGATAAGGTTGCTTTATTAAAGGTAACCTTACTTTAGAAGGGTTTAATACATGTTTAGAAGTCATGGGAGTTGGGGTATTTTAATTAATCAAAGGTGATTAATTAATAGGTAGTGTAAGTTTTATGAAGCCAATTAGAGGAATATTAGTGTGATTTAGGCTATTAGATTAAATCAATTAAATATTGATTATTGGTTAAATGGAAGGAAAGATTAAAATCAATTAAATAGGGGTGATTTATTAACGGAAGGTGGTTAAATGGGTATTTGTTGGATAAAACTTAATTAATTAATGTAATTAATTAATGACGATATGAGGGAAAATGAGTGCCTTTGACGTCGTTGATTAGAGTAAGGGATAATTAGCACAATTTGTATTTAAATTTAATTAGGTGTCTACAACGAGCACTGACTTCATTTTGAGCTCGCAATAAGTATCACAAAGAAAGAAAACAAGAACCCACAAAGGGTATTTGATTTGTCAAAAAGTGCAGATTTAAAGCTCAAAAATACCATTTACATGTGAAGGAACTAGAGAACTCACCCATTCGACAATGGTGGCCACCTTAGAGAAAACCAAGCAAGAGAAATACATGCCTATGAGTTCCAAAAGCTCACGAATCTCAAACAATGATGACCAAAAATTTTTAAATGTATCACAGAGAAGCAAAAATGGCCAAATTTCTTCTTGCCTTTCATGCCAAGTATACGCAAGATCTCGAAACACAGAAAAATGGCAGCAACAAAAAAAATTCCAAGAATTTTCCCGTAAGATGAAAAGTGTTAATGGATCAAATGATTCAAGTCAAATTGTTTTTACCCACCCTAACTCAGTTGGATTTCAACCTAACTGACCGAGTTAGAGTATCAATGGTAGAGATCGTGAAGGTGCGAGATCACATGATCAATAATGCATACCATGGTCTAATCACCCGGTGTCACATTATCAACGATCAAGATCGACCAAGATACGATCAACGGATTAACAAGCACCAACAACATTCATTACAAATCTTGAAAGCTAAAGCGAGGGTATAAAGAATCGACGGTCGTGCCGATCATCAAGGACAAGGATCGAATGTCCTTGTCAATTACCACCAACTCGACCAAGGTTTACAAAACTCAACTACAATTATCAGATTAATAATTTCCACCGAAAAATCTTTGAAGGGTGAGTCATCGTGGAGAGGGGGTGAGCCCTAACAAATAAATCATTTCCACTAACCCGATTAAGGTCCAAAACCATACAAATGCCGATAACCTTATACATAGCAATGATTAATCAAAAAAGATTTAAAAGGATACAATGCCAACCATTTCAAAGGAGAAAACAGTGTATATGCGTCATAATTAATCAAAAGGCCAAAGACACAAGATATGCTACGAAGGTCCAAAGTGGTGACCAATTAAGTGATTGATTTAAATATGTGTAATGATGGTCAAAAATGGATCCCATAGACTTATAACCTTACGAAGATTAAAACAATAATATATGTCATTGACCTAGTGATGGTCATCATTCAATCAAAGGTGGTCACTATGGTGTTCTATAGAAAGGTAAATTATTACCTCAACCTTTGAAAAAAATTCCTTGTACCTAAGATAAGACAAAGAAGAATACATATATATATAGATGTCAACATCATAGTCATCACATGGATCATGAAAAGGAGTATGTTTGGCATGTCATCCACTAAAATACAAAACAATAAAGAAGTGCACATATGTCAACATCAGAGATCATGAAGACCACTTTTGCTAATTACCTTATTTTTCAAAAAATAAGGGTATTATTTTCTTGCACATGCTTGCAAGTGGTCCCCACACATTGGGTGAATGTTTTGCTAAGTATTGAAGACAAAGGAATTATTTTTGCCTACACAAGGATATTATTTTTGCATGTGCATCCAAGGGGGTAGAATTAAAGGTGCCAAATTTATCATTGCAAGTGGATCAAATTGCAAGTGTCACATCAAAGAAGAAGAAAAAGATTGCATGCACATTGGAGAACACTTGCACAGCAAGTAAGATCTATTATTAACTAAATTATTCATCCATGTTTATTAAAAATAGATCAGTTAACTGCACTTTGACTGGAATTCATTTTTGTAACTATGGCTATTAATGCCTCATTGTAATCAAAGCATGTCTATTTTTATTCCTTTATTTATTCATGATAAAGGGGTAAAATTATCATGCATGGGCGAGTACAAATTTGAGTCTATTTTTGGGAAGGGTTGGATAAATAATTTTGCTATATATTGTGTGCATTGGCAAAGCACGAGGAGGACGTTTTTGACATAAGAGTGTAAAGAAATTTTCTATCGGGTTTTGCCTTGAACGAGAGCTGATTTTTGCCTTTCCAATTATTTACAGTGGTGTGTATCTCTTCATTAATTCTTGTGAATTTTAATTCCCGATTAGTCATCTTACCTTGTAACAAATATGGTAATTTCTACTTAGTATTAGTGTGCATATTTATCTTATTGTATTGTTTTGATTTATCCTCAATACATAAAGTGTTTTACCTTAATATTCTAATGAAAACCATTGGTTAGTTCATCCAAAATTCACTCTCAATTTTATGTGCATATACTCAATCAAATACCTCAATATGTTTGGTGTATCACCCATTTCAATTTCAGTTACAGAGTCATCTTTTTAGTGTTAAAACACCAAAAATTAGTTTAGGATACATTAATAAGGAACAGTGCCTTGATACCGTAGACTCACCTCAAAAAAGGTATACCCACGGACTTGAGGTGTTTTCATTGTATTTATGAAAGTGGGAGATCAAAGCAAGCTTAGAACCCATGTTGTCATCTCTCAACCAGGTACACTTTCGAGAGAGAACATTTTTGGCACACTCGGTTGGACACGGATCAGATTTGTAGCGGATTATAGCAGATTACGGTAAAATAAAGTCACTTTTGGAAAAGCAAGACTTATCTTATTACTCCAATATATATTTGCAATGAGGTTTAAAGGGCAAGAAGAATGCCAAAACCACAACAGGGAAGATACATCCACAAACTTGCATCTATTGCTTCATGATATGCACAATTCAATCTATTATAATAAGGGCCTAGATCACCATGAAAGGAGTCCACTACAAGGGCCGCAGCACATTCACTTCCCAAAACAAATTTTACAGACTTTTTCTACTCAAAAACTATATCCTTTTACAATGAGCCCAACATTCCTATTTATAGAGTTAAAGAAAGAGAGAGAGAGGAAGATGTGAAAATCCTGAAATTTTTCTTTCAACCACTTGCAAGAGGTAGTAAATGAATTGAAATGATAGTATGTTTCTTGCAAAAGTCCCCCATACTGTCCCATAGCAAAAGATTGAAAAATGTCTTCCCATGCTTCATTTAATGTTCTCCCAACCACCACTAAAATCACTTTTCTAAACTTGGCCATGTTTTTAGCAAAATCAACATTAGGTCTTCATCAAATTCCTGATCTCTTAATTTTTTTGCATTGGTCTCAGAACCATTATTCCAACGGTACTAATTTTGTGCGATTTTGTTGAGAAATGCAAAATTTATGGCCTTCTGAGTGTGAGCATCTATTTTGGGTCTACCAGAAATTTCTTGCATTTTACAAGAATGAGAATTTAATTTAATGGAATGAGAGAACGTCGTGCTCTTTCTGAAAAGTCAAATTTTGTGAAAAATGGAGCTTTGGGTCAAAAGTTATGACCGTTTGAAGTTCGAGGGTCGGGTGTTGACTTTTCCTCAGTATTGCGGTATGTGGGTTTTCAGGATTTCATGTCCCACACGTACTCGATTGTCCAGGCCTAAATTCTCCACCTTTACCGATTCCTTCTTTGTGCGGAAATTTCAAGTTTGGATGTTCCGCTTGTCCCTATGTGGCTTGGGCTGATTTTCTCCATGTCGCCCAACTCGAGTTTTCTGTGTCCGTGTGTCTATTGTTGACCAAGCTGTTGGGGCCGTTGACTCTCACATTTGCCACAATGCTTTGAGTGTAGAAATTCCATGTTTATGGGGAACTCACATCCTTATAGTACCTGGACTGCCCGGATCAAAAATTTCCACTTTGTCCAAAATACACTGGGCCTACTTCTTGATCAGCTACTTCGGATTTTTGGGGCCCGACTATCCTGGACAAAATGTTCTATTATACCCGCAATAAAAATTCTTGTAGCCATTTCATATTTTTTGGTCCTACAATTACCTTTGTCCCAACTTTCCCATGGACCGTGCGGGACAATTTTTTCCGCCTTTGCCGCATTGCACTACTTCCTTAGCATTTCGAGCCCGAACTAGGTACGAAGAACCCTGGTACAATCCACATCGGTTCCATCCATAGCCCTTAGACCCGCAATGCATCAAAACAGGCCCTTGACTTTATTTTTTAAATTTTGTAAATTTTCACTAACTCCTTGGATTTTTCTTTGGACAGTGAAGTTAGAGAAAAGCCATGGGGTCCCCAAAAAAATCCAATTTTTGCCTTTCACCATTTCTACTCTTCCAAGTCTAAGGAATTGTGTAAGTTATCAAAATTACCTTGGGGGTGAATTTTGGATAAAAAGTTAAAGATCAAAATTAGCTATCTTTGGGATATTACCGTTTCATGGTAATAAATGCATCCACATTGAAGGAAACAGAGTAGATAGTATTTAGTGTTGAATGCAAAGTTTCGACCAAAAAGTATAAGTATACATTCAAAAGAGTTCAAGGAGCTTCAAACATTTTCAAAGTGCTAATAGGATCAAAGATATAGCTAAACAGAAAGAGCTTGAACCCAAATTTGGGTATTTTGAGTAACCAAACAAGTTTACCAAGAATTTAAATTTTACTACTATCAGAGTTACAAGTTACAAATTTTCAAACAAGTTCCAAAGCTCAAATCCAAGCCTACAGTATCAAATTGTACAATAGTTACAAACAATACAGACCCATATTTGGGTATACCAGGATATTATTAAGATACAATCATGTATATCAAATTTTTAAAACCCCATTTTATAAATGCTCACTTAAAACAGAATGGAAAGCCAAAAGAATGATAATAACTTCTATGGTTATACATGATTTTAAAAATATTTACACAAAGACACACAACTTCACAATTTCCAGAGATCAAATCCACAAACCCTTAAGGGATTATTGAAGGCAAAGAAAAAAATAGAATACCCGTAATGAAAAATCAGTTTTCATAATTACATTCTTTTTCATCAAAATCACATATACATATCAAGAAATGGCCTATTCTTCACGTTTGTCAAACATTCTCTCTATTTTTTCAAAGTATCCATTAATTTCTCAAAGGAATAAAAAAATATGTATAAGAGGAGTGAGAAACAAGATGAAGCTCGAAGGAAATCGAATAATGGTGTGACTAAAACCTGTTTGCTAATCGAAGCATGGTAAACTACGAAGAAATGAGCTCGACATCACAACGAATATAGAAACCAAGTTTGAATGATACAAAGAATCTAACAACTACAAATGAAACTTAAATGGAGTAATTACAGCTCGAAGTGTTTGAACCTCGAAATATCATCAAGAAAGATAACTTTTCTACAACATAAAAGTATAACACCTAGATTTAAGGACAAATTTTGCCAAGGAATAAAAGCAAGTACCCATTACACAATCTAGACTTTCAAACAGAAATACATATAGAACAATACAAAAATAAATCCATGCTCTGTAAATTGGTGACTACATGTTATATAAAATAGCAATGGTGGAACAAGTAAATGACATGAACCATTATTTAAGAAAAGGGTGCGAGAGATCCGATTCTGAGGAAAATGGTGACCACGAGAAACTTTCCAAGACACAATAAAAATAGGCAAATACAGATCAAGCAAAATGCCTTAGAATTCATGGCTATGAATTTTTGTTTTTTCACCCCTTTTCGAGAGGAACTCGAGTAATGTAACACAAACTCACCATTATGGGAGAATGCATCGAAACCCTTGGAGATTCAATGGAGGAAATGTATACACAAGCACCCATGACTTCATTTTGAGCTCAATAAGTATCACAAAGAAAGAAAACAAGAACCCACAAAGGGTATTTGATTTATCAAAAAATGCAGAGTTAAAGCTCAGAAAGACCATTTACAGTGAAGGAACCAGAGAACTCACCCATTCGACAATGGTGGCCACCTTAGAGAAAACCAAGCAGAGAAATACATGCCTATGAGCTCTAAAAGCTCACAGAATCTCAATCAATGGTGACCAACATTTTCAAAATGTATCACAGAGAATAAAAATGTCCAAAGTTCTTCACTTCCTTTCATGCCAAGTATACGCAAGAGCTCGAAACACGAAAAATTGTAGCAACAAAAAAATTACAATAATTTTCCCGTAAGAGGAAAAATGTGAACGGATCAAATGATTCGATTCAAATTGTTTTTACCTGCCCTAACTTAGTTGGATTTCAACCGAACTCACCCGAGTTAGAGTGTCAATGGTAGATATCATGAAGGTATGAGATTAGATGATCAAGAATGCATACCATGGTCTAATCACCCCTACTACCCGGTGTCACGTTATCAATGATCAAGATCGACCAAAGATACGATCAATGGGTTAACAAGCACCAAAAACATTCATTACAAATCTTGAAACCTAAAACCGAGGGTATAAAGAATCGGATGTCGTGGATCATCAAGGACAAGGATCGAATGTCCTTGTCAATTACCACCAACTCGACCATGGTTTACAAAACTCAACTACGTTATCGATTAATAATTTCCACCGAAAAATCTTCAAGGGTGAGTCATCTTGGAGAGGGGGCAGCCCCAACAAATAAATCATTTCCACTAACATGATTAAGGTCCAAAACCATACAAATGCCGACAACCTTATACATAGCAATGATTAATCAAAAAGGATCTAAAAGGATATAATGCCAACCATTTCAAAGGAGAAAAGCAGTGTATATGCATCATAATTAATCAAAATGTCAAGACATAGTATATGCTACGAAGGTCCAAAGTGGTGACCAATTAAGTGATTGATTTAAATATGTGTAATGATGGTCAAAAAGGGATCCCATAGGCTTATAACCTTACGAAGATTAAAACAATAATATATGTCATTGACCTAGTGATGGTCATCATTCAATCAAAGGTGGTCACTATGGTGTGCTATAGAAAGGTAAATTATTACCTCAACCTTTGAAAAAAATGCCTTGTACCTGAGATAAGACATAGAAGAGTACATATATATATATAGATGTCAACATCATATTCATCACACGGATCATGAAAAGGAGTATGTTTGGCATGTCATCCACTAAAATACGTAATAGTAAATAAGTACATGAGATGTCAACATCAGAGATCATGAAGACCACTTTTGCTAATTACCTTATTTTTCACAAAATAAGGGTATTATTTTCTTGCACATGCCTGCAGGTGGTCCCCACACGTTGGGTGAATGTTTTGCTATGTATTAAAGACAAAGGAATTATTATTGCCTACACAAGGATATTATTTTTGCATGTGCATCTAAGGGGCAGAATTAAAGGTGCCAAATTTATCATTGCAAGTGGATCAAATAGCAAGTGTCACATCAAACAGAAGAAGACAAAGATTGCATGCACATTGGAGAAGACTTGCACAGCAAGCAAGATCTATTATTAAGTAAATTATTCATCCAAGTTTAGTAAAAATAGATCAATTAACTACACTTTGACTGGAATTTATTTTTGTAACTAAGGCTATTAATGTCTCATTGTAATCAGCATGTCTATTTTTATTCCTTTATTTATTCATGATAAAGGTGTAAAATTTTCATGCATCGGCAAGTTCAAATTTGAGTCTATTTTTAGGAAGGGTTGGATGAATAATATTTCTATCTATTGTGTGTATTGGCAAAGCACGAGGGAGGACGTTTTTGACATAGGAGTGCTAAAGCAATTTTCTACTAGTTTTACCTTGAATGAGAACTGATTTTCACCTTTCCAATTATTTACAGTGGTGTGTATCTCTTCATTAATTCTTTTGAATGTCAATTCTCTAATTAATCATCTTACCTTATAACAAATCTAGTAATTTCTATATAGTATTAGTGTGCATGTTTATCTTATTGTGTTGTTGTGATTTATCCCTCAATACATAAAGTATTTTGCCTTAATATTCTATTGAAAACCATTGGTTTGTGCATCCAAAATTCATTCTCAATTTTATTGTGCATATACTCAGTCAAATCCCTCAATATATTTTGTCTATCACCCATTTCAATTTCAGTTACAATAATCCTTTACCGTCAAAAGCCCAAAAATTAGTTTAGGATACATCAATAAGGAGCAGCCTTGATACCGGAGACTCGCCTTAGAAAGAGGTATACCCACAGACTTGAGGTGTTTTAATTGAATTTATGAGAATGAGAGATCAAAGAAAGCTTAGAACCCCTATTGTCATCTCTCAACCAGGTACACTTTTAAGAGAGAACATTTTTGGCATGCTCGTTGGGACACAGATCATATTTGTAGCGGATTATAGCAGATTACGGCAAAAGAAAGTCACTTTTGGAAAAGCAAGATGTAGCAATTTATTCTAAAAATCAAAATATTTATTTTCGACTTCGTAAGGCTAATTTCAAACCATTTTTACATCATGTTTCGTGCCTAAAGTGGCTACAAGATCATCAAGAAGAGGAATTCCTATCGATTTAATTTCTTTACCTTTCAATTCTTCTAGAAGAAGAATAGTTGGAAATACATTACCTTATAACGAGGCCTAGTTTTGGTAACCCTCCTAATGGAAGCCCTTTAGTAATTCCAGTTTACCATGATATACTTGCTACTACCCTAAAAATTTTACCTCATTCATTATTGAAAACTTGATTACCCCTATAGAGCACATTAAATATGTTTTAACTGTTTGTGTTGTCCATAATATAACTCATGAAGATGTAGCCTTAAGACTCTTAGTTGCATCATTTAAAGGACAAGTTTTGCAATGGTACAGAACCTTAGAGATAGGGAGTATAGAAACTTGGGATGAGTTAGGAGAGAAATTACTTAAGAAATTTCAAGACCATTCTGATCATTTATCTCTCATAGACAGCTTGTCTACAATCAAAAGAGCTCCTCATGAATTTATGGCTAGTTTTAACATCATATTTGCTAGAACTTGGGAAAGAATTCTAGCTAGTGTTAAGCCTCAAGCTGATCATCCATTTCTATATTATCTCATAGCTCTAAATAGTGATATTTTAACCATTATTCAGTCTATGGGAGGAGAGACTCTCCCATCAACTTATGATATTTCCATTAGGGTTGAAAACAACCTTTTTCAAGTTGGAAAATTAGCACCAAGGCCTTCAATGCCTCTTATAATAAATTTTTCACCTGTTCCATAGCCTATTACCATTATAGATCCATTTGTTATAGATCCATCAGATGATGTATTTAAGGATTTATATACTATGGGAAATAAGTTAACGTCAATTGAGAATAAACTAGCTCATCCTTGTAAGCCTTACCAAGCTTCTTACCAGCAAAATCAGAACTATCGACAATCATATCAACCTAGGCAATTTGATCCAAAGGCTCAAAGTAATGTAACACAAACTCACTGTTATGGGAGAATTCATCGAAACCCTAGGATATTCAAAGTAGGAAATGCATACGCGAGCACCCATGACTTCATTTTGATCTCGCAATAAGTATCTATTGATAATTTTTACACTTGTGCAAAAATGGGCAACTCGAAACTTCATCGTTACAATGAAAGTCATGGTGAAGTACACCTAAGCTAAGGAAGTTTTGATGTTATTAGTTACTGTTGAATTAATTAACGATTAAGTGAAATTTGTAACTATGTGTGTTGTTACAAAATGTAATAGATCACATAGTCTGCAATTTCATGCCATCTTTAACAAAAGAACACAAAGCCCCAAAGGACAACTGTGTTGTCTTGAAGAAGATGAATTACAGAGTAGGTGAAGTGTTGAGTTTTGAAGCAAAGCAAATAGAAATACAGATATCAGAAAATCAGGGTTCATTACTGAATGTTACAAGTTCTCATTAATGTTCTTTCCTTCATGATTAAGACATTCAATTATGTTACTGAGTTGTTTAGTTCATTATACAATCCATACAGAGAAGCTAGAATGCAGAAGGGAATACACAACTCATTTTCAAAATTCAATGTTTTATTCACAAGGAAGGTCAAATGTTTCCCACACAAGCCGTGGGATGTAACTGAAAAGTAAAGTACATCTACTGAAATAAAAGGTACACATGCATGAAAGAGAAAGCAAAGGAGTATGAGTGAACCCATCATTGCCTTGGGGTTTCTTTCTTTGATTGAAAACATCTCCATTTCTAGCTTCTTCTTCATCTCCATTGTAGAAGCATTGTACTTGAAAAGAAGAAAAGGATAAATCATCATTAAAGAGCTCAGGGATCAATTCATATTCCTAGACTATCCTAATTTGTGCATATGAATCTCTAATAACAGGAGATGTAATTTACTTGAATATCAAACTGCATACATGCTTTATACCTCACTCGTATAGATAGAATGAAGAAGAGAAAAAAAAAAAGAAAACATGGACATAAGAGAGGCCAAAAGCCTAAGTATTTTCTAACTATTTTCCTAAAGTGTGCATGTACAAGTCAGAACCAATGAAAAAAAATAACAAGTCATAAGTGCATGCATAAAAAGGAAGAATGTAACTCAAAGTTTCAAGTAATTTTTGAAATGGAAGAAGTTTAAGAATAGAAGAGAGACTAGAGATAGAAATACATGTTTTATTTTTGCAATAAGGAAGAAGAATCGAATCAAAAGTTGATGTTTGGCTAGAAAGAAAGGTTTATAACTGAAACAGAAAAAAGAAGATTTTGGGAAAAATTTGACAGGGCTTCGCCATGTAAAATGGACATTTACAACTTTTCATCATGTTTTTTAACTACTAACATGCTTTAAAAGAATTATTTAAATCAAGTAAGTGATATAGAAAAATTAGTAAAGAATGCCATGATCAAGATAAAATAGTTATGATGTCTTATTTTTATTTACCAAATCAGCTTCAACATGAAGTGTTATGTTCTATATTCTGAATCAAAAATACAACTACTATAGCTGGAAATGGATGGAAAAGAATTGTAAAAAAAAATTCCAGGGCTTCACCATGAAAAGTCAACATTTCAAATTTTCCAGCATACATAGAAAGTTGTAATAAAGATCAAACACAGTGTTTATGCAGAAAAGAAAAGGAACTATACTTTTAGTTATCAAACTGAAGGATTTTGGAGCATTCATTATAATCCTAAAAAAGCTGAAGAGAGATGAAGTTGCAAGATGAATCTTACAAGTACAACATTCTATAAGTACAGTCTTTAAATTAATCAAGTGCCAACTACACAGAATACTATAAGTAATAGCTTCAGAGATCAAATTGAATGCAGGATTTATAGTTTACAAAAATAGAAGTCATTCAGAATGAATACAAAAATGCTACAATATCAGTGGAGTATGACAGACAAGTAGAGTGAAGCCATTTTTCTAAAAATGCAAAAGCATAATAGTCAAAGGAAGGTTCTAGATACAAACTTCCAAAATCTTCAAGGAATGTGTTCAAGGAAGTAATTGACACAATTTTAAACAAGTTACAAATTCTCTCGAAAAGGCCGAGCTATTTACTCGGTGATACAAATAAAAGATGACCATCATATTTAAGGCCATGGGCACACCTTTTCAAAGTATTAAAAGACCAAGTCATTTTCTAGGTCTTGAGCTCAAAATAGAGTTTTATTCAGTGAGCCATAAACTTACTAGTTAAATAGATCTGAGCTCACATGATATTGGAACAGAGAAAAGCAAAATCTCAGAGACAATCTTATAATGCAAAATATCTGATAGACTCAGAACAGTCAAGGCTGAAGTAACCTAGATTTAAAGAATAGTTGAGGAAGAGTGTACCAATTCGAGGCACAAAAGAGAAGTTACAATTAAAAAGAATGTCTTCCTCAAGCCACGATGAACCAAGTCAGTGAAAAGAAGTGATTAAAAACTCGAAAGGAATACTTGGTTAAATCAAAGTGGAGAAAACCCTTGAGATATGAATATTCGAGCTTGAATGAACTAAAAGCAAAACTAATTGTAAATGATTTAAAATTTTAGAAAATATTATTAGTCATCCAAGAGATCACACGAAGAAATGCAAAAGAAGATAGGTATCAAATACCCATTAAAAACAGCCAAAGTGAATGATGAACAAAAAATATCCATTTAAAACTCAAGGATCGGAAATCTTACATAAAACCTCATCAAACACATGATGCAAAGCCAAATCTATTCAGAGCATTTTAGAGGTTAAAAGAAGGTTAATCACCTTCAAATTGCAATATAAGAAAGAAAATTATACATCCTATTTGTTAATCGTGGACCCATTAATACCAAGTCAGAGAAAGAAGTAAAAAAATTTACTAAATCAAGTGGAGAAAACTTCATAGATAATAAAATGAAAGAGAGATCAATACTTCGATTCATAGATCCTCATAGAGCTCAAAAGATCACAAAGAATCAAAAGAAAACACTAGACGAAAAATTGACCACCGTGAAAAAAAAAGAAACGAGCTCTAAGCTCTCACCTTTCAAGTCACAAAGTCAAATGAAGTGAAAAAGAGAATCAAAAAAAGTTGAGTTTTAAAATCAAAGATGTAACTTAGTCGAGAGAAGGTCCTCAAAACAAACTTCAAAAAAAAATGACATAGAGATCAATACTTATTCACAGATAAAAAATCAAATAAAAGGTCATTTGGGAGCTCAAAGAAAACTCACTGGCGGCCACCATGCAAACTCAAGAAAGAGCTCTAAGCTCTTTTGAACCCTCAACAAACCAAAGAATCAAATGAATCAATGAGTTTTAAAATCAAAAGGACACTCAAGACCTCAAAACAATGGATTTGAAAAGGATTTTCAAGCTCACCCGCATAGTAAAAATCAAATGAAATGGTCACGATCGGTCGAGCCTCACTTTACCATTTATTACCAAGAGGGTTTTTAAACCTAACTAACCAAGTTAAAAATTAATGGCCACAAATCGACAAGGACATAGATCAACATCTCCAAATCGATCCCCAATTTCAATGCAAACCATGGTTTCAATCTTCAAAAAACATTTAATACAACAAGCCTACCCTAATCATGTTTTGAAGATCAATGATCAAAAATTGACAAGTACAGAGATCAACGCTCACAAATTGATCATCAAGATCGATGCAAAAGTAGTCCAAGTGAAATGGCGGTCGATTGACTAACTTGTCCAATTTGTCAAAATTTCAAAGTGTCAAAATTTCCTCCATAGGCCCGAAAGTCTGCAGAGTACACATGGTGGAAACAATCGAAAGGCGGGAGTCTCTTTAGTTTTTAAAACATTAAAGGTGCAAAATTTAAAAGTTCCAAAATTTCCCGCATGCCCAACAAGGATACGTGTCATCACCATAACAAAAGTAGAGGCCGGGGGTATTTTTAAGTTTGAAACTTTTGCAAAAAGGTTAAAAGTTCAAAAAAATCCCACAAGCCCGAAGCCTCCACGGCCGAAACCCTAAACCGTAGGTTCAAGATCGATGGCCGAAGATGAAAAGGACATAGATCGATGGCCTAGAATGATCAACAAATATCAAAGAAAACTCAACTTGAGTTACATATGCCACCGAAAAAGTTACCAAGGGGTGAGTCACCATGGAGAAGGGGCCAGCCCACATCATCGAATCAAACAAAATCATTGCATTTGAAATTCAAAAGATCACTATAGTCTAGACCTTAAATAATGCAAAGCCCGACCATGCATGCTGACTATAATCACCGAAAAGGTGAGAATTAAATCAAGTATATCTAGATTGCAAAAGGGGCCGACAATTATACATGCTCACAATGATAACCAAGATCCAAAGGTGGCGGACTATAATATGGCATGTGTTGTCAAAAAGGGGGCTGAATTGTATTGTTTGTGTTAACCTTGTATTAATTTTAAAACCATGTAATATGCCATCCAAACCAATAGTCAAAGGGCATTTACCTTAAAACTTATAAGGTTACCTCATACTCATAGATGGTAAAGTGCAAAAGTGGTCCCCACTTCAAGGAGCTAAAGTGGATTTGCAAAATGTCACTTCATGTGACCATTTTGAAGGAGATGTCAATGTCAGAACATGTGCACATGGATAGGTGGTCCCCACAGTGGATGTCTATTTTTGCAAGTATTGCAATTATTTTTATTCACAAACAGAGAGTTGATTTTTTGCATACTTCACAAGAGGACAAAATAGACAAGAAGATGAATTCACATGCACAAGGAAAAAGACTTGCCTTGCAAGCAAGCTTATTTTAACAACTTATTTACTCTTTCTTTCTTAAAAATAGAACAATCAACTTTAGTTTGACTGTATTGTAATTAAGGCTAATAATGCCTATTTGTAATTGCATGCTCTATTTTTATTCCTTTATCTATTATTAAATAAAGGATAAAAATAGGAATCCATGGGAGAGTACAAGCCTTAGGCTATTTTTAGGAAGAGGGTGAATTTTATTTTTCTATATATTGTGTGCCTTTGCAAAGCACAAAAGGAACTTCTAGAGGACTTTTTGGATATAGGAGTACTAAAGCAATTTTTTTGGGTTTTTCCTTCTGAGTGTGAAGAATTTTCTGCCTTACCAATTATTTGTAGTCTTGTGTATGTTTCTATTAGTCTTTGAATGCAAATTCCCTGATAAATCATCTTACCCTGCTGCAAAATTCATTATTTTTTGCATAATTTTAATGTGCATGTTAACTTATTAGTGTTGTTGTGATATTTTTTCCTCAGTACAACAAAGTTTTTCCTTAAATTTTGTAGAAAATTGTTGGCTCGTGCATCAAAATCCTTCACATATCAATTGTGCATATACTCAGTCAAAGTCCTCATACAAATTTGGTGTATCACCTTAGTTTTAATTACTTTATAGTCATCTTTTACTCTTAAACCCCATAATCAATTTAGGATACATCAACAAGGAACCGGCCTTGATACTGAGAGACTCACCTCAAAATAGGTATACCCATGACTTGAGGTGTTTCCATTGTATCTTCGAAAGAGAGAGATCAAATTTTGCAAGCTTAGAAAACTGCAGCCATCTCTCTACAAGGTGCACTTTCGAGAGATAATAGTTTTTGGCACGCCCAAGTGGGACAATGAATCAGATCTACATGCAAGTTACAAATTCTACAATAGATCTACAATAGATTTACAATAGTTACAAAGTCACTTTTGGGAGCAAGTTGCAAAAATTTATTTTAAAGATTTGAAGATCTTTTGGTGACTCCGTAGAGCTGATTTCAGACTAGTATTGTAACATGTTCCATGCCTAAAGTGACTACAAGATCATCGGTAAGAGGAATTCCTCCTGAGTTTGTTTCTTTACCCTTGAATTTCTTCTAGAAGGAGAAGAGTTGGTAATACTTTACCTTATAATAGACCTAGTTTTGATAACCCTCCTCCTAATATTCCTTCACCATGTATCAATTTCTCTATTAACATCCTAGTTTTTCAAATGGCTATTCAACCACCAAGGAATTTTGTGACCTTTACTAATGGTAGTCCATTAGTAATCCTAGTTTACCATGACATTCCTAATGCTGCCATGAAAAGTTTTCCATCATTCACGGTGAAAATCAGGTTACACCTTGAACATATCAAAGATGTTACAACCCTATGTGTAGTCCATAATATCACTCATGAGGACGTATATTTAAGACTTTTAGCTGCATCTTTTAAAGGGAAGGCCTTGCAATGGTATAGAAACCTAGAAATTGGAAGCATAAGAACTTGGGATAACTTAGGTGAAAAATTGCTGAAACAGTTCCAGGATAATTCAGATCATTTGTCTCTCATTGAACAATTGTCTACTATTAAAAGAGCTCCCAATGAGTTTATGTCCAGTTTCAATATCTATTTTTCTAGAACTTGGGAAAGAATTCTAGCAAGTGTCAAGCCTCAAGTTGATCATGCTTTCCTTTATTATCTTAGGCATTAAACAAGTGATATCTCAACTATGATTCAATCAATGGGGGAGAGACACTCCCAAAGAGCCTACGATATCACTATTCGAGCTGAAAATAGTCTTATTCAAGATGGAAAATTGGCACCAAGGCCTTCAATGCCCTTTTTAAGATTTAGCACCTATTCCTCATCCTATTACAATCATAGAACCTATTGTTGTAGCTCCATCAGATGATGTATTTAAAGCTTTGCAAACTATGGGAAATAAATTGACTTCGATTGAGAATAGAATTGCATTATCTAGTAGACCCTATCAGGCTCCTTATCAACAAAATCAACATAATCAACAAAATAGGCAGCCCTATCAATAGAATCAAAATTATAGGCAGCCTTACCAACAAAGGAAATTTGACCCAAAGGCTCCTAGTTCATCTAACGCTTTAGTCCTAGTTAATATGGCTACAAAAGAGTGGTGTCAACCTTGCAATCAACCTCATTCAACTACAACTTGCCCAAATGATTTTCTGAATCTGAATCTTGTTGCACAACCTCAATCTAAAACATTGTTCATGCCTCAAATGGAGGGTGGGAAGCAAGAAACTCATGTTCAAAAAGCACCTGAACAGAATTTAGTTAGTTTTAATGAGGAGGATTTCATTACAGTCACTACTAGGGCTCAAGGGAAAGCTGTTGAAAGTCAAAAACAACAAAATAGGCCTATCTACCTACTGTCACTGATAAGACAACATCTATAGTTCCAAAGTCAACCAACAAAACCCTGTTGTTCCTCTAAAAAAAACAAGTGTTCCAGTTGATAAAGGCCATCAAAAAATAGCTACAACCTGATCCAAGAAGACTGTTTATACCTTAGATATCTAAGGCAATGAAGCAGAATCATTTTTGCTAAGGCCTACTCTAAGATAGTTGAATCTATCTCTAAAAAGTTGCTTCTTTCAACATTGTTGATGTAATGAAAAAGCATAATGTTAACATCTCAATGTGGGATGCTCTAAGTATTCCTGGACAACAAGATTTACTTTCTCATGAACTAGCTAAGTTGCAGATTTCTTCAAATACAATAGAAAAGGAAGTTCATAAGCAGACATGGTCCTTGGAACATTTGAACAAGACCACATTAAAGAAGTTAAGTGGATGGTTTAAAAGGTTCTGAATGCTCATGACATCAAGAAACCACCACCATTTTATTTATCATTAATTATTGGAGAACATCTAGTTCATAATTGCATGGTGGATAGTGGTGCAAGTAGCACAGTTATGCCAAAAGTGATTGTAGAAAAATTGGGTTTCTGCAATATGAGCCTACAAAAAGGAGTGTCTTACAACTTGATGGAACTGCAACTAATATAGTTGGTATAATAAAAATTTAGAAGTGACATTACATGCTTGCCCAAATGTTTCTATTCTGCAAGATGTTACTATTGTGGATTTACCTCCATACTTTGCCTTATGCTTATCTAGAGACTTCATAGCAAAAATAGGAGGTTATCTCTCTTCAGATTGGTCCTTATTTTTCACTACTCATTATGGTACCAAAGTTACTATCAATTCAGAGCCATTGGCCAGATTTCACATTGAGCCTCACTCTTCAAATGCAGTGGCTAATTATTCAGCCCTAGATCAGTCTGATTTTGATGAGGTAGCTCATGTTTCAACATTAGATGGTGTTTCTAACATGTTTATGGATGAAAAGACAGTGGAAGAACATGCTCATGATCCTTTTAAGGAAGTTGAAGAACACATGTTTGGTGTGTATTGTATGCATGAAGAAAATACACCACTTCCCTTACTATCCAAAATAGAAGATTCAATGAAGGGATTTGGAAGCTTCATTTTGATGGAGCTAAGAACAAGAAGGATAGGAGCAGGTCTAATGCTCACTTCCCCAACAAATGAAAGGTATTTCTCATCTTTGAGTCTCCAATTTTCATGTACTTGTGCAATGTAGCTGAATATGAAGCATTAATTCATGGCTTACTTTGGGCCAGAAAGAGAGGTATCAACATGCTACAGATTTTTGGTGACTCTGAGTTGGTTATTAATCAAGTAAGAAATTTCAATGTTTGTAAGAATCCATTAATGAAGTCTTACAGACATAGAGTTTCAGACTTAATGGAAGATTTGATGCTATTAACATTCAGTCTATTCCTAGAGCTGAAAAACAAGCATGCATGTAAACAGACTTGCAAGTAGTTGGGGCTAGTTTTGAAGTGTTGGAACAAATTGAAAATAGAAAAATCCAGCCTCATATAAAGTTAATTGTCAGGCCCTCAATACCTGATAATGATTCAAATTGGAAAGTTTTTGAAAGTGATGATCAAATCTGAGGTTTTTGCAAGCAAGAAGTTGAGTTTTCTGCAATTAATCAAGATAAATTACAACACTTATATGGTGACCAGATTGTTCAGTTGAAGACAAATAAACTACCTCGAGGTCTAGTCACATTAGAAGACATCTTCAGCACTGACGATCAGTTAAGAAAGGTCAAGACTAAAATGTCAACTCACACTGATAATTACAAAGAGATCTCGGTTGATGAAGGGAAAAAGCTATTTCTTGGAAAGGTATGTTCCTTAACTGAAAAGTAGTCATTTATTAATCTTTGCAAGGAGTTTAAAGATGTTTTTTCTTGGAAATACCAAGATCTGAAAGGATTTGATCCTAGTTTAGCACAACATACAATTGAGTTGCAACCAAATTCTAAACCTGTTAGACAGAAACAAAGGCCTGTGAATCCCAAAATAGAACCTCTGATGAGGAAATAATTATCTAAGTTGATTGAATCGGGTATTATCTTTCCAGTTAAGCATTCAAGTTGGGTAGCCAATCTTGTTCCTGTTAGGAAGAAGAATGGTGAAATCAGACTATGTGTAGATTTCAGAGATCTTAATAAGGCTTCATTAAAAGATCATTACCCACTCCCAAACATGGATCAGATTTTGAGAATAGTCTCAGGTTCAGATAGACTATCTCTTCTAGATGGTTACAATGGATATAATCAGATTTTAGTCTAGAGAAGAAGATAGATATAAAACAACTTTTACCACTAAGTGGGGTACTTATGCTTACAAAAGGATGCCTTTTGGTCTTTCAAATGTTGGTGTAACGTTTCAACGTGCAATGGACATGGATTTTCACATCTTGTTAAATAAATGCATCCTTGTTTATTTAGATGATGTTATTATATTTTCAAAAGATTCTGAAGAACATCTAATGCATTTAAGGAAGACTTTTTAGTTGTGTAGGCAATTTGGAATATATTTGAATCCACTGAAGTCTATCTTTTCAGTACATCAAGGCAAGCTACTTGGCCATATTGTTTCTAAGCAAGGTTTAGCAATTGATCCTTTCAAGATCGAAGCCATATCACAAGCTATCATTGCCCCATCATAAGAAGGCATTACAAAGTTTTCTTGGAAAAATCAACTTTGTTAGAAGATTTGTTCCAGATTTTGTAAAGCATTGGTTAAACCACTCACAACTATGCTAAAGAAAGAGAAAACTTTCTCTTGGACCAGTGAAGGGAGAGAAGGATTTGAATCAATCAAAGCAGCTATCTCTCAAGCTCCTACTCTTGCAAATCCAAATTTTGATAAATATTTTACAATGTATGCACTTGCAGGAGCTGAAACAATCTCAACTATATTAACTCAAGTCAATGATGAAAATATTGAGTAGCCTATTGCTTTCTTTGGACAGAGCTTGCATGATTACGAAACAAGGTACACATTTCTTGAAAAACAGGTACTTTTAGTAGTCAGAGGACTAAATAATTTCAAGTATATGCTTTCAAACAATAAAATCCATGTTCTTGTTTCTCATCCAAGTGTGAAAGCATTCTTACTAAATAAAGAGTTGAATGAGAAAAGAGAAAACTGGATAATGAAGGTCATGGAGTATGATGTTGATATTGGGTTGCTAAGATGGTTCGAGGGAAAGGTTTATGTGAACATCTAATTGCTGATATGGAAAAACAACAAGTTATAGAACTAGATGATTCAAAACAACATGCTGAAATTGTGTATCAACAATCAGAAATCATGGTTCAACCAGAAAATCAGCAAGCCTGAGCTCACTCACGAGATTCAAGAATCAAGATGGATGACTGATTTGGTTAATTATCTATAGCATGACACCTATCCGGAAGGTATGGACAAGAATAAATGAAGGTATTTCAGATTACAAGTTGTACCTTATATCTTCATTGATAATGTGTTGTTCAAAAGAGATATAAATGGAATCTTGTTGTGGTGTGTTGACTATGATAAAATTTAGAAAATATTGTCAAAATTCCATGAAGGACCCGCAAGAGGTCACTTCTCAGCACGTACCATAGCCTTAAAAATTATGAAAGCTAGTTACTATTGGCCTAGCATATTCAAAGGACTATTTTGAATGGATTAGAAAGTGTAAAAATGTGCTTTCTTTGTTGGAAAAGAACGTTTAGCTTCATTTGCCTTTACAACCTATTTCAGTTGATCAACCTTTTATGCAGTGGGGTCTTGACTTTATTGGCATGATAAACCCACCCTCATCACAAGGACACAAGTGGATCTTAACTACTATAGATTACTTTACAAGATGGATGAAGCAATAGTTTTAAAAGATGCTAATGAAGCTTCAATACTATCCTTTTATGAAGGAATAGTTTGTAGATTTGGTGTTCCAACAACTATCATATCAAATAATGCTTTAGCTTTTCTTGGTGCTAAGATAATAGATTGGGCTGTCAAACATGGAATTTATCTAAGTTCTTCATCTAATTATTACCCACAAGGTAATGGCTTAGCTGAGAGTACTAATAAGAATATATTAAGGATCATCAGAAGAACACTTAAGGATAATCAAAGAGCTTGGCATCTGATGTTGAATTAGCACTTTGGGCTGATAGAGTGACTCCTAAAAGATCAGTTGGCAATTCACCATACAAACTTGTGTATGAAAAAGAAGCAAGAATGCCTATTTTAGTTGAGTTACCTACATTGGATTTGTTGCATCAAATGGAGCTGCTTGAGAATGAACCATTACAGGTTCATTATGTAGAGTTAATGGAATTACAAGAGCTAAGAGATAAAGCTCATTTGAATATGGAAAAGAATCAGAAACAAATGAAGAAGACTTTTGACAAGAAATCCAAATTTAGAGTCTTCAATGAAGGAGATATTGTGTTAAAGTGGGATGTTGATTGTGCAAAGCCAGGAAGACACTCAAAGTTTGATACAATCTGGAGTGGTCCTTACATGATTTCAGCTAGCAAGGAACACAATGCTTTTCATCTTTTAAAGCTGAATGGAGAGGAACTTCCCATTCCTGTGAATGGTATGTTTCTCAAACACTGTTATTGAATATCTTACAGTGATTGTTAGAGTAGGATTTCCCTTCAATAAGTGTAGTTTTCTATGCACATTGCATTTTTTCAATTCAATAAGTGCATTCATGCACGTGATCTAGTTTACTAGATCCTTTCCCAGCTTTTAGTTTGTTTTGGAAGGGTTGGACCTTTCAAAAAGGTAGATTTTGGTTATATGCTTTGGACTCCATGCCCAATGGACAAGAGCAAGGCACTAGTTTTTAAGCTAGCAGGTAGCTTTCCCCATAGGATCGCCAGAAATGTTGACAATTTTTACACTTGTGTAAAAATGGGCAACTCAAAACTTCATCATTACGATGAAATTCATGGGTGAAGTATACCTAAGCTAAGGAAGTTATGATTATTATTAGTTACTACTGAATTAGTTATAAGATTAAATGAAATTTGTAGTTATGTGTGTTGTCACAAAACATAACAGATCACATAGTCTGTAATTTCATGCCATCTTCAACAAAAGAACACAAAGCCCCAAAGGACAAGTTGTGTTGTCTTGATGAAGATGAAAAATTATAGAGTAGGTGAAGTGCTAAGTTTTGAAGCAAAGCAAACAAAAATATAGATATCAAAAATTAGGTTCATTACTAAATGTTACAAGTTCTCATCAATGTTCTTTCCTTCATGATTAAGACATTCAATTATGTTACTGAGTTGTTTAGTTCATTATACAATCCATACAGAGAAGCTAGAATGCAGAAGGGAATACACAACTCATTTTCAGAATTCAATGTTTTATTCACAAGGAAGGTCAAATGTTTCCCACACAAGCCGTGGGATGTAACTGAAAAGTAAAGTACAACTACTGAAATAAAAGGTACACATGCATGAAAGAGAAAGCAAAGGAGTATGAGTGAACCCATCATTGCCTTGGGGTTTCTTTCTTTGATTGAAAACATCTCCATTTCCAGCTTCTTCTTCATCTCCATTGTAGAAGCCATTTACCTAAAAAGAAGAAAAGGATAACTATCAGTTATGAGCTCAGGGATCAATTCATATTCCTAGACTATCCTAATTCGTGCATATGAATCTCTAATAACAGGAGATGTAATTTACTTGAATATCAAACTGCATACATGCTTTATTCACTCAGATAGAATGAAGGAAGAGAAAAGAAAAAAAAGAAAACATGGACATAAGAGAGGCCAAAAAGCCTAAGTATTTTCTAACTATTTTCCTAAGTGTGTAGGTACAAGTTGCAGCCAATGAAAAATAAACAAGTCATAAGTGCATGCATAAAAAGGAAGAATGTAACTCAAGGTTTCAGTAACCATTCTGAAGTGGAAGAAGTTACAGTACAGAAGAGAGACTAGGAGATAGAAATACATGTTTTAGTTTGCTACAAAAGGAAGAAGCAAAATTCAAAAAGCTTGATGTTTGGCTAGAAAGAAAGGTTTATGAATGAAACAAAATAAAGAAGATTTTGGGAAAATTTTGACAAGGCTTCGCCATGTAAAATGGACATTTACAACTTTTCATCATGTTTCTTTCAACTACTAACATGCTTTAAAAGAATTGTTTAAATCAAGTAAGTGATATAAAAAAGTAAGTAAAGCATGCCATGATCAAGATAAAACAGCTATGATGTCTTATTTTTATTTACCAAATCAGCTTCAAACATGAAGTGTTATGTTCTATATTCTAAATCAGAAAATACAACTACTATAGCTAGAAATGGATGGAAGAGAGAATTTGAAAAATTTTTTCACAGTGGCTTCACCATGAAAAGTCAACATTTCAAATTTTCCAGCATACATAGAAAGTTGTAATAAAGATCAAACACAATGTTTATGTAAAAGAAAGGGAACTATACTTTCAGTCATCAAACTGAAGGATTTTGGAGCATTCATTATAAGCCTAAACAGCTAAAGAGAGATGAAGTTGCAAGATGAATCTTACAAGTACAACATTCTATAAGTATAGTCTTTAAATTAATCAAGTGTCAACTACACAAAATACTACAAGTAATAGCTTCAAAGATCAAATTGAATGCAGGATTTATAGTTACAAAATAGAAGTCATTCAAAATGAATACAAAAATGTTGCAATATCAGTGGAATGGGCTACAGACAAGTAGAGTGAAGCCATTTTTCTAAAAAGCAAAAGCATAACAGTCAAAGGAAGGTTCTAGATACAAACTTCCAAAATCTTCAAGGAATGTGTTCAAGGAAGTAATTGACACAATTTTAAACAAGTTACAAATTCTCTTGAAAAGGTCGGGCTATTTACTCAGTGATACAAATAAAAGATGACCATCATATTTAAGGCCATGGGCACACCTTTTTCGTAGTATTAAAAGACCAAGTCATTTTCCAGGTCTTGAGCTCAAAATAGAGTTTTATTTAGTGAGCCATAAACTTACTATTTAAAAAGATCTGAGCTCACATGATATTGGCAATAGAGAAAAGAAAAATCTCAAAGACAATCTTATAATGCAAAATATCTGATAGACTCATAACAGTCAAGGCCGAAGTAACCCATATTTAAAGAATAGCTGAGGAAGAGTGTACCAATTCGAGGCACAAAAGAGAAGTTACAGTAAAAAGAATGTCTTCCTCAAGCCACGATGAACCAAGTCAGAAAAGAAAGTGAATAGTAAAAACTTAAAATTTCAGTAGTTAAATGAGAAACTGGAGAAAACCCTGTGAGATATCATCGAGGTTGAATGAAAACTAAAAGGACAAAACTAAATCAGAAATGATTTCAACTTTTTAGAAAATATTATTAGCCTCAAGAACAAACTAGCAAAATTCATCCAAGAAGATCACATGAAGAAAATTGCAAAAGAAGATAGGAATAGATTTTGAAGTCAAGTGATGATGAACCAAAATAAAGTGAAAACTCAAGGATCGGAAAGCTTTTGAATCAAGCAATGATGAAAAGTCAAATCTTTAGAGTTAACATTATTTTAAGGAAAAAGCCACCTTCGAAAAAAGTAAAGAAATAAAATACAATCATGTTTCTTAACGGACCCAGAGAATGGATCCAAGCTAAAAGAACTTCATAAAAAAATAAAATGAAGAGAGAAAATGAGATATCATCGTTCGTAACTAAAAGGACCAAACCTAAAATGAGTTCAACTCAAAATGAAGAGTCATCTAAGAGATCACAAGGAAAACAAAGAAGATAGGTGGCTTTGAAAGCCAAGTGAAGATGAAAAAATACAGAAATGAGCTCGAAAAGCTCTCACCTTCAAGTAGTGATGCAAAGCCAAATCTAGATAGCCAAAAAAGTGACACTACACAAAAATCAAAAAAAATAGAGATACAAGTTTTAAGAGAATCGATCCGCTGGTCCAAACTTCAAGGATCAAAACAATGAGCTTCGTTCAATGGAAAATTTCAAAAGGGCTTCAGAGCCGCAAAGAAAAAATCAAATGAAATGCAAAAGAGAAATAATACAAGAAATGAGCTCTAAGCCTCACTTTACCATGCAAACTCAAGAGGTGTTTTCAACCTAACTCAAACATTTAATACAATGGCTCCATATCAAAAAATGGATCAAAGAAAATTTCGAAGGATTCACCCGCATAGTAAAAATCAAATGAAATGGTCATTCGGGTCGAGCCTCACTTTACCATGCAAACTCAAGAGGTGTTTTAAAACCTAACTGGGTTTAAAATAATGGATCCAGCCATCGATGAAAGACACAGATCAACATCTCTAGATCGATCCCCAATTTCAATGCAAACCATGGTTCGAGTCTTCAAAAAACACATTTAATACAAGTCAGAAACCCTAATCATGCTTTGAAGATCAATGATCAAAAATTGAAAAGTACAGAGATCAACGCTCACAAATTGATCATCAAGATCGATGCAAAAGTAGTCCAAGTGAAATGGCGGTCGATTGACCAACTTGTCCAATTTGTCAAAATTTCAAAGTGTCAAAATTTCCTCCACAGGCCCGAAAGTCCACAGAGTGTACATGTGGCATCACAATGCACAAACAATGGAACATGGAAAGGCAAGAGTCTCTTTAGTTTTTAAAACATTAAAGGTGTAAAAGTTAAAAGTTCCAAAATTTCCCATAGCCCGTAGGCCCGAAAAGGATACGTGTCATCACCACAAAACAAAAGTGGAGGTCGGGGTATTTTTAAGTTTGAAACTTTTACAAAAAGGTTAAAAGTTCAAAAATTCCCGCAAGCCCGAGCCTCCACCAAGACCCTAAACCGCAGGTTCAAGATCGACGACCAAAGATGAAAAAGGACATAGATCGATGGCCTAGAATGATCAAAAATATCAAAGCAAACTCAACTTGAGTTACATATGCCACCGAAAAATTTACCAAGGGGTGAGTCACCGTGGAGAAGGGGCCAGCCCATGTCATCAAATCAAACAAAATCATTGCATTCAAAATTCAAAAGATCACTATAGTCCAAACCTTAAATAATGCAAAGCCCGACCATGCATGATGACTATAATCACCAAAAAGGTGAGAATTAAATCAAGTATATACATATTGCAAAAGGGCCAACAAGCCAAAATTATACATGCTCACAATGATAACCAAGATCCAAAGGTGGCGGACTATAATATGGCATGTGTTGTCAAAAGGGGGCCAAATTGTATTGTTTGTATTAACCTTGTATTAATTTTAGAAACATGTAATATGCCATCCAAACCAAAGAAAAGGGCATGGTACCTTAAAAATTACAAGGTTAGTCATCAGAGATGGTAAAGTGCAAAGTGGTCCCCACTTCAAGGAGCTAAAGTGGATTTGCAAAATGTCACTTCATGTGACCATTTTGAAGGAGATGTCAATGTCAGAACATGTGCACATGGACAGGTGGTCCCCATAGTGGATGTCTATTTTTGCAAGTATTGTAATTATTTTTATTTCACAAATAGAGAGTTGATTTTTTGCATACTTCACAAGAGAGGAAAAGAGAAGAAAGAAGATGAATTCACATGCACAAGGAAAAAGACTTGCCTTGCAAGAAAGCTTATTTTAGCAACTTATTTACTCTTCTTTCTTAAAAATAGAATAGTCAACTTTAGTTTGACTGTATTGTAATTAAGGCTAATAATGCCTATTTGTAATTGCATGCTCTATTTTTATTCCTTTATCTATTATTAAATAAAGGATAAAATAGAATGCATGGGTGAGTACAAGCCTTAGGCTATTTTTAGGAAGAGGGTGAATTTTATTTTTGCTATATATTGTGTGCCTTTGCAAAGCACAAAGGAGAACTTCTGGAGGACTTTTTGGATATATGAGTATTGAAGCAATTTTTGCATTTTTCCTTCGAGTGTGAAGAATTTCTACCTTACCAATTATTTTCAGTCTTGTGTATGTTTCTATTAGTCTTGTGAATGCAAATTCCCTGATTAATCATCTTACCCTGTTGTAAAATTTAGTAGTTTTTGCATGATATTAATGTGCATGTTTAGCTTAGTAGTATTGTTGTGATAATCTCCCTCAATACCTCCAAGTGTTTTGGCCTCTATATTTTTAGAATAATTGTTGGTTCGTGCACCCAAAATCCTTCACATATCAATTGTGCATATACTCAGTCAAAGTCCTCATATAAATTTGGTGTATCACCTTAGTTTTAATTACTTTACAGTCATCTTTTACTCTTAAACCCCATAATCAGTTTAGGATACACCAACAAGGAACCGGCCTTGATACAGAGACTCACCTCAAAATAGGTATACCCACAGACCTGAGGTGTTTCCATTGTATCTACAAAAGAGAGAGTTTCTCCTATAAGTCCCAAAATATGTTTAGGGTATGATGAAAGGGAAGGATTGAGGGAAATTGGATAGGTTGGATAGGATAGGATGAGGATTAGATGAGGATAGGAGGATTTTGGATTGAAGGATAGGATGAGGATTTTTTGATGTTATATAGGGATTGGTTGATAGGAGTGAAGGATAGGTGGGATGTGAGATGAGAGATAGATAGATAGGATGAGTGATGTGGTATAGGATAAGATGGGGGATTGAAAGAGGATAAGATATACCCCTAGGTATAGGGAAGATGGATTAAGGGAAAGATGTGATGTGTCCCCAAGTGTAAAGTAAAAAGAGATATTTGTGTGAAAATTCCAACAAGAAACAAAACAAATTGATTCTTATTCTAACACTCTAATACACTACCTCAGATAGACCAATAGATAAAAAGGAAGGAGAGAATAATACCTACACAATCATAATGTTCCTCCTTTGATTGGTTGGATGTGCTCTTGATGTTGGATGATTGATTATTGCTTCATATTTTTATGGAGACACACAAGCAGCACCTCCCCTTTGATTGCCTTGATGATTGATGAAGGATGATGATTGTAGATGAATTATAAATGGATTTATTGAGTGATAAAAATGGCAGAGATTTGATATGAATTTGTAAGATTATTTAAGCTATCTCTCATGGAGGAGGAGAGCTCAATTTATAGTTAGAGGAAAGATAAATCAAGGGTTGGGATTTTTTCATGTTGGAGGAAGATCAATGGTTGAAAATGGATGAGAATGAGAAGGATCTAGAATTATAAAATTCTAGAGTTTGAAGAAATTATCCATTGAATTAAAAATTAAATGGAGAAGGAGAAATATTTTAATTTTTTAATATAGAAGAGGAAAATATGAGAGGCTTCTAGATTTGGAAGCCTTTATATTTGGAGGATAAATTAGTTTGGTATTAGGTGAAGTTAAATATGTTTAGTGGGGTGGTTATATGGAGAGGATACGTATAGGGGTAGGTGTAGGATAGGTGGTAGATGATATATAGGAATATTAAATTCCTAGAAATTATTAATAGGGATTATATAGGATAATATGATGAAATAATAGGGATTAATGATAAAATGGGATATTAGGTGAATTAAAAAGATTAATGATGAAATTATGGGATATTAAATAAATGATAAAGAATAATTAAAATGATAAATGGGGAAATGATAAAATGGATTAATAATAATAATTAATCTTGTGATTAATTATTATATGGATGATGTTGGGATATTTACGGGATAGGTTAATCGTAATTAACCATGTCAACATTTTAGATGTCTACATTTTTCCCCTCTTTGAATGGTTATTGCGTAGAAATCAATTTTCAAATAAAAAGTAGAAAATATGTTAGAATGGTGATATGATTCCCCCTTAAAGGTGTTAGGAAGGGAGGAATGAATCGGGTAACCACTCAAAAAGAGGAAATGCGCACATTAGTAGATGAGAGAGGATTATAAGATGAGAAAATTTTAGGATTCAGATGATTTGAGTATGTTGGGATGTAGGATGATAGGATTAGAAGATGAGGAGATGATAGGTCTAGAGGATTAGAATATTGATGATGAGGATGCAGGATCTCGAAGATTAGGATTCATAGGATTAGGAGGAGAGGATTATAATATATTAGGATTCAGAGGATTAGGATGAGAGGATAAAAGATAAGAAGATTATAGGGTTATAAATTAGGAGGATTAAAGGATTAGAATATTTGAGGAGAGAGGATTAGAGGAGGAGAGGATTAGAATATTTGAGGATTAAGAGGATTAGGATGAGAGGATAGGAGATAAGAATATTAGAGGATTATAATATAGGAGGATTAGAGGATTATAAGATTTGATGAGAGAGGATTAGAGGAGTAGGAGATTAGAATATTAGGAGATAGGATATTTTGGATTTTGGATGCCCCAATCAACGATGTATGACAAGGGTGAATATTTAGGATTGGATTTGAGGATGCCCCATTCAAGGGGTTAGGATTTGGGGATTTTGGATTATAAGATTCCCCAATCAAGGGGTGAGGATTGAAGATTTGGGATTTAGATTTGAGGATGTTAGAGTTGAAGATATTAGATTGGAGGATGTTGGAGTGAAGATGATAGATTGGAGGATGTTGGAGTTGGGGATGTTATATTTGAGGATCGATTGATTGATTTCATTTAGAGGATGAGAAGGTTGAGGATGTTTGTATGCGAGAATGAGAATTGGTGTGGATGATGGTAAGGTTAAAAGATGATGATATAAGGGTGTGTGCTACCATAAAGTGTCCATTGTTATCATCATTAGAAATTGTGATTGATGTGGCATAGAGAAAAATGCACCAAGGTATAAAGACCATGATGATTGAATTGCCAAATGCCCTTGTCCTCATATCATTGGAAAAATTGATATAATTATGGTCCTCATATCATTAGACCAATTAATAAAAAATATGGTCCTCATATAACTGGACCATGAAAAAAAAAAAAACATAAGTGGCCTCATATCATCGGCCAAAATGTAAATGTAAACAAGCAAACAAACACACATAAACACATATTATTTTTTTATTATTGGATTTTTATATTTGGGATTTTTGGATTTTGGATTTTCTTTTTTTTTTTTGGATTTGGGATTTGGGATTTTTTTATTTGTAGATTTGAGATTTGAGATGGGGGATATGTAAGATGTAAATATTCGGGATGGGATAGATCATGGGGGATGGGAAGGGATGTAAGGTGGGATGCAACTTTCTCCTATAAGTCCAAAATCATGTGTGGGTAGGATGAAAGGGAAGGATTGAGGGAAAACTGGATAGGTTAGATGGGATAGGAGTTGGATGAAAGGATAAGATGGGGTGTGGGATGGGAGAGAGATAGGATGAGAGGTGGTATAGGATAAGATGGGAGATAAGATATGCCCCTAGGTATATGGGAGATGGATTAAGGGATAGATGTAGTGTGTCCCTGTGTTTAAAGTAGGGTGTCCTTTGTGGATGGATGAATGGCTTTGATTTTTCCCTAGGTGTAGGGTACGAGGAGAAGTCGGGGGTGTGTAAAATGGATGATTCCCAATGGATGATAGTAAGGTTTCCCCATTCATGAAAATGAAATTTGAAAAGAGACATGAGGAGGATTGGATGAAAATAAAATGATCATCGTATGCCCATGAATGTTCAATCCTAAGGGTAAAAGGATGCGGATATGATGGATGGAAGGAAAATAACATCAATGATGAACAAAAGATGAGCTTAATAGCACATGTTGTAAGGAAAGATTCGAGACTAAAACAAAATTGTGACCAAGGTCTAAACAATACCTGGCAACATGCAAGCCCTATGTCTCTACAAAACCAATGTGTGTGCATTGTGATAGTTAATTACCACTTGAAGTGAAGACTTAATGGGTAGTTTGTGAAGAAAAACTAGCTATCTTGTATAGGAGTGATTAAGTCAAGTAGGTTGGTGGAATTTGAATGGAAGGTTAATCTGCTCATTTCCCGTTGTCACCATGCATCCATAGCCCGACGGAGATATATCGATTCATCACAACATTTTCTCTCTGTCACCTGAGGCATCCATAGCCCCTAGAGTAGAGTTGCTAGAAACACCCCTAGAGAGGGTCTTTAGGTGGATTTGATTTGATATTTTGAATTTTGATATAATTTTCATTTTTTTTATATTTGGATATTTATTTATTTTTTCACAAAGATTTTCACTCTCTTGAAAACTCTCCGGGGTTAAGAATCACTAGTGGCTTGATGTGGCAATGGAAATGAATGTAGTGATGACATTAGCGGAGTGTCAAAATATGCACCAAAAATTCTTCATCAAAAGTTGAATAAATGTGTTAAAGTGTGTGGGTCTCTAAGTGGACAATTGTGATGGAATGTTGGAGGCAATAGTAGACCAAGGTCATACTATTGTAGGAGGTGTTATTGGCTTACAACATGTGTGAGAAAAATGATAAAATGTTTAAATTAATGAGTTATAAGAGGTTATTGATGGATTATATTGGATTAGATGCAAGCGTATTTAGATTTTGGATGGAAGAAAGATGAGTTGGAAGGAAATAACATCCATGCGCGGTGACGAATTATTTTTAGGTGTTTGTTAGTTGTAGGGGAATTAAAGGATTTTGAGTGGGTTAAGTGGTGGGGATGGTAGGATCAACAAGAGGAGTGGGAGAAATGGGTTATGGAGAAGCAATGGGAGGTTCGTTGTTAGTGTTAGGTTTATACCTTGAGCCTAAAGGACCTAGATTTTGATGAAAGCGAGATGGGTTCTGAATACCTTGTTTGTGGAAACCTAATCCTTTGCCTCGATGTTTCATATTAGCAAACATATTTTTGGCTATATGATATGAAGTGGATGGGGAATATGATGTCATGTGGTCATCATGAGACTGAGGGTTGTAATTTTTTCATCCGTTAAGAGGTCGGATTTAACAAAGGATGGGGGTGAGAGTTGTTTTCATTTTTGTTGGTGAGGGATTTTTGAATGTATGATGAGATTTGAATGGTTTATGATGTTTGGATATCGATTGGGATTTGTATGTTGGAGAATTTTTAGGGATATGATTGGGATAGAAAGGTGGTGGGTAATATGTACAAGGATAAGAAGCCCTTTATATCTGAGGTTTTGGACATAAGACCTAAATTGCATGCAATGATTGGTTGAATTTCCATGCATGCAATGGAAGTCACAATAATAGTCTTCCGATACCAAGATCATTTGTGAAGGTTTTGATTGGGGATGAATGATCATGTTGAAGGTTTTTAGATGATGGAAGATGGTGGTCAAGGATTCTCCTAAAGGAGTGAAGTGGTTTAGGTTAAATGGTTTTGGGGGAGTAGGAAGTAAAGGTGCAAGATTGGGTGGATAATGAGATGTTTTGGTTGATTTGGATTTATGAGTTGGATTAGATTGTTGTGGATTAGAAGATGAAGGGGATGGATTAGGCCTAGGGGCTGAAGTGGATGGTTTGGGCTTGGAGGTTGAAGTAGATTTGGTTGATTTTGGATTGGTTGGAGTATGTGGTTTTGAGGTAGATGGTTTTGGATTAGGATTAGATTGTTTGGGATTAGTAGATTTAGATGAAGGGGATGGGTGTGATATGGGGGTCACATTAGATTTGGGTGATGTTGGGGATGAAGGAGATTTGGGAGATGGGTGTGGTGTAGGAACCACATTAGATTTGGTCGACTTATGGGATGAAGTAGATAATTGTGGTGGAGGAGGATTATTAGATTGGGTAGGATTAGAATTGGATTTGCTAGGTTTTGGAGTTGGTGACTTAGGAGTAACATTAGATGTTGTAGGCTTGGGGATGGTGGAGATGAAATAGGATTAGAGTGTTAGTTTTAGGTGATGAAGGGGTTAAGATAGGATTAGATGTGGATGAATATGATGAGGGTGGCATAGGAGCCACATTGGATGGTTTAGGATTTGGGGTAGAAGAGGATGAGGGTGACTTAGGATTCACAATGGATGAGATAGTATTGGGAAGGTTGGGCATAGGTGATGGAGGGGATGAAATAGGATTAGGGATAAATTTGATGGTGGGCTAGGGATTGTACGACAATATAGGATAAAGTATGTAGGATTGGATTTGGATGATGAAGATGACAAGGATGGAGGACTAATATGGGATGTGGTAGATAATAATTTTGGGGTAAGTGGTTAGGATTGTTGTGGGTATGTGACTGGAACTCGATGATAGGTTTGACAATGATTAGATTTAGGAGTTTATATTTTGGATGGTGGTGTATGATTTTCGATGGGAGAAAGGTGTTGGTCATAATGATTGATAGGGGATTTGGAGGTTGGGGTTTTTATGGTTGTGTGTGTTTGGGATTGGTAGCTAGATTAGTGAGGACACAAAGGAGGGCCTCTTGGTCTAGGTCAAAGTTAGCGAGATGGTCAAGGTCAACGAAATTGTCCTTTTGGGATAGTGATTTATGTTGATTAGGTCGGGGTGTGGATTGGGATGATTTTTTTTCCTCCTTGAAGCGGAAGTTAATGGGGTGAGGAGTGGGGATTTTAGGAAGAGGAAATTTTGGATGGGTTCACTTAGGAGATGATGGTTTATGATATGATTGATTGATTGAAGATTGGATTGGATATTTTTGATGGATATGTTGGATGGTTTTTAGGATGTTAGGATCAACATGGGATGGTTGATTTGGATGACAAGGAGAGGATTGGTTAAGGTAGGATGTTAAGTTTGAGATTTGATAGTGTGTGGGACTTCGTGGTCAAAGTGAGATGGTTGACTTTGATGGGTGGGGGATGATGGGATAGCTTGGTTGATGGATTTAGAAAAGAGGTAAGGGTTTGGATGTTGGTTTGGAGAGGATGGGGATTGAGGATAAAAGGCCATGGTTAGATAAGATGTGTGGGGGATTAGTTTTGGATTAGGATTGTGGATTAAGGATGGTGATAGGATTAGGATTGGGATCGTGTGATTAAGGATGGATGATTATGATAATGTTTGATTAATTAAAATTTTAAAGTGATTAGGATGGTTAAGGGTGTTCACAAGCACACAAAAACATGCAACACACACCCTAACTAGTCAAGTGGGTTTGCAATCAAGCTATAGCCCGATTTCAATACCACACATTGACAGTGGTGCCACAATTATCTCTCCACCTATGTGTTAGTGTGGGGTCAGCTAGTGAGTAATCTTGAGGAGTGTGGCCTCCTTGCACTATAGCTTAATGTGCAGCCAAGAGGTTTCCTATTCTAGGATGAACAAGCTCACTAGAGGCATCCCCAATATACCTTGTGGTACATGGGGCCCAAGTTCGTGTTGTAAGGATGTTTTATAAGGCCTAGGTATTGGGACATGGAATCCCCTCACTTCACGTTGCTCTTAAAACAAGCAAGCGCTTATCGAATAATGACAGTTGTCCAAGAATTCGTATACCCCTTGAAACACGGGGTTTGTCTACGCGCTTGGAGATGAATCCCATGGTCACGAGACCCCTAGGACTATGGAAATTGCATGGATATCACTTCCATGTCACATTTCCCCTACAAAAGAAAAATGGGAAGGCTAGCCACTTTAAATCCTCAAGATTGAGTTGGGACGTGAGGGGAGAGCATACATGGTTTTTCCCTTGGGATAAACAAACAACAAAGGAAAACACACAAAAAGGATGATAAATGCAAGATGTTAGATGATAAAAATGAAACGATAAATATTACTAGTTTGATGATTGGGTCTTCAAGAGGAGGCCCTACAAAACAAAGGTTAGTAGTTTGATGATAACCCAAAATGTCTTCAACCAATCGTGATACAAAACAAAGGGTTAGTAGTTTTAGATTGATTTTTATCTTTGGTAAGTGTAGGAAGTTGCACACAAAGTGTTAGTAGTTTGGAACAAGAAAATATAACTCAAAGTGTAGTTAAAATGAAAATATTTAGGAAAATGAAAACCATGAATAAATTATCATATAAAATTATAAATTAACACTTTCATTACATATATATTTTCGATACCTTTTCGAAAAAAAAATGGAGTCGTTTGAGTTCGGGATCAAAAGTTATGGCTCTCAAAAGGTAGGCAAAACAAATGCACCAAAACAGAACAAAAGTGCCACTATATTTGCAAATGCACCAATTTACCCGCAAAAGCGTCACTTTGTGTGCAAAAGCACTACTTTGTGAAAAAATGGCAATTTTGGCGATTTAAAGGTTAAACAAAAGCGTTGAAGTTTTTAAGGTAAGCGCTAATACGTCTACAAACACACCGAATTTATTACAAAAGAGTTATTATGTGAATAAATGTGCCAATCATGCATAGACCGAGGTTAGCATGCACAAAAGTGTTGTTATAGACACAAAAGCGCTAATTTAGACACCAAATTGCCACGTATTTTACAAAATCGCTAAAATAGATCCCTACGACCACAGAGGTTAGAATTTCACCCAAAATCATTGTTTCAGGTCCAAAACCATTGTTTTGTGTACATAAGCATTGTTTGACAAAGTTAGAGGTGCTTAAATAGACGACATTGTCATGAAAATTTTGAAATTTTAAGGTTCAAATGATCAAGAAATTTTTGAAATTTAGACATATTATTCTAATTATGAAATGCTATTAAAAACAAAAATGATTTTCGAGGGTAAGTACCACGGTGGGCATGAAAATGTAGATGAAAATTGTGTTAGTATGTAAATGCAAAACTAAGAATTGAACTAGCTAATTCCTTAAATTAACACAACTATCAATCTACCTCCAATTGAGCAAGAAGATAAGGGATGAAGAGTATAATACATGTACTTACCTACAAGATTCCAAGACTCCTCCCTTGTTGCTTTGGATGTTCTCTTGATTGATTGATTATGCTTCATATTAGTGGGATAATTTGGGCAGCACCTCCCCTTTGATGAATGATGATTTGCTTGATCAAGATGATGATAGATTGATTGTAAATGGATTAAAGATGAATGATAGATTGATTGAGTGATAAAAATGGCTAGAGATTTGATATGAATTTGTGACTTGGCTCTCATGGAGGAGGAGAGCTAAATTTATAGCTGAGGAATGGATAAATGGAGGGTTGAGATTGATCCATGTAGGATATGGATCAATGGTTGAAAATGCATGAGAATGAAGAATTCTCTAGAATTAGAAAATTCTAGAGATTGGAAGAACTATCCATTGAATTTAAAAATTCAATGGAGGGAGGCACATTATTTGAATATTTGAAAATAAAAGAGGTAAAATAGTAGAGGCTTTTTGTAACACCCACAATTTGGACACACAAATACAACAAGTAAAAATACCATAATATTTTTTTTTACTTTAAATGCTCATTACACAACACCACATGGGCTCCAATAGATAAACTTAACACCACATAAGACACTTACACAAGTCATCAACTCACATAGACACATGACAACATCAGATACATGTTGATGCCACACTTTCCCCAATGAACGAATGCTATGAATGGCTCAACCACAAAAAAGGACCCAACGATTGGAAAACCCACCACACATCATTACCATGATTACATCTTAGTTACGATTAACATTCCAAGAACATTATTATACAAGGATAATTTTCTCCTTTTTCTACCTACAGATTCTTAAATTCATTTCACATTCAACTTACTGATTCGACCATTTAAGTTGGTTTTTATCCCTTATGACAATCTCCATAACTTACATAATTATTTTCATATTTCAAATTGCATACAAGTTCCTAATTCTCTCATTCTTATGTTAAGATTATGCTTCTCAAACATTTATTCAATGTTTAAATTTTACCCTTGCTACACAAGTGAATCGACGTGATGTCAAGAAATAAATCTTAGGATTTAAGGGAGATTTAGATTCAAGATACATTTTCCCATAAACATTCTTCGATCATGGTATCTTTATTTCCCTATCATAGTTAATATAGTTCAATAACTTGTTGAATCCATTCAACATTTCCACATCAAGAAATTTTATTTAGATTTATATATATCTTTTTTTTTCTCAAAGTTTGATCTCACCAAGGGCAATTCATATTCTTTTTAACACATGAAAATGTCTAATTGAGTTACAAGGACTCCAAGAGTGACATTATTCCTAACCTCAAATCTCATTTTACTCTTATATGCTTTACTCTTACATTGCACTATGGTCTCATTATTGGCATTGTTTTATAACAATTGTAAACAAAATAACACATAATTTTCACTAATGGATTCGCTACTACAAGGAGTGTAACCTAGCACGAGACATCCCATTTATTTTCTCTTATACACTGTAGTATTAAATGCATGTTGCAACCAAGACATCCACTTGTGTCATTTAAATCCCACCATGAGATCAATCATAGGAATATCACCTACTACCTTTATTTGGTTTTGGGCCACTCACATGGGTAACAAGACCATTTTTTTGTTTTCTACACTTCTCTTAAGTCAACTTATTTTAAATAAAATTGCATTTGCTAAGAGTTATGAACAATTTCCACCCATAAGTTAACCCCTTAATCAGCCAAGGTTTGGTTTAATTCCAATTGCACCTAAGGATCAACGCCCAACTAAATATGATTTTAAGGTGAGAGGACATATTTATGGTAAACGACCTTCATGAAATACCAAGGTGTTATGTTGTTAGTAACCAAGGTAACACATTTATCTGTGAGGAACTAAAGAGATCATTAACAAGAGTTTAAGTCATAGGACAACTATTTCACTAGCTCCATTTGTGTCGGTCCAAGAGGGTTTGACTCTATGTTTAATGTTGGTTCCCATGAGTGCTACCTTAAGAAAATCACATTCTCCTTACTACACACATGATTTCCAATCCGGAAGGGGAACCACATACTCTAGATAATGTTTGACCACATCGTTCCTATTCGTCGGGTTCACGATGATGCCATTAAGCATATAGGTTTTGATGAAAAAACTCAAACTAGGGATCTCATTTACTTAAGCTGGGAGGTGTCATCGAGTGTGAATAGTTAAGTTCATCCTAAGGTTTTAGTTTTCTATGTTACAAGAATCACATAGGAAGAATAGTTATGCATGAATTTTATACTAGAGTTGGTTGGTTCGTTAGATTTCTTTATTACATTTTCAAAGTAAGAAACACAACACCAATTATTTAATCATCAATTGCACACTGTAATTTCACTATAAGCTATTAAGTTCAATTTCGTTTAACACAATATCCAAATTTTACAATACTAAACTTGGAATCAAATAACACCCATATATAGATGAACATTTCCCTTAAACACTAGCATCTTAAAAATGTTACAAAACTCACTAATAAACCTTTCAATACTTCGCAAAATGTAGAACTATCCTCTACAATTTTACTTAACATGTATATCCAACCCCATTTTTACCATATGCCAATTTGAATCAAAATTACACCTATAGTTAAATGCACATTTCCCAAAGCACCCCTAAAACTAACATCTCATTCATATAGCCAAATTTCAATAAATAACTTTACTATAACATAACAATACATAAAAATTTCTTTCCATTAACATACATAAACTCTAACAATATACAATGAATCACACCCACGTCGTTTCGCCATCTTACTTGCATCCCTACAAAACCATGTGAGCATGAAATCAATGATAAATCGTTGGCATGGCATCCACCTAGATCTAGCATAATTAACATTTTTAGTTTCCCATTTACATAATAATAATAATGTGCATACTAAGGGAGTGGGTTAGAGACACATATTCATTTTTTCATTTCACTTCACTTCATTTCTTAACCAAGGAGAGAGAAAGAGATAGGGAGAGAGAGAACCACTATTTTGCCAAAGGTTCAATTTCACACAAATCACTTGATAGAATTTCAAACCATTAGTTACAAGTGTCAACAAGTTTCCATGGGAGTTTGGTAACCCAACGGGGTCCTACAACTTTCTTTTTATGTTTTCTTGCTAGTTGCAAAAATGTTCAATTTAGGCTCGAAGGCTAAGAACCCACTTTCAAACATTTTCTTCCACTGAGAAAACAACCCACATGTAAGTTTCCACATGTCCTCCTATACACCAAGAATTTCCTGGAACTAATGTGAATTGAATCGGCGAACGGTTTACGATTGGTGGCCAGTTTTCCAAGGCCATCGATCGTAATTGACCTAGTTGTAAACATTCAAAAGTTAGCTCGAGGGCTCAGAAAACCACGTCCAAAACCAGCGTTCAATGGACAAACGCGCAATGAGAAACTTCCTATAAGTTCCCCTATATATGGATAATTCGTCAGAGTCGATGGGACTGAGAACTAGCAAACAAGTTTCAAATAGCGACGGATTTTTGAAGCCACCGATCGTAATTGGTCCAGTTTGACCTAGTCAAAGCTGTGACCTAAGCTATAAAATGGCTTTGCCAAACTATCAAGAAGATTGATTTTCCCGAACCGAAGGTTTCTAGTAAAAATACTATAGGTTTGTGAAGGTGGACAAGCATTTCATTGTTCATGGTCTAAACGGCAAGCCGAAACGATACCCAACTTCTCAATTTTAACTTCCTAAAAGTGCAAAATGAGGTAACAGGGCTCTTAGACGAGTGTCAAAAAGAGCACAGATGATCAATCAAGGTCAATCTAATTTTTGAAGTGACTCCTCACATAACGAGGAACACGGAAGAACTTAACATCTCTTTTCTAGATTTACGAAGGTTGATTTGCAGTCTCCAAAAAACGTGATTTATTGGTTTTAACAAGGGAACGATCAACATATTTACATGGAACTCAACCTTAACTTGTCAATAAAATGGTGTTATAGTAATCTAGTTTGGTTATGAAGTTTGTTATGTCGTCACAAAATGAGGATTTAAGTCCATGGTTGACTACCAAGGGATTATTTGAATTACGCAAGTTACGATATGTCGTTTTATTGCTTTGAAAACAAGTTTATTTAAAACAATCAAATCTATGATAATCTTATGGTTTAAAATTTTATTTCATTGCAAACGAAAAATTAAAGAACAAGAATTATGAAAGATAAGGACGGATGAACCATTCCTAGGAGATATTTGCATCCAAGTGTATGAGGTAATCCACGCGGATTCACTCACACTCTAATAGGCTTCATCCCTCTACCAAGCATTATGTAAAATGGTTTGCATGCATTCCAAAAACTTCTCCACTTTTGTACATGTCACAAAATGCGAGTAGAGGTTATCGAGTTGAGTTCCACATCAGCTACTTGCATTTCTTACAACCTTGGAAGACCTTGTCACCCAAACCATTTGTGCAAACCTAGTAAACATTGATTTCTACGAGAACACATTCTATTCAAGGCATTTTGACAAATAATTGACACGCCAAGTGCAAGCTGCCACATTTTGCATACAAAAATACCAATGCAAGGTAATACAACATCTAACAAGATTCCTCTTCCTTAAATCACCTATTTTGTACATACCCTACAATCATCGAATTCCATTTTGAGATAGGCTGGGAGGGTGCTGGCAAAGGTTGTGGAATTTTGGATCTGCACCTACCAATCGCATTTGCTTGAAAATTTCTAAGACTTTTCAACAAACCCATTTTTTGAATACATAGCAGTCAATGTTGTCCACCCAAACCACGTTTGACAAAATATCGTGCCTATGCTACCATGTTTAGCAAACATGTCTACCGGAGCACTTGCAACTACAAAAAAATGATAAAATTCCTTTATCTTTTATGCTTAGATGGACGTCCATACCCTGCTTTGTTCTTTCTGCCTTCCAATGTGCACAAAATGTCCTTTATCTACTATTATAATATTTTCAAATCCTTTGCATATGTAGTCTCCTTAAACCCACAACAAATATTTTTGCAACAGGTCGTGGAAATCCAATGATTTATTTTTTTTAAGAGAAGAAAACAGGGGATTCAACATCCCCCACACACGTACCATTTCTAGCTCGAAACCCTTCCAACATTTGTTGAAATGAACGTCTATGCCTTGTTACAGAGCTCGTGGTCAAAATGGCGACTCCATTGGCAGTGGTAAGAAAATGCAGGGGATGGTCAACAGAGAGTTTCACGCAGAGGAAGAGTGTAAGAGACAAATCTTGTAGAGACATAAGCGGGATAGCAAGAAAGGGCACTTTCAATGTCATAATCAATACAACAACTACTCGATTCCCACACAACCCGCACCCACTCCTCCTACCACCATTAACTGTGTTCATCCACCAACTCACCATTAATTTCCTGCATCTGTCCACTTCAATAAAATTTATTTATTTTTTAATTCCTTTTTTATAACAAGAAGCGTTTTATTTTATCACCCTTTTAAATTTTGATGGGAAGTAAATTGGGCATTACACTTCTAGAAATAGAAGCCTCTACATTTAGAGGTGAAGATATGATTAGGATTAGGATTAGATTAGGTTTAAATAAATATGATTAGGGATGTGATTTAATGGAAAGTGGGTGTAGGGATGTGTAGGGTAGGTGGTAGGTAGATATAGGAGCATTAAATTCCTATAAAATGTTAATGAAGGATTATGATGATAATATAATAAAATATTAATGATGAAAATGGGATATTGGATGAATAAAAAGGATTAATGATGGAATGTTGGGATAAATGATAAATGATAAATGATAAATGGTGAATATTAGATAAATGATAAAGGGTATTAATAATAATTAATCTTGTGGTTAATTATTGTATGGATTTAGATAATGTTGCAAGACATATTAGTCGTAATTAAGCATGTCGACATTTTAGATGTCTATAGTCTTTTTGATAATGAATTAAATAATGGGAAAATGTTGGAGTTATTCAGAGATTATCCCATTAAAGAAAAAGAGACCTTTGACATCAAGATAGGTATTACAACCCATAATAGTAATTAGGAAATTGATGAGTTTCCTATTTTTGTCGTGTCCTTGTGTTTATACTCCTTTTAAGAGGATGAGACACAATGTGATCAATGTCGCAATCATTATATCGGCGAGAAGGTTAAAAAAGAAGTGGTTTATGTGAAACGGGTCGTTTTGATGAAAGGTCAAGTGCTCATCAACAAGAAGTCTTTGTTGGTCTCAAAAATTGTAGAAATCCAACCATGGATCGATTCTCAAAATCATATCGGAGAGGAAATTGCATATGGAGAATCAAGGCTTTTAAAGAATTCGGGTGAAATCGTGATTTTTATGAGTCTTGGGTAACCAAGAGCAAGATTTTTGGTGGCAACAATGTTGAATCAAAGGAATGGTTGAATTTGAAAATGATGTGGAAAAGGAGAAATCACTTCGAGATAATAAGGATGAAGATAGATTTGAAGAGCACTTCACCTTGGATGAGGCTCATATATGTTGATTTGAGGAAAGACGTGCGACATTCACTTTCCCTAGCACATGGGTATCCTTTGTCTCATGTGTTTCTCCAAAGCATTTGAGTAAGAGATCTTACTTTCTTGAACACATCAATGGTTTATTGCATTATTGTCATGTTGTATTACCTTAGGGAAGGTAACATTTGGAGCAGAGTAGGTATTGAAAGCATGGTGTCCTCTACATGTTTTAACTTATTAAGATTTTGGTTGGTTTTTATTTCCCGTGTGTGCGTGTTTTATTTCAATTTTGGTGTGTTTCCTTTCTCTTGTATTCCTCATTTTCATTTGTGGGTCTCCTCTTTACTTCTCCTCTACAATTCAAGCTATTGAAAGGGTCATGTTTATGTTAGTGACTCCGTAGCTCAATAGATAAGGCATTGGTGTAAACCAAGAGATTCTAAGGTCCATAGATTTTTTTATTTCAGTCATGTTGAAAATCTAAGTCAAGCAATCTCCTCGAGCTAGAGTGGCTATTATCCCCAAATTTGAACTTAAGTGAAAATTTGACCACCAAGAAAATTTGGTCGTGATCTATCAAATTTAGTCAATTTGAAGTTGTGAAATGAAACTTATAAGTCTAAAGGGTTCAAGAAATCAAATTTTGGCTAAGTTTTGAATGAGTCAAGGAAAGGGTAATTTCAAAAGTTGCGAGCATAAAAGCAAATTTTTAGCTACAAAAGTAACCCAAAACCTCAATTCAAAGTTTTTACTACAAAAGCAACCTGAAATTAGTCACAATTTTGAACTACAAAAGCAGCCCGAAACCTCAAGTCAAAGTTCTAGACTATAAAAGTAACCTAAAACCCTGCGTCAAAATTCTAAACTATCGAGTAGGGTTGATTTTCAAGTACTAGATTTTGAGCCTATGAAAACTTTGAGCAAAAGTGTAAAAATGCAAATTGTATCCCGATTCCCAAATTCGAAATGCAAAAAAATTAGTATGTTCCAAAGGTCATGAGAACCTCAAATTCTGCGAGAAATACACCAAGGGCACTACCCACAAACCCCACTAGGGGTTGTCGCCCCAGATCCTACTCTAAGAACCAAAAAGAACAAATATAATTATTCGAAGAAAGCTGCGTCGGTATAAAAGGTCATAATATTTAAGGCACAAGTCAACAAGAAAATGTGTGGGTGCAAAATCCTAATTTGTAATTGTTTATTGGCCAAGTCACTATTGCAAATTTTAAGTCGTCCATTGTTGTATTTTGTAAGTTACATTATTTTGTAAAAATGGTTTTGCAAGCAGTTTATATTTTTAGTTAATACAACTTATCAATATTAAGTTAGTTACTCGTCTATAAATGTGTTGAATCCATTTGTAGGGAACTTTTACATACATGGATATTTTTACTTATTCAAAGGGATTGACTTTGAGAGAATTATGTAGACAATTTGTTTAGGATCTTTGGAAAGACTTGGCGCTGACATTTTAATACTTTTTAGAACTTTTGGGAATTTGAATTGCTCAAATCTTGGACGGATTTTTGGAAAGATTTTGTGTTATCAACAATTGTGTACAAAATCTTATTTGGAAAAAAAAAAGGCATGAAACTTTGTATTCATTTTCATGAAAAATACAATGAGATTTTCTTAACAGTGTCATGGTTTTTTTTATGGTAGCATGTGTTTTTATGTCATGTCTTTCTTTATGTTATTTTCCATGCATGCACGATTCCAATGAGAATTGTTTCTTTTATTAAATGATTTCCCTATAAACTAAAATAAGTCCTAATTTTATTTACTCGAAATCTAAGTTTTCCTCTCCAATTTCTATTCTTTTCTTCTCATTTTTCAGTTTATATTCCTTTCTCCAAGAGTAAAACCTCACTAATGCAAGTTGATTAATGTAGATATTGTACTTATTCTTTCTTATTCGCTTTTTTATTTTCAATAAAAGGTCTCCCTCATAATAGATGAGGGATTTTATTCCTCTTGTCAAAATGCAATGATTTGCTTGTAACAAAATATTTTGCCAACACACCCAATAACGCATGAACATATTTTAATAGTTTGTCACATCATATACAACATTTACTTACTAAACAATTTAATCCCATCTTTTTCCAACGAATGAAAATCAAATATTATAATTTCATATAATTTATCTATAAATATAAATTACCAAATATATGATTTATTGGTAATTTTTCCCCTTATTCCCACATTTGATAATAGTACCATGTCATGCTCTCAATATTTTACATTTTTTTCAATTGAATCAATAACTTAACTTTACGCATAGGTAGGATAAAGACCATGTGTAATATTCTCCAATAATTTGTATTTATAACACATTTGCCAATTCTTCATCAATTAGGCAGGGACCATTCACATTACAACCTTCTTGTTGATTATTTAGTAAATTTCGATTTTATCAAAAAAAGGTTATAATTTAAATAATAAGACAAATTGATACAACATACAATACAGTGATAACTAAATAAAGAAAAATTATACAGCAACTATAAAAGACATTTGGCATTTTATGCATTTATTCTTGATACAATATGTTATTATCATCGTAACATGTCATTATCATTACATGCCATTTAAATACCAACACAATTTAATATTAAAGCATATGGCCTAACTATAAAATAACTCAAAAAATCGGATATTTTAGGCATTTCACACACTATTTTTGATACAAGTATGTTACTATCATCATAACATATCACTATCATTACATGTGATTTCAATACCATCACAATTTTTTTCAAGAACAAGTACAAACTACATAAAAACGAAAACCATACAATAACTCAAAAAATTGGATATTTTGGGCATTTCACACATTTATCTTTAATTAAAAAAAAAAAATGTGTTTACTACCATCGTAACATATCACTATCATTACATACTATTTCAATACCAGCGCAGTTTTTTATACAAGAGCAGGGACAATCTATATAAAAACTAAAAATATCAAATATTTAAGCTTTCTCACATTTATTCTTGACGCAATATGTGCTACTATTGTCGTAACATATTGTTATAATTATCATTGTTATTACATACTCTGTCAATTCCAACACAAGTTGTTTTATAAGGGCGGGGACTAGCTGCTACTAAACCTTATATTAGTAAAATGATACGATAATATTAAAAGGTGTCATGAATGATTGATTGAAACCGGCAACAGTTACATCTTTAGACTGTGTTTTTTAAATTTTCCTTGAATAGGAAAGAAAGCCAAATGGTGGGAGGAGGCTGGAGTAACGCTAGGGCAATATGTTAGTTTTGATCATTTGTGATCAAATATTTAAGAATTTTAAGTACTGTTGGTATGATTACTCTCAAAATATAGATCAGAATATTTTAAATCCACCAGCAGCATCTTTGGAATTGCTTTTGGCATCGCTCAAGTAGCATAATTGCTTTTGGTCAAATTAGATGATGCAATGTCTGGATCCTGGCCCCTAATAAGATAAACATGAACACCAGTTCGAGAAAGAATGACAAACATGCAATACAAGAATGCAAATTACAAACTTTGTAAATGAGGTGGTCAAAAGTGAACACTTTGGATCATTCAGCAGACTTGAACACAACGAAGTTCAAACATGCTACATCCTCACATGTAGAGCAGTTCTTCAGTCAAATAGGATGGTCCTAGGTTTGAACCGAATCTCCTAACAAAATGAGCGAGTACAACAATTCATGAATAAAAAGACAAATATGAAATCAAAAATGCAGATTGGAAATTACATAAATGATGAGAGATCACAAGTGCAACACTTGCAAGCATTCTGGAATCAGTAGAATAAAATGCCACAGAGCTCCAACAAAACCATATCCTCGCATGTAAAGCATCCCCAGCTGGTCCAAGGTGAGCCGTGGACTTCCAACAATGTAAACATGAACACCACTTCAGGAGACTATTATGCAATACAAAAATGTAAATTACAACAAAAATAAGGAGGTCAAACATGAACACTTTTGAGCATCAGAACAAACATAAATGCTGCAATGTTCAATCAAAACCACATCTTGCATGTAGAGCAGCCCATCAGTCAGATTGAATGGTCTAAGGTTTGAATTTTAACCTCCTAACAAAATATACATGAACACCAGTTCAGGAATGCAATATAAAAATGTAAATTACTAACAACAAAAATGATAAATAAGAAGGTTAATGCTGAACATTTTGAAGCCTTACATAGCAGCAAAAAAATTTAAAAACTCCTCACATGTAGAGCAGCCCATCAGTCACTCAGGATGGTCCAAGATTTGAACCTAGCCTCCTAACAAAACAAAAGACAGTTCAAGAAAGAAAAACAAAAATGCAATACAAATATCAAATATGTAAATTACAAACTACATTAATGATATATAAAGACAGACCAAAGGATGCTTTGGAGCATTCAATGGACTTGAATGACGTGAAGTTAAAACAAAACCAAATAAATATCGGTCAGCTTGGATAGTCCCAGATTTGAATTCTATCCGGCTAATAAAATAAACATGAATACCAATTCAAGAAAAAGACATGCGATACAAAAATGTAAAAAAACTAGTACGAAGTGCGTAAACAAGTATAAGGTCAAATGTCATCACTTCCAAGAATTCCGTAGAGTTAAATGCCACAAATTCAAACAAAACTACATCCTTGCATGCACATGGAATTGTCTGTCAGATGACCAAAGTAGTTCAAGCCTCGAGGAATAATGAAAATAATATTCAACATGACATTTACGAGTAGATTTTAAAAAGAAGATTCTAAAATCAACAACATTATTCACATCGGACATCGACAAATACTTTAACATGGCAGTATTTCTATAAAAAACAGAAAAACCTAACACACTACTATTTCAATAAAGAAAGTTCCAGCAATGAATGATTATTGGGGAGAATACTCGAAGTAAAAGGAGGAGACTTTGTTGGTAATGGAGGTATTTTTAGGGTACATTTGGGATGCTTGGTCAAGCATTGAATGACTGTTTGCTCTTCTACACAAGTGCTAAAAGTGCTATGGGCTATTCCAATCAAGAACTTGCTTCACAAGTAGATTCTTTAGTCTCTACCAGCTATACAATAACTCAATTCAGAAAACCTTCAAAAAGAATGCCTTTAATATGTAAGGATGTTTTTCAAATGGTTTAACATTTGTAATTACTCCAGAGAAAAGCATCAAGACAAATTAGTGCTTTCCACAACCCAGTTTCTGTAGAAGATAAATTTTGTCAATCCCTGCAAGAAACTTGTCAGGCCAGAACATGTCTGGCTCAGGCAACTCACTGATACTATTAACATTAGTAGCCCTTTCAGTTAATTAATGAAATATTGGTGACAAAATTCTGAAAGCAGACCACAAATATGCAAAACATATTCAACTCTCAAAATCAAATATCTTCTCAATTGTCAAAACGGATTTTCTTTATTGGCCTAGTGGTCCATAGTCACCACTACAACTTGAATTCCTCAGATGTATTGATGACATTTGCTACCTAGTTTGTCTAGAACTTTTGCATCAAACAAGCACAAATGACTGATGAACATATGATCCCCTTCTTTAAACACAATGACCCTTCACAACTAAAAAATTTGGTCTAAAACATCCTCAACCCCATTTTAATGGTAAAATCACCAAAAGTGAAATACAGAATTTTCAGTAATTAACTTGATTGTGTTAAAAGTACAAAAGCAGTGGCTATCTAATCTGGTCCAACGTTAGTAGCACCTGCCTTGAATCATATGAGTTAACAAAAACTTTCAAAATAATAAAATGTGCTGCCTGCAAATATGCAGCCGGCTGTTGTCAATGATCCTGATCTTCAATCATCAAGGAATTTCAATCATAAGGTAAAGACGTACTCAAGCAAGAATTTTCTGAACGCAAAACTTTCATGCACATTGGCAGATTCTGTCGAAGTTTAAACAGACTCTGGGTCAGATTTTTGGGGTGAGACTGTGTCTTCTTCCAACTTTGGAGTTTCAGGCTGCACCGTAACAATGCCACACCAACCTCAAGAATAAGTATAACTCAAAATCTTACAAATTAACACGTTAGGCCAAGTATTATGCAAGAGTCAAATAAAACCAAACTGCTTTTTGTACATGTCAGAATACAATTTATATTAAGACTTGCCAACCAAGTTATAAATCATGATTCCAATAGAAAAAACAAAAATGTTATAAGTGTAATTGCCAAATTTACATCCAATAACCAGACTGAGGCATTTAGACAGCATTACCAAACAACCTTAAATGACAATCAGTCTCGAGAGAGGCTTGCCTTCTCTGCTGTTGGTTTCTTGCCCGCGTATCGCTGAAAAGACGAGCAATAAATAAAAACTACAGTTAAAATTAAAATATGGAGCCAAAATGTACAACAAATGCCTTCCGTGTAGGAAAGCCACATGTTGATGAACTTAGCTATACGTTATGAGTTCAGAAACACTACCTGCTTGCCTACAGAAAATGGTACATATTTGTACTTGATCATGTGCAGTATCTGCCGCTTCATCGTTAGCACAAAAGCACAATCCAGTAGAACAATAATATTGGCCAAAAGACTGGGACATCAAATATTGAGGAGAATGTCATTGCAAAAGCAATAACAAATGCCTTTGTTATAGAGTACCTGTAAAACACGCATATAAAACAGTGTTCAGTGCAGTCTCATCCTTCTTTTAAGTCATACATAATCACCTTTAGTATCATAATTTGAGAAAGCTAATATACCACTGGAAAAAGTAAGTATGTACATAGTTTGGCATGCATTTGCATAAAAGTAATATGACTCTGCACCTGCCATAGAAACCACTTATGCACTAACAGTGTGATGAATAGGACTCCAACAATGTAAATAATCATAGAACACTGTGGGCAGTTATAATGTAGGGAAAAAGAAGCTTAAGGAGAAAGCTTACAGATCATTGATTTATTATTAATTATTAAGCATGCTTGTATTCATCAGTATTTTGGTCACAGTACTTACCGTAAGTGAATTTGAAAAATATAATTCTGAGCTGAAAACAATCACACAAAGCCAGTTGGCTTGAAATTGGACTTCGTTATCATTGACAACCTATTCAAAGTCATAATATGCAATTTAAACTTATGGACCATATTCTGATGTGGAATTATATAATGGCTGGAAGTTAGAATACATCAGCAACAAAGGACACACAGAACATGCCAGAAAGAAAACACATATGCCAAATAGTCAGTGGTACAAAAGCCCACTCTTTAAATGTTCAGTTCATCATACGAATGTATTTTGTCTAGTGAATGTGTTACAGGACCTTAACTTGAAGATACACCAATCAACCAAAGATGCCAGCAGGCATGTGTTGTCTTTAGGCAAGATATGGTTGGTGCTGATAATAAATATCTCTCTCTCAGGATAGCAAAATTGTCATGCAAAACTGCTGTCTATGGTATGCTTTGACAAGCTGCCATAGTTTTTCTTCACCAGGTCCACCACCATGGGAGCTTAATAACACTATCTTCCTCTTTCTTGGTTCGTTCCACTCTCTGGATTTGTAAGACACTTCAATGCACAATATATCATGAAGTATGCAGCAGACACTAGCATCATGACTCCTGTAAATGATTGTCTCTTTCACGGGCACTGTTCTGGTGAGCTTTCATATCTCATGTAATTTAATACGTGATGTGCACAAACCAAATCTAGAAATCTAAAAAAAACCACAAAGGACATGTATACATGATTTGTATTGAGGTTCATGGGCTTGCCATAAAAATGAATATAAATAGAAGTTACAATGACTCAAAACTTCAAGATTGTAATGCTATGCTATGACCTTTCAGCCTCACAATTTTACCTCACAGCTTTCAAATAACTATGGCTCATACTTTCATTAAATGATGTGATTAAGTCCAGATGACAGAAAATCAGATATCATGTGAGTCAACATTATGTCACACATGAATGATACTATTGATAGAGGATGCAGATGTAACATCCCCAGTCAGCACCAACATATGTACCTATTGACTTTCAAATAACTACGGATCATACTTATATTAAATTATATGATTAAGTCCAGATGACAGAAAAGAAGATAGCATTTGAGCCAACATTATGTCACACAGGAATGATACTCTCGATAGAGGATGAAGATGTAACATCCCCAGTTAGCACCAACACATGTACCTGTTGACTTTACACCATTGCACAAGTGTTGCTGCCTAGATATGCATATAGTGCACTGAGCTTAGGAGACAAAGATGCTCATACTTCGGAGTTACAAGGAATCTTAGCATAGAGGCCATAACAGGGTTACACGGAATCTTGAAATAGGAATTGCACGGAGGAAAGGGAGTTATAGAGCATACTGGTGTCATAGACAGCTACAAAAGTAATGAGGAAATTACAAAGTATCTTAATGGCATCAGGAGCTACAGATATTTTTTTCATAATGAGGAAGTTACAAGAATCTGTGGAGGAATGTCTAGACGCCTTGGCAATCTTGGAATGGTTTTACAGGGATGGTTTGTGTAAGAATGCTTGTGGCCAAGTGCAGAAACACTACTCTATAATCAGGCCTAAGTCGGCATCCATACCTTCTCAGAACAAGTTCTTTTACTTCTGGTGTTGCCTCAAAATGCAACTTGAAATACAATAATGTTCTTTTCAGATTTGGTGATTCTCTAGAAATTTCAAATTTTTGTACTGAAAAAATAAAATCCAGATTTCAGTTTAATTTCAGCTTTCCTATAAACAAAATTTATTGTCTTCAATTTTCTCCTATTATCAAAATATGCTTCTGCATTCATTCAGCTCTTATCTACTGTTCTTTAAATTTTTCAACCCTAGTCTGTCATTATCCCAGCTATAGCAGAAATTCTTTCCAGATATGACTATTGGATTTTCAATCTATTAGCAATTTACAGACATTTGGAACACAAAGGTGGTGTCAGAGCCATAACATCTCACCAGAACTTGACCTATTTAAGGGCTCATTTTTGTTATATGGTAATCCTCTGATCTAGTATGGCAACAGGGTGGGGGTCGGGGTCATACATCTCAAGTAAAAACACATGTAACAGACTATAAGCATTAGCATTTGGTGCCAACATATGCCTATGGGTCACTGGGCCAATGTCATCCAATATCTCAAATTCTCTGCAATATTTAGGCTTGAGCTTGTTGCAGCTCCGGAGCTTCAACAAGCTTCTTTTGGGCCTCACTTTCAACACCTCTCAGTCACCTACTTGAAATTCCCTTAGCACCCTACATGTATCAGCATAGCACTTCTGTCTATCATGGGCATCCTTTATGCCTCACCTAATCTTAATGACATACAACATAGTCCTCGACTACATTCACCAGCTTTGGCCCAACCAAGAGTTTGGTCCCAAGAAGACTCCGCCTTAAAGGAGTACCAGAGTTTTAAAGATACAGAACTTCAAATAGGCCCGGTACCGAAGTTGTATGCTACTCATTCTTGTAAGCAAATTACACCAACTGGAGATGATCCTCCAACTTAGAATAGATGGCTTATCCATCCATCACATACATTCCTAAGCATATCCTTAATAACTTGATTTACTTGCCTCTATTTGGCCATTCATTTAAAATGATATGCCGTATTAAAGATCAACTTTATATAGATTGATTCAAGCATTCCCTCCAAAAAGCAGGAAATAAACTTAGAATAATGATTCAACAGGATCTTTTAGGATATATCTGCAATATCAGGAGCATTGTGTCCACTTTACTGGAGAAAAATGGGTTACTTATGTTAGCTTATCCACCGCTGTCATGATGACATCATGTACCTTAGTCATCTTAAGCAGTCCCATTATAAAATTTAAGCTAATAACATCCCATTTACACTCAAGGACCACTGGCAATTGCAACAATTTTGCTGAAATGTTGATGTTTTTCCTTCAATCTCTAGTAATCAAGGTGCCTGACAACATACTCAACCACATCCTCCATTTCAAGCCACAAATATCAGTTTCTCAATAATAATAATCATCCAATATCCCAAGATATATGATTATCATAAGATTCCTTCAAATCAATTTACATCATATGATTCTTTCAACATCAAATTTCCTTTGGTCTTTTGAATTTGGCATCTAGATTTTATTCTTATACTCAAGGAACCCATCTTCTCTGAGCCAATATCCTTCAAACATTTTCCTTTTTGTAGGCATCCATTTGCTTGAATCCTTACTTGACCTACAAATAAAATTTATCTTCGAGCAAGTTACTCTTTACCTCCTCATTAGGGTAGCTTGGAAAAAGCTCATATCAACTAATTCTTGCCTTCTAGTTGAGGCATCAGAAACCTTGTTTTTTTCCCTTAATATAATTGATCTCAAAATCATATTCGTTGAGAAAGTCATGCAACCTTCTTCATCATGCTCCTAGTTGTAGTGGTGGGCATGAAAGCCTACCGCTGAAGACAACAGTTCGAATTCAGGTGACAAGAATGCACAACTCTTTTACCAGAGAAGATCACGAGTATATGCCATGCTGGTGATGGTTTGTGTCTTGATTATTGCTTGGCTTCAGTTTGGTTACCAGCTAGGTGTCACTTTTGAATATCTGGTTCTAGGAATTTTTCAGTTTTTATTTCCAGTTTACTTCAGAAGACTTCGATAGTGCTCTACTTTTGAACCTTTCAGTATTAGGCTATCTGTTAGTGAAAGTCATATAAACTTTCTCAGTTTTTGAATTGGGTTCATGGTGAAATTTTCTGTAGGGAAACCTGAAATTTGGTTGGTTTGATGACTCTGATGGCAGTGACAGTGTGAAATGCCCGAAGGTCTGTAGAGATGGAATTGGTAACTGATGTACTTTCATTCCATGTACTATAATATTTTAGTTTTTGCTTTAAAAACATGCAACAAATGTTGCAAAAATTATATTAGGTTTAAATAATGTTTATTGTTAGTCACTTAGTGACTGCATTTGTTGTATTTTATCCATTAAATTAGAAATGGGGCAAATGCAAAGCAGACGGAAGAAGTTCATTCGGATTCATGAATTTTATCAGCTTATATGTACATTCAGCCAGTATGTATATAAAATAAACATTTAACTGTAAACTGACATTTAGATATGGACATTTTCTTTCTTATACTTAAAGTTATATTTTATGTATATATTTCCAGCATGTTTGGGAGTGATTTCGGACATCTAGGAGCTATAATGCAGATTCAAGGTTTTGGAGGGTTCAATCAGATTTGAGACGTAGCCAGATTTCAGGGTTTCAGACTTAAGCCAGATTTCAGGGTTTCAGGATTTCAGGTCATGGTAGGTATAAAGGTAGCATGACCTATTGCAGTATACCTTGAAATGTGAAATTACAATTATATTTCTTTTAGTAATGAATTCTTCATGAATTTTATCTTCCATTTTTTATTAACGAATTTCGTATTAATTTTATCTGCCACGAATTCGATGCGGTGACTTAGGTTACAGTTCTATATTATTTCAATGTCTCGTTTATGATTGCTATTTGGCAATGCCTTGAGTTTTCATCCAACATCTTTCCACTTGTGCACTCACCATCTTCCTGGTTGTTTTCTTCAGCAAAACTATTGGTTATGAACTCCAATCTTTGTGTTGCATTTCCACCTCATATTAGCGATCGAATTGCATGATAGACATACAGTGATTTGTAATATGTACAAGCCCAAACTTTTACCTAAGTTCCAAGTAGCTGTACCAGATATTCCCTCTGCCCCAACTAAGGTCAGACTTGTTCGATACATGTATAGCATTTCATATCATCCTGTAAAGGCAATTTCCAATCCAGCCAAATGAATGCAGTAAAAATAAGCATAACAGATACATAGAAAATATAGAAAAGTGAAGATTTATCAATATAAGCTGCATCATATATATTGATCTCAAATGCATGTTTTTACTGACCTTTACTGTTATACACTATCATGGTACCATGACAAACCTAAGTCGCCACTTTCAAATTCGTGTCTGAATTTGTGGAGGATAAAATTCATAAGAAATTTGCGACTAAAAAAACAGAAAATAAAATTCGTGATAAAATTCGACTAAAAGAAATATACTTGTAATTTCACATTTCAAGGTATACTGCAATAGGTCATACTACCTTCATACCTACCATGACCTGAAATCCTGAAACCCTGAAATATGGCTAAGTCTGAAACCTGAAATCTGGCTAAGTCTGAAATCTGATAGGACCCTCCAAAACCTAGAATCTGCAATTATACCTCCTAGATGTCCGAAACCACTCCCAAACATGCTGGAACTTGGAAGAATATATGTAAAATATAAGTTTAAGAAAGAAAATGTCCATATCAAAATGTCACCTTATAGTTGAATGTTTATTTTATGTGCGTAGTAGCTGAATGTACAAATAAGCTGATAAAATTTGCGAATCCAAACAAACTTATTCTGGCTGCTTTCAATTTACCGAATTTCGAATTTAATGGATAATCATAAAATTCGGTGAATGTGGTGACTAAGACTGGCAATATTTTATTCATCTGAGCATTCTGCACATGGCATTCTTTTGAAAGATATGAATATCTCTATTTTATGGTAGTTTCTTCGATTTAGCTTTCTATTTATGTATATATGCCTGTATAATTTATTAATATTGCAGAAGGAAATGATCACTGCTCTTCCACAGGCGACTGTTACCATTTGTCTGTTATGGTCAAGTTATGTCAGCATGTAACGGTCCATCTTATCACCTCGAGTCATATGTAGATGTCCACACCTCAAAGGAATTGAACATAGATACTTCCAAGGAAAACTAGTACCAACGCTATCCTATGCTATGGATTTGTTGGTGCAGTATAGGGTAGAGCGCTGAGCAGGCCTTGACTGAGCAAACTGTTGGCCTTGGGGGTACCACAGACCATAGAGCTGAGATATGCGTTACCATAGACCACAGAATTGGATCGGCAGTATCCACAATGATAGCTTTTGAGTCATCACTTGGATCGACTCTGTAAGCTGACTATTGATCTTTCATGCATAGGGGTCCTTGGACAACTTTTTGTGGCAGAAAATAAGCAGTGTTTAACCTTGTAGAGGTGATGGACCTTTCAAAAGAAATGAACTATGTTGCCAGGATACGGATACGAGTATCGGTTTGGATACGGATATGATACGCGGATACGTCAATTTTAAAAACCCTTGGATACGATACGTCTTGGATACGTCCGTACATATATATTAAAAAATTAAAATATATATATATATACATCTACTCATTTTACTCATTTTTAGTCCATAAAAAACTGAAATAGTAATACAAAACTTGAATCAATGTTCAAAACATTCAATATACTTAAGACTTTGCATTTTTATTGATCATGTGGCTGCCATACATATGATATACGAATATCATGTCAACATGAATACGAACAAAACTTGAAATTTGAAAAATATACTAGGATCCATGTTCAAATTTTCAAAACATACAATATAGTAATATACTTAAGATTTTACATTTCATTGTTCATGTGGCTGCCATACATATGATATAGGAATACAAACAAATCTAGAATATATCATCTAGATTTTCCTCAAAATCAAGTTCTTGTGTGCCACTTGCGCTAGCTCCACTCTCATTAACTCCACTCTCCGCTAAGCTCTTCACAAATCTTCTTTGGCTCTTTGCTCATTCACTTGCAAAAAGACAATAAAATTGTTTGTGTGATTTCAAATGAGAGGGGTGGGTGCTTTTTATAACTTTTTGTGGGGGAGAGGGTGTATTATTTTATTCATTTAGTGTTTAGGGTTTGGTTTTAGAGAGTAGAAAAGTCAAAAAAATTTAAAAAAATGAAATAAAACTTTAAAAAGACGCGCGTTATTTGCAGGATACGTGCTCGATATGCATAGTATACATCGGGATACGTCACGGATATGTCTCGTACCTAAGTTGCACGGATACGTCAAAATCAAGTTCTTGTGTGCCACTTGCGCTAGCTCCACTCTCATTAACTCCACTCTCCGCTAAGCTCTTCACAAATCTTCTTTGGCTCTTTGCTCATTCACTTGCAAAAAGACAATAAAATTGTTTGTGTGATTTCAAATGAGAGGGGTGGGTGCTTTTTATAACTTTTTGTGGGGGAGAGGGTGTATTATTTTATTCATTTAGTGTTTAGGGTTCGGTTTTAGGGAGTAGAAAAGTCAAAAATTTAAAAAAAAATGAAATAAAACTTTAAAAAGACGTGTTTACTGCAGGATACGTGCCTGATATGCAAGTATACATCGGGATACGTCACGGATACGTCTGTACCTAAGTTGCACGGATACCGAAACCCCCCGCAAATCTGCGCAGGATACGTATCCGATACGGATACGGGTCGGATCACGCCCGGATCCGTATGGGATACGCCGAGATACGTGGCGGATACATCTGTACGTATCCGCCACGTATCCGGGCCTATCCCGTACGGATCCAGGGCGTATCCAGCTCTAAAAACGTTTTTTAAGTTCTATTTCATTTTTTTTTAATGTTTGACTTTTCATATGTATGGCAGCCACATGAACAATGAAATCATAAATGTAAAATTTTAAGTATATTGTTTGTTTTGAAAATTTGAACATGGATCTAGTTACTAGTATATTTTTCAAATTTCAAGTTTTGTTCGTATTCATGTTAACATGATATTCATATATCATATGTATGGCAGCCACATGATCAATAAAAATGCAAAGTCTTAAGTATATTGAATGTTTTGAACATTGATTCAAGTTTTGTATTACTATTTCAGTTTTTTATGGACTCAAAAATGAGTAAAATGAGTAGATGTACATAAAAATATATATATATATATATATATATATATTATTTTTAATATATATGTACGGACGTATCCAAGACGTATTGTATCCAAGGGTTTTTTAAAATTGACGTATCCGCATATCATATCCATATCCATATCCAAACGGATACTCGTATCCATATCCCGGCAACGTAGGTCTATATGTATCCGTGACATACCCCGATGTATCCTGTGCATATCAGAACGTATCCGTATCCATTTCGTATCGTATCCGTTCCCAATACGTATCAAAGGGGATTCGACGGGTTCTTGGGCGTATCCATGCTTCATAGGTTTCAAATGTTTTTATGCCATTCCTTCTTAATATTTTCAATGTACCTTGGAGATATGACAAGAACGCTCTTGTGTCATGTTTGTGTCGTGAGCTTCTCTCGCTTGTCCTATGCTTTTCTTATAGCCATTTCTTTTGAGCACTCTAGTAAGTTTTTGTCTTCGATTCCATATGTTTGCTTATCTGATATTCTTAATGCTGGTGAAGAGTGTGTTGAGCTCGCCATTCTTCTAGGATGGATGATGATGAGAATCTGCTTTGATATACATGTTTGTATGTGTTTTCTTTCTATAGGTTTGGTGTGAGAGGGAACCATCTTTCTTATGATTAGTACATCTAGCAACAGGTGTTTTCCTCCTCCTCGCACCTCCATTGTGAATTGTATATGCTCGATAGTGAGTTAAGGCCATCTAGAAAACTATTAAGGTAATTCTTGCCATGTTCCCATTTTACATTTGTATCATCTACATATTCGAACCACCTTTTCGGTTTTAAATGAAATGAATTTATGGTCTTCTTTTCAAAATTTTCCACGAACAAGTTAGCAACAATGGGGATAGTGGAGAGCCCATGGCAACACCTTTTGTTCATAAATTTCATCTAAGAAACTAAAACATGTTGATCTCAAACAAAATTGGACCAATTTTTCTATCACACCATCCGTCACTTTACTAACAACACTCATCACTTCATTGAGAGGGATTTTTGTTTATAATGATACCGCATCAAACCTCACGAGAAACTTTTGATTAACCACTTTTTGATCCTTACGCTTATCTATGAATCTTGTTTCCCTACACGGAGTTCAATTTACCTACTAGGTAACTTAATAAATTTTATGTAGGAGAATTGATAGCATCTAGTTGACTAGTTCTACTATAGGTCTTAGTGGCACTCCTAGTTTGTGAACATTGGGAAACCTGTTTTTTCTTAGCATTATAGTGTCCTCAGGGTTTAATTTTAATTTTAGTTTGAGATCTTAGCATTATCAACTCTCTTGTAACTTTGTTCAAAGCGTCCTTATTCACTCGTTTGTAACTTCTGCTATTCTATATATGGTCTTTCATCTTACTAACATAATCTGATGTATTGAGAAAACACTGTTACATTGTAACATTTTGTTTGTCGGCCTTGAGAACTAAGATTCCCTTGTTATGCTGATTTTTTCTAATGCCAGGTTCTTTGTTTGCTAGGTTGCTTTTTGGTGGTTTTGCTTTTCTTTTGTGATGTGTAATGGTTGGGGTTTTTATGGCATTCTCAATGTCAACCATGAACTTCACATATAGAATATTTTTGTGGGGCAACAGAAAATCCACATCTAGATGAAAGGTTTATAATGCCATTGTTGCTGCTTCACCCAGTGTCGTCATTGTTCATTGCATCCATAATTACTGAATCATTATAATCAACATTGTTGGGTCCATTGTTGGGAGGAGGTGCTTCAACTTCTACACTATCTATGCAAGGAGCTGAGATGTGGGGGTAGGTGGTTAGTGTAAGGCTTTATATCATATGACTGGTCTGAGCCATCCCAATTTCCAAATCCACAAACGTGTGAGAATCGCTGGACTCATTCCAACTGTTTGAAAGTATTAAGGCCTTGCTGAGTGCTTCCTTGCTGCTTAGTTTGCTTTTGGTAATCTGATATGTTTTGTCATCCACGTTTGTATCATTGTTTTGTAGGTTATTTAAAATAGCTATGTCCATTTCAGTGCAAAAATTGTAGATGCTTCCGAAGCTGTTGAGTTGTTTCTTATGGTAACTATTGTGTCACTTTTGCTTATTGTGCACTATTAATTCTGAGCATGACTGAAAATCCTTGTGGGATCTTTTAAGTTGTTAGTTGAGGTTCTTTACATCCTTTCACAGACAAACTAATGCTCTAACTAAGGTATTTAACCACGTTTGGTTCGTGTTCTCTGTATCTATCACAATCAGAATAAGTAGTAGAGCAATTAGCTTTGCATCTAACAGAATAGTCACATTAGAGGCGTCATGTATCGACAGGACACCGAGGCTTGCCATTGGTTTCAAGTTTCACCCTTGCTCCCTTTAATAGCATGGTTTTCCTCACCAAAACTCCATCTCATCATCAAAAAGAGAAAAGCTAAAGCTATGTTTCCAACATTTAGCTTATGCCCATGCTCAAATTCATGATTTATTGTAGAAAACTCAAGCCAAATACACATAGTTTCTTGATTAAAATTGAATCCCTCCACATTTTCAGATTGGGGATAAAGATTATCTGTAATTGGATAAACTATTAAACAGAGTTTTAAATCTTAGCAGCATCATGAGTTGAAACCTACTTGGTGTTGGCCTTATACCAGTTTGAAACAGCTTATAGGTTGAATCTTCCTTATCAGCTTGGAATATCTATGAACATAATTATAGTTTTTTTTTAATTAAGGGGGAAAATAAATTTCATGATGGGGGTGTACATTCACAAGAATGGATTCATGTAGGTTCAAGAATATAATATTGCATATATGATACATATGAATTGAATAAATGTTAACCCCGAATAAAAGGGTGGCTAAAAATGAATTTCCTTCGTAAATGGTTCCGTCCTGCTCATTGGAGTAAACTATATTTAGACTGTGCTTCAAAGGATCGCCCTATTCTCACTGGCCTTGGCATTATTTGTAGGGAAATCAATGGTGAGGCTATCTTTTAGTTCACTGAAATCCTTGGGGTTCAATCAAATGATGTGGTGGAAACTGTACTTACTAGGAGAGGGCTTTGGCGGCTTGGGTAAAAAGAAATGGACTCCTTAAGAGTAGAGGCTGATCCTCATATTCTGTCATCATATGTAGTCAATGGGAAATGTTTTCTTCCAGAAACTTGTGGTTGGCCAATTTGGCAACAATAAGTTTGAGAGGCATAAAAGTGAAACATATCCGTAGGTAATATATCTCTGTGGTTGACATTTGGTGTCAGTTAGCCACATTCCATTAACCGGATGAAAGGAATAATCGTCAATTAGAGATGCTCGCCTCTAAAGGGTGGTGTACTCAAGATAGCATTTGCTTCATTATGGAATCTCCAGCCTTTCACGTTTTTGCAGGTTTCTCTGCTTATGCCAAGGGCCATAAGATGGTCTTGAGGAATGGAGTTTTTATTGGATAAGTCTTATTTCCTTGGGTAAAAGAAATTGACTCCTTAAGAGTAGAGGCTGATTCTCATATTCTGTCATCATATGTAGTCAATGGGAAATGTTTTCTTCCAGAAACTTGTGGTTGGCCAATTTGGCAACAATAAGTTTGAGAGGCATAAAAGTAAAACATATCCATAGGTAATATATCTCTGTGGTTGACATTCGGTGTAAGTTAGCCGCATTCCATTAACCGGATGAAAGGAATAATCGTCAATTAGAGATGCTCACCTCTAAAGGGTGGTGTACTCAAGATAGCATTTGCTTCATTATGGAATCTCTAGCCTTTCACGTTTTTGCAGGTTTCTCTGCTTATGCCAAGGGCCATAAGATGGTATTGAGGAATGGAGTTTTTATTGGATAAGTCTTATTTGCCTTGTCTAGAGATTTCCTGTGAGGGCTGTTGCCAAAGCCGTGGAGAGAGCAGCCAAGTTAAACCGTGCAGGCTGCAACACAGAACCAGTGAGCCCAGCCATCGAGCAAACGAGCATCCAATCTCCAACCTCCAGGTAGGGCTTTGAATTTTTTTTAAAATATATGTTTTAATTTTTGTTTTGTTTTTTAAATATATGTTTTTTTGTTTCCTTTAGACTTTCATGTTACATATTTTATTGTTACGTTAGGTTTTTGAACTTTTTTATTATTACTTGTCTTTTATTTCTTTTGAGTTTTAACCTTTATTTTTTGTATTACGTGAATGTATTCACTAGGCTCATTTTTATAGTTTTGTATAATTAATTTTTTCATATGTTAAATTTATTAATATTTTTAATATTTTTCTTTTAAATATAAATTATTATTATATTTCTAATAAATTCTAATATTTTCTATTTTTAAGATTTTTATAAAATATAATTTTAAATATAAACTATTAAATATTAATTATAATGTTTCCTAACTTTAAGTATTAGATATTTGAAATTAATTTTAAGTTTTTTAATTATAACTTTAAGAATTATATATTTGAAATTAATTTTAAGTTTTTTAATTTTAATTATTTCAATTAAATACTAAGCCTTTATGATTTAAATGTTTATTTTGTTATTTTTTACTTGTTTATTTATTTGTTTATTTTTATTTTTAATGTATAAAAGTTTTTTTTTTTTTTTTTACAATTTCTTTTATAAAAACATATTTAATTTTATTGTTATTTTTTTAATAATTGTGAAGCGCGGGCGCACACACACATGCACACATACACACACACACGTGTGTGGGTTTATTTTTTATTTTTCATGAATAAAAAGTTTGTTTTTATTTTTTTATAATTTCTTTTATAAAAACATATCTATTTTTATTGTTATTTGTTTATTTTTATCTTTCATGAATAAAAAGTTTATTTTTAATTTTTTATAATTTCTTTTATAAAAACATATTTATTTTTATTGTTAATTTTTTAATAATTGTGAGGGGAGGGGCCCGCCCTAGAGAGAGATCGGAGGGTGAGAGGTGAGTGTACCACAATGGTCACAGAGAGACAGAGGGGAGAACTATAATAGATGGGGATGGGGTCGGGCCCCCTATCTCTAGTTCGCATTTTCATTATAGGTGTTATCTTGTCCAGCACGAGAAAGACACAGTTTACTCAACGATTGCCTTTGGGTTCCGAACTCCATATGGGGAAGGAGCGTTGTTGCTTGCGGGGTCTCGATTCTCTGCATGGACCCACTTTTCATTCCATTTGTGGGAATTTGATGATCTATAAACCGAAACCGGGTTCGCTCTCGCGATTACATATGAATGGGCATGATGAATCACTTCGTGCAATCGATGCCACAGAGATGGTCAACTCCATCATCGGATAAATAGGCGAACAAGCGACGATTTGACACCAGATATCCGGAGGTGCGGAAAAAGCTGCTGTGGGAAGCGGGGAAACCATGAAAGAACGACGATTCTTCGCGGAGGTTTTCACAGAAAGACCCTTCATTATATATAATAATTGTGAAGCATATATATATAATATATATATGCTTCACAATTATTAAAAATAACAATAAAAATAAATATGTTTTTATAAAAGAAATTATAAAAATTAAAAAAATAAACTTTTTATTCATGAAAGATAAAAATAAACTAACAATAAAATAGATATGTTTTTATAAAAGAAATTATAAAAATTAAAAATAAACTTTTATTCATGAAAAATAAAAATGTATATATATATATATTTGAATTTTGAGCATGTTTTAAAAATATATATTACTTTTGCAGGTGATTTCATGGCTCCTCAAACGTCGAAAGTTGAGGGATGGAAGCATGTGACACGCACAGGGACTGGGAATGAAATCAAATGTAATTTATGTAGCAAAGTTTTAACCAGCAATATAACCAAGGCAATGGACTACCCGCTTGGTAGAGTGGGTCCGGCTTGGTGGTGGTGTTAAAGTTTGTCCCGATGTCACGCGAAAATCATAGTAAAGTTGGAGAGAGGAACAACAATCACTTGTTGGAAAACATATAGCAATACAAAAGAAGCAGAGAATTGAAGAAGCTATTTCCAGGAACACATCAAAAGGTTTTTCCTCAAGCATGTCATCATCATGTATGCAATCAAACACATGTGGTAGTGGAACACTTCTTGGCATTTGGAAGCCAGTACAAAAACAAGATGTAGATGATGCATTAGCAGATTTGTTTTATTCAAGTGCCATTCCATTCAATGTGGCAAGGAGTCCTTTTTTTTAAAATGCAATTAAAAAATATCTGAATTTGGCAAAGGATATATTCCACCTAGTTCAGAAAGGCTCAGAACTACTCTTTTGGAAAGGTCAAAAGAGAGGGTAACTGGAAACATGGTAGGCATCAAGGCCTCTTGGAGTGTAACAGGTTGCAGATATTGAGTGATGGCTGGTCTGATATGTGTCAAAGACCCTTAATTAATGTCTTGGTGTATTGCCCTCAAGGAATATCTTTTCTGAAAGTGGTTGACACCATGAACCACAAGAAGACTTCAAAGTTTATTTTCAAAATATTGGATGAAGCAATTCAAGAAGTGGGTGAGGAAAATGTAGTTCAGATTGTCACTGATAATGCCACTAATTGTGTAGGCGCTGGAAAAATGATAATGGACAAGTATCCTCTAATCTATTGGAGCCCTTGTGTAGCTCATTGCCTGAATTTGCTACTTCAGGACTTGGCCAAATTTCCATGGGTTCATGAAGCAATTCAAAGGGGGAGGACAATTGCAAACTTCATAAGGAACCACCGCCTTACATTGAGCATTTATAGACAACATGCATCTAAGGAGTTATTGAGGCCTTGTGAAACAAGGTTTGCCTCTTTTTATATCACTTTAAAAAGAGTAGTTGAAGAGAAAGTTGCAATAAGGTCAATGATTTGTTGCAATGAGTGGGAAAGATCTACCCTTTCAACAAGCTCTAAGGGAAAGCATGCAGAACAAATTATTCTAAACAACAATTTTTGGGAAAGTGCAAACAAAGTTCTAAAAGTTTGTGAACCTATTGTGGATGTGCTTCACATGGTTGATGGTGACACCCCTTGTCTTGGCATAGTTTATGAGGCTATGGACCATTGTAAGGAATCCATTCAAAAGGCATTCAATGATGTGGAGGCAAATTACAAAGAAATATGAGATGTTTTTGATATAAGATGGAAAATGGTGCACACACCTTTACATTCAGCAACTTGTTATCCTGGAGCCTAGGATCTTTCATAATTCATATAGATAGAGAGTGATTTTGAAGTCACGGGTGGGATTTATGAAGCCATTAACAAACTTGCTCCAAATCTTGAACTTGCAAGGATAATTAGGCACCAAAAAAAGGCATTTCGAGTAGAAGAAGGGGTATTTTCAACACAAGGAACCAAGGATTATAGGCTGCTTTTTGAGGGATACAAATGGTGGAAATATTATGGATCAAGTGCAAAAGAACTACAACGCTTTGCTCTTTGAATTTTGAGTCAAGGAGCAAGTGCATCAGCATGTGAAAGGAATTGGAGTTGTTTTGATCACATCCAATCTAAGAAAAGAAACAAGTTATTGTCGGGAAAGTTAGGAGATCTTGTTTATGTTCGCAACAATTTGCGGATGTGCATGAAAAATATGGAAAAAGAATCTTTTTCTTCACAATCCCAACTTGTTGTAGAAGACTTGGAGGATGCAAATGATCCTGACTTCCTTTGTGATGAATCTAGTGATGATGATAATGTTGATGAGCCAAGTGCTCTTGATGATATGGAACTTTTTGATGTAGCAAGTAGCCTATAAGGCTATAGAGTATGTTCGCTCTTTTATGATATGGAACTTTTTGATGTACTAAGCAGCCTATAAGGCTATAGAGTATGTATGTACGCGCTTTTGGGTATGTTATACATATATATATATATATATATGTGTGTGTGTGTGTGTGTGTGTGTGTGTGTGTGTGTGTGTGTGTATATAAATTATAAATTTAAAGAAGCATTTGCATACTTATTGAAATTTAATTCTCATACATTGCATACTTATTGAAATTTATTATTTCTCTATCACAGTTATTTATCTTAGTGACTGTGATAAGATTCAAGGAGTTTTGATTGTTCATGGTGACCTTCCTTGATCCACTCAAAGACAATAATATTGTCTCCGACATATTTCCCGAAACATCATAACTAAGCAAGAAAATATGGATCCAAGCTGGCGGTGGGACGATTAGTCCGAGCACGGGAGAATACTCGCGAGTTTTGGAAAGCTATCCAGTATTTTTAATTACTAATCTATCTACAGTGATCAAAGCTCATGATTCTTTCAGAAGATTGCAAGAAGTTGCTTGGTCCAAAAAGGAGCAAAATGGATTTTATGAAAATAAGAAAAATATTGCCATCAATGCGTAGAGCTCGAGAAAATATACACTTTTAGAGAAAACGGCACCTGAAACGGAGTCACAGAATGAAAGTTATGGCACATGCAAGTTTTTGCTGCTACATCTTCCCGGACCCTTTCCAAAAATGGCAAATTTTTTGTCCTTATTTTTCACCAAAAATCCAAAAAAGGAAATAATTGCCAAAAAAGGAAAGAAATGCAGTCTTTGGCAAGTTTTTTGGACAGGTACGGCTGGAAACGTACCCACAGGGATAGGGTACGGTCCGGGTATGGTTTTGCCAAACCGCATGCCGGACCGCACTCATCCCTGTGGGTACGTTTCCAGCCGTACCCACAGCGTACCGTACCCCGTACCAGTACCTGGTACGTTTCCAGGCTGGTACGGGGACCCCTAGGGCGTTTCCGTGCAGTCTAGTGTTTTTCTATTTATTGAACTTCATGGCAAAAAAAATTTCCGAACTGTATCCACTGGTCGAACTTGAACTGAACTTTATCCTTGTCGAACTCAAACCTTGTGACTTAGGTTGTGGCTAAATAAACAAATACTTCAAATATAATGGTATATTTTCGACTCAAATCTTCTTGCAAGGAAGCATTCCATATCTTCAAAACATGGATAATAGCTACCTGATCCAAATCATGAGTTGGATAGTTCAATGATTCAATTTCAGATACTCCCTCTAAGCTCTTAAAACTTGCATCCATACACAGTAGTAAGTCTTTCCTGAGTTCAAGCAACATAGTAGTAAGTCTTTCTTGAGATCGAGCAAGCACAACATAGGGGCTAGAGTGAGAAGTCTCTTTATTTGTTGAGATCTCTATTCACACTTATCTGTCCACTTGAATGCCTTTCCCTCCCTTTACAGGGGTGTGATGGAATGTGTGATCTTTAAAAATTCACTTGTAAACCAGAAATAACAACCAACCAATCTCAAGTGACCATCTGCAGTAACATTCACAAGCATTGGCTACTCAAGAATAGCTTAAATATTCTGCAATTCCACTGCAAGCCTAGTTTCAGCTATAACATGTTCTAAATAGAGAATTTCCTTCTAATATAAATTATAACTCACTCACTCAACTTTGCAAACAGGTAAATCCTTCACGTTAGACATAACAAGCCCCAACTGACGACATTCTGGTCACCAGCTTCCTGTTCAGCAGGGTCTTTAACTAAAAAGTGCACTCCATTGACTTTGACCTCCCTGACCTCCTCTTCACCAACAATCAAACATTTTACTCTAACCCCACATATTTTCTTGAAACGTTGGGACACATGTTACTATTATTACCATTGGAAAATATACATTGCATATTTTGCAAGATCTAGCAAGACAGGCCAAATGCAGATTGTTTCAGCTACCGGTCAAACACGAGCACAGGGGTTGGTCAATCTCTTCCTGTCTTTCACAATGCTTAAAGTGCCCCTTGCAAGTGCTTCTTGTGTTCCTCTTCTGACTTGGAGTACATCAGAATATCACCCAAGCATACAAGAACACAATTTTTCCAAATATTTTTTAATGGGAAATCATGAATCCAAATGGAACCACCACAAACTCAGTGTCGTCTTGTAAATATCCTTTTCTATGAGATGAAGATAATATAATAAGTTCATCAATCCCAGAAAATGGATATTGGTTCTGGTTAGTGGCTTTATTGAGACCACTATAATAAAGACAGTCTTACGTGTGCCATCCTCTACAAACATTACCAGCCCACCCTAAGGTTAGACACATGAGCAAATGTAGCCTTTCTCCAGCAACTCATTTAATTTAACTTTCAGCGCCACTAGCTCGGGAGTGCTCATCCAATGTTGTGCTTTAAAAACTGCTTAAAATTGTGCAAGGTTTCAAAGGTCCATTTGAAGATTCCTTGGCATGGACTGCTGAAATGCTGAAAAAATATGGTGAATTAGCAAAACAATATGTTAAGGGTGAAGGAGTTCAAAAGACCAACGGATATTTTTCCCACTACGAGTCCATGCCTGAAGCAACGGTTGACCTCATGGCCATTGAATATGATATTGCATACCTAAAATACCAAGAGGTACCATGTAAACTTTGGCAGAAGGGCGATTATTAGCTTTTGATAAGACTAAGTCTGGGAAGGTGTGGAAACCCAAGGAAAAATTGGGCCATATCTTCCCCACATGCATCCTGGATATTTGGGCCGGCATTGATGTCCATACCATCTCAAGAAAGCTGTCTTCTTTTGAGAAAAGGTATACTTAATCACCTCTGCTATTCATGCAATTTGTTCGTATATGTATCAGAGCATTGATGTATATGATGATGGTTGTCTCAGACTCTCAGATATTTAGTGAGAGAATTCTTTGCAACTATATTTTTGTGTTCTCTCCCTATTTCTGAGGGATGGGATTTGAGCTCGTGGCATTTTGGGATTTTAAGTAATCTGACTTTTTGTTCATTAATTATAAAATTGTTTGCCTTATCAAATAAGAAAAAAATAATCACAAATTTAAGTTATATACTCCAAAATAATATGTAAAAATAATAAATCGAGACATTGTATACCATTCACGAGTTCATAGATCAAAAAATTAAAAAATTAAGGCCAGCAGGCTATGATCTGGTGGGTAAAGCAAGCAATTGCCATGATAATACCCAGGTTTAAACACCACCAGGGGTCATGATAAAAAGACAAATCTGTGTACAAGTCCTCTGTGATATCTGTTGAAATAAATACCCTAGGGGACAGCTTCTATTCCAGGCGGCTATTTAAGCTTGACAGCACATTTCACCATAGATTAAATTAATGGGACTGTTTCCCAATCAAACTAAAACATTTTACAGTTTATTTGCATAAAGTGTTCCTTGTGTTCTCAGTTTCTTCATTGTAATGAAGAAGGGATATGTTCACCATCTTTTGATGTTTACCACAATAGTGATTGAGAAAAACTCCAAAAAAATTAATCGAGACAAATTTGTTAAAAACTTTGAAGAAATTTGAGGAAAATTGGGGAAATTGACTAAGTGTTTAAAATCCATTAAAGTGATTTATTTCATAAACATTTGGAAAGAAAATTAGCAGTTTCTGGGGAGATATATATATATATTTTTGAAAATATGAATTCTCAAATAACTTATTTTTCCATGACATTGCTAAAATCAAAAATCCACAGCTAATTTTCCAGTTTTAACTGTCCTAGTTAAAAGATCACGATTAATCGAAGATTCTGGTAAAAAAAGCCATCTTCTTTTGTGTTTTTCTGGTATTTTTATTAGAATGACATGAATCAGATTCAAGGTTTGGACCAGACAAGTTCAGCTGGCCCTGAAAGCTTCAGGTTCAGACCAAACCTCTGCTGGGTCCAGCCGAAACTTGCAAGTATGAGAGAAAAAAGAAAAGGAATTGGTTGTCCCAGCTTCAAAGTTCAAACTGGAGCTGATGCATGTTCTCAGGAGAATAAAACTCGCTTATCTCCATGAAGTCCTCCTTTCATCAGACAAATGCCTAAAGGAACTTCATCAGGACTGAAACACCGAAACAAAGACTACCCAAGCTAATGACAGAGACAAAAAGACCTTCCATTCGGGTCATTTATGTGATTGTCCAATAGGACAAGAAGGGAGAGGAGGGGGCATTTATGTTCCCGTGTGACTTTAGGTCTTTTAGGCACTTGACCTTTAGGTTGAGATCATTTATGCACTCAATACATGTGGGACCCTTTAGGCACTCAGCTGACAGGATCCAAAGGTCAATGAGGCAAGGGTGTATGACCGGAAGTCAACCCTGCTGACTCTAGTTGATCAGGATCTGGCCTACTCTAATTGATTGGGATTGTAACAAGAGAGTTTTCCTTTGCACCTAAAATGAAAACTGAGGGGTTCCACAAGGGGGTTTCTTACAGCAAATGGGTGTCTTACTTGGAAGTGACCTAAACAACTATTTTACCTTTATTTAATGTAATCTTCATTGAAACCACAAATCTAACCATGAAGGTTTGTTCATTACTGGACCTTTTAGAAGAATTTGATTTGTCTTTTGTTAAAAACTTACACAGCCACAAAACACATCCACTTTCAAAAATCTCACACGTGCATTTTTTTTTGCCCACAATTCACAATTTAATGATAAATAGATATGTGAAATTTTGCTGGGAAAGCCATATCAATGTTGTAAACGGAAAAATGATTCTATCTATAATTATTATGAGTGAATAGTGCACCCTCAGTTCTAAAATATTTACAAAAGCCTGTGGCTTGCTTTTATTCTTCATTTCCTAGGAAGCATGGATACGCCCAAGACCCTGTTGAATCCCCTTTGATATGTATCGGGAACGGATACGATACGAAATGGATACGGATACGTGCCAGTCGATACATACGGGATACATCGAGATATGTCACGGATACCTACAGGCGTATCCATGACGTATCCCGCACGTATCAGGCACGTATACTGCAGTTAACACGTCTTTTTAAAGTTTTATTTCATTTTTTTTTTTTTTTTTGACTTTTCTACTCCCTAAAACCTAACCCTAAACACTAAATGAATAAATAATACACCCTCTCCCCGACAAAAAGTTATAAAATGCACCCACCCCTCTCATTTGAAATCACACACAATTTTATTGTCTTTTTGCAAGTGAATGAGCAAAGAGCCAATGAAGAGTTGTGAAGAGCTTAGTGGAGAGTGGAGTTAATGAGAGTGGAGCTAGCGCAAGTGGCACACAAGAACTTGATTTTGAGGAAAATCTAGATGATATATTCTAGATTTGTAACTTGTTTGTATTCCTATATCATATGTATGGCAGCCACATGAACAATGAAATGTAAAATCTTAAGTATATTACTATATTGTATGTTTTGAAAATTTGAACATGGATCCTAGTATATTTTTCAAATTCCAAGTTTTGTTCGTATCCATGTTGACATGATATTCATATATCATATGTATGGCAGCCACATGATCAATAAAAATGCAAAGTCTTAAGTATATTGAATGTTTTGAACATTGATTCAAGTTTTGTATTACTATTTCAGTTTTTTATGGACTAAAAAATGAGTAAAATGAGTAGATGTACATATGTGTGTGTGTGTGTGTGTGTACAGACCTATCCAAGACGTATCGTATCCAACGGTTTTTTAAAATTGATGTATCCACGTATTGTTTCGTATCCAAACCCATACTCGTATCCGTATCCCGACAACGTAGTTTGAAACCAATCAACACTATTAGAAGCAAGTTAAGGAACCCTAAAGACCCAATTGACTCGATGTTAAAAAGGATGTCTACCTGATCCTGTGTTATTTGGTAAACATTTTAAATTTATATCAGTGAAACCGAACGATCTCTATAAATGAGACTCAAGGAACAGTTCATGGATTCCAGCAAAGCAAGGTTAATAGATCAGCATTGCCCAGACATGAAGAAGACTAAACATGCCATTTGCATGAACAACACTAAAATGTTAGCCTTTGAAAGTCATTCATAGAAAGAAGAAATAGAGAGGACATTGGAATTGGAAAACATCCAACGTAAATAGGGATGATGATTGGAAATTGGGCAACACTTGGAAACCAGAACTTCACAAACTAGGCTAACCTGCTGAGTAAATCCTTTAGTCAATCTTAGGATATTGCTTTTCATCACATCTGTTGGAACCTTTCTGACTCACGAAATCATACATTACACTCCATACATTTATTACACTCCACTTCAAGCCCAATGGAGAACTACTGAAGAACTCTATACAGCAGTGCATCCTACAAACAACACAAACCAGAGTATTAATTTCTACATTGGACTCATCTATGTTTGACAGACTGAAGCTAAACATATAGGAGTGAAGCTGTAATGTGCTTTCTCATATAGGCACATTCGCCAAGGATAAGGATTATGTGCCCTTTTGTTTAATCACCATTCCCAACCCTGCAATCCCTGTCCCCATTTCCATCCCTGCAATCCCCATCTCCGATCCCATTACTGTAATCCCATCCCCTTTACTCTGAACCTCATCCAATCTTGGGCATCTGAAAATCAAAAACTGAAGGGACACTTTTCCATACACCAACAAAATCATAGATAATTTCAAGAAATAAATTGTGGGTCTTTTTACCGAAAATTTGTGGGTATTTTCCAAGAAATATCGTGAATATTTCCCATCTCAAAATTGTCAGTATTTTCCCAAAAATATTGTCGGTTTTTTTCCATCAAGTATTTGAGGGATTTTTCCAACAAAAATTGTGGGGTTTTTGCAGCATAAAATCATTAGGTTTTCCCAGCAAAAATCGTGGGCACTTTTTCTTCCTGCAGGCGGATTTCTTATAGATTTTTCCAAGTTGGCATAAGCTTGACACTGGCATCCAAGCATTTGACGAGAAATATCTTTCAAGTATTGAGCTGAAATTAGAAAATTCAAGAGACTTAAAAGTATTCAAGTCAGGAAATTTATACAGAAACCACAGGCTGTATTCTGTAAGTTGTTCCATGTGGAACTCCCTCTAACACGGAAGTTTAAAACTCCTTTGCCTTCATAGGGTTTTGTCACACAAATAAATGTAACATTTTTGCAGCCAGATATCTGGGATTGAGACATTAGGATCTGTATTTTGAGACCCTTTTCACTGTTCCAGAAACAGGTATAGGAGAAAGATATTATTGTCAATTTGCAGGCAATAATAGCTAAACTTGAGCAGACCCAAGCCACCCCAGCTAATTCGCAGTCCTTTCAGCAGCTTAAAGAAGTGGTTTCAGAAATTAAAATAAGCAATGAGAGATAAGCTTTCACCCAAAGTACCTGAAAAAGGAAACCATGGCCCACCAAAAATCTATTCAAAACATGTCGAGGAACAAAATCATGGGTGCAAGTAGTTAAACAGGACAACTAGAAGGCACCTACAGTTGTTGAGATGGCAACCCAAGCCAAGTTTGAAGAAAAAAGGGCACAACATACCAACATACTAAGGTACTCAACCTTAGTGTTTGTGGCCTCCTAGGTCAGCTGATCCACAGGCAGGTCACGCATTCTTGCGTGAATTTTGATCTTATATGATATCTCCCTTACAAAAAGGGCTTGGAGATTGTTGGATAAAACCCTTGTTATCCAATTCAGATCTGTAGAAGAGCATTTGCAAGCTCTTAAGGAAAAAAAAGAAACTCATCTCCCTCCCACAAAAATTTATTTAGATACAAATCTTACCTGACTCTAGGTGGAGGAGCTTTGGAAAGCTTGTGTTCAAGTTGTAACTACTAGGAAGGAAAACAGGTGAGTTATTATCCAAGACTACAGGACTAACTTTTGTGATTCTCTCCCTTCAAGGTGATCATACTCTCGACCGTCTCCATGATGGTAATCTCACATTTCAACAAGCAATCTTGGCATTTTCATTGCATGTTGGAACTATAACGGTACCTTATGGTCTTCTCCAACTACCTTCCAAGATGTTGTTGCTTCAAGAGATATCTTTCTTATTGAGACTCATGTGAGCCTTGAGTGGGTCCTCCCTCCAAGCACAGGTTATGCTTGGATCTCAGCCTATTGGCATGAGATTTGTAGCTTTGGAGGTGTTTGTGGTTTTGATGGCGCAGCTTGCCTCATCCGCGATGGCCTCCAGTCCAAGGTATCAATGCTAGCCTATGGTATATATTCCAAACACAAGGGCTCCAAGTCCGAAGGGGGCCCACAGCCCCCACATAGGTATGTCTTCATTAATATATGCTACTTCCCCATGTTTCATTTTCCTTCACAATACATATTGATGTCAACATGTTCCTTGACCTCTATCTAGAGATCTCCCATTACACCTTGTTGGGTGATGTTAATCATCTAAGCGACTTTAATGCTCATACGAGGACTCACCAAACACCTATACAAGATCTTGTAGAAACGAGCTACGCATCCAAGAGTTAGATTTTACGAAATTTGGGTTACAAAGAACATAAGCATATAGAAATAATCCTCTAATGACAAATGAGATATATATTATGCAATTAGAGGAATCACATAAACATTACATTCTTATTGAGATACCATGTTGCCTTGACTCTACTAGATTCACATGTTCCCTCATGTTGGGGGCTCCAACGTGGTGGATTATGTTCTTTCCAACACTCATCTTATCCCTCACACTCAAGATTTCCTTGTTCCCCAGCAGCTTCCCCTTGTTGATCATGTTGCCTTGACCATCACCCTCTACCAAGCTTCTTCATACCACTCCCACAAGGTTCTCCCTTATTCGCCACCCCACGATCCACTTTGATGCCCAATATGCCTTTGGTTACTGGTCTGCCTTTCTAAGCTTTTGGCCAGCTTTCATTCTCTTTGAATGGCTACAACCATGTATGAGCAATTGTCTACTATACTCCAGGAGGCAGCCCTTGGCTCCTTTCCCCACATGATCCATCACTCCACTTGAGCTCGTCCTCATGGTGCTAGCCCCATGAGTTGTTATATGACAAAGAATGTGAACACATGGGTCATAAGCTCCGGTTTTTCCTTGATTATGACCTCCATCCTTTCCAATAATCGTAAAGATTGTCAATGCCTCCTTCAATAGAATAAAAGTTAGTTTCTTTCATCAAGGAAGCATGATCTCATTCATGGCCTCTATCCTTCACCAAAAACCTTATGGTGTACCCTCCACCAAAGGAAAACTTTTACTTCTAAGGTCTAACTATGACCCTTAAGCTTGGTTTTCTTATGCCAGCTCAACCCATCATTAGTATCTCCTCTCCCCTTCCTCTTGCCGCTTATTTTTGTTGTCGACATCACAAGGGCAATATGGAATCTTCGTACCAAATGTAGACACCCTAAAAATACATACCTATTTCTAGTCATTCCTAATTATCCCTATCCTTTGCATAATATGTCAAATCAATTCTAGAATGCATTCTAGATCACTACCCTTTCACATTCCATTAGAATTCACCCACATCCCTTTAGAATTAATTTAATTAATTCTATCATGCTTAAAGCATACACTCACATCCCTTGGCTAATTTAATTAGCTATTTAAATAAATAAATAGCTAATTATCCACTCACCCTCCACTCATCTCCACTTCACCATCCAACTCACTCAAGTTGAACTAGCTCACTCCACTCAAGTTCTAGAACCCTACAAAGGTGGAAGCAAAATATTCACATACAACCACCTTCTCAAATAAAATCAAAAGCCAACTAAATATTCATTGCCCCTTAAATGAATATTCAAACCATCCAATTGCACAGACCAAATCAACTTGCTAATTCAAGAAAATGCATTCATTTCCCTACAACTCATTCAAACCTTGATCCACAATCCATGGCCTCTCCTTTAGCTATAAATATGAGGCTCAATCCTTCACAATTCATCCTTGGAAGCTTTAAGCATTTGCAGCAAAACTCTGCCCATTTGCCATTAGAATTTACATACCGAAAGGTTGTCCATTCGATCACCCATTGCTCGTAGCATTCTTCTTCCATTTGGAATCACGTTGGAGCATCCACAATCAAACTATCCAAAGAGATCCAACAAGTGTGGTACTCCATTCCACACTTCAGCTATCTCATCTAAAGGTTGCAAGAAGACTCAAAGGAAGGTTTACATCTGTTTATTATTTGCTTATTTCTTCATTGCTTTCAGTTTTCCTTGTATACACCAGAAAATTAAAGATTATGAGGGAAGATTATGAGGGGCGTCAAGTTGAGTTTTCCAAGTTTTGCATGGATGCTCTAGCTTCCCCTATTGCAAAGCTCTTCAATGAGGTTGTTTGTATGGGCTTTGTAGCCTCTTGGTCACAACTCATCATCCAACCCATTTATAAATTACTGTTGGTCTCGTACCTAAACAACTATAGAACTATTATATTGGACATAAGTTTCCCAAATTATATGCCACTGATTTGGAGATGAAGCTTTTGAGGACCTAAAGAACAAGCAACAGAGAGTGAGGAAAGCAAGCTTCAAGAGATAGTTCAACACCACCGACCACATTTTTACACTTTGGGTTATTATTGAGGAGGGTCATCATCAGCCCTCCAAGGTATTTTGTTGCTTTTGTAGATTTCACGGTCTTTGACTCTTCAAGGCATATTTCTAGAAGTTTCGATGTCAACGTTTTTGATTTTCTCATTACTACTGCCATGAGGCTCTATGAGACATTGCTGGTCAATTATCTTCTTCTCGTGATCTTCCTATCTTTGTGAAAAGTGTGATAGGGATCAAGAAGGGGTACCCTCTCACCAACCCTCTTTTGCATCTACATTGATGAGCTAAAGTATTTTCTTCAACAAAATATATGGTTGCATTTTACATGACATGGTGATAGCCATACGTCTTTATGTTAATGATGTTGTCCTCTCACACTTTGCCAAGGGTTTACAAGGATAGCTTGGTGCCCTTGCTCATTTTTGTGAGCTCTTTGTTTGTAGTCAACCTTACCATAACTATAATCGCAATATTCAACACCTCCAAAGGTTCGTGATATTCAACACCTCCAAAGGTTCCCTTCCTCAATTCTAGTTCTTCTACAAAAGGGAACCTTTATATATCACTTCAACCTATTGTTACCATATTTTTCCATACAAGATCGAACAAAGGTATTTTTGGGAAATTGGCTATTTTTGGCGAAAAATCTATTTTTAGCGTTTTGCTATTTTTAGCACTCACCAAAAATAAAGTGTTCTAGATGAAAATTGAGTGGATGGGAAAAATCACTATTTTTAGCATACGCTAAAAATAGCAAGTGCCCAAAATAGAATGCATGGGAATCAGAGCCAAAATTTGAAGCGGCTAAGTATGGAATTAGCGCCAAAAATAAGAAGGATAATCAGCTTGCATGATAAAGATAAAATCTTATTTTTAGCAACTGATTGGATGAAGGAGAGTACATGCTGCTGGTTATTTTTAGAAAGAATTGTTTTAAAAATAAAAGCATACAGATTTCCAACGCAGCCTTTTGTTAAAAGTTAAAGCACAAAAAGCAAAAGATAAACAAATAAAGGTCTACGTAGTCCCCAAAAGCAGTCAAGGGAAAAGCCAAAAATAGAAAAAGCAGAAAAGACAAAATTAGGAAAAGACAAAGCCAAAAGCAAAGAAAGAATAAATAAATTAAAATTGCAGTCTGAGTTTGGCGCAGCAGTCAGGAAAGGAGAAGTTTTGGGGTATTAAAATATCCAATTAATTGCAGCAGGCTCTAATTTCCATGCAGCAGGTCAGAGGGGCAGTTTTAGTTCTTTTTCAACACACTTGCATACCCTTCTTCAACACAGCACGGTCTGATTTAAATCACAGCAGGTTAATAGATGATTTATTTATTATTCCAAGCAGTTGCATGCTTCAGGAAGGTCAAGGGGTGAATGTTCTATCATTAGAAAGTGCTTGCATGCACAATTATAAACGCAAGTTAGGGGCAGCAGCCTTTTAAAAGGCTTATTCTTGATGAAGAATAACATACACACTCTTCCAGTTGTTTTGCTCTGGCAATCCTAGCTTGTACTTGCATCTCTGAATAGAAAAGCTTCATTTTTGCCTTCTCATATCGCTGGTTTTCTGAGTATTCATCGTGTTTATCAGGGTATTGTATTGCTTTGTTGTGGAATTTCTTCCCTATACTGCTGTCCCTTACCTAAACCTTTGAATTATTTTTGCAGATTAGCCTAAAGTTGTGCATGTGTGTGGATCTCTATATTTTCTGTATGCAATAGTACATGTGTGTGTCAAATCATTGGTGTATCACCGCAATTTTATATTTCCCACATTCCTTCTCCCTTTTCCTTGTCAATTTTTAGTTTTTCAGGTGATTCACAAGGAACCAGCCCACTCTGGAGGTTCACCTCAGTTATAGGTTCCCACAACCTTGAGGTGTTCCAATTTTGTCAACAGAAGAGAGAGTGCTCATCATTCTCTAATCAGGGTGCACTTCTGGGTGACAACACCTACACTTATTTGGGGGCCAATTTTTCGAACCATCATTTAGGAAAAAGTTTGCCTCCCATTCACGTCTTTGTAAGGGATATGCGTCCAATTCTATCTTGGAGCATCAATGTTTTCAAATATATTTCTAGGATATCCCTTTGAAGATGCACCTTTTCAATCTTGTCATCAAGATTCAAACCTACGCTTTTATATGGATCTAAGGTTAGGGGACTTAATTTGGGTGCCATTGATTGGGCTTGTATTGAGAGGGTCCAAACTCTCATGCTACAACATATGATCCATTGCAAATGAACAATTCATTAGTGCATTGTCCAAGATGAGTTTGCTTCCCAACCTCTTCACCTTAAGATTATCTTCATAGGTTACTTTCTATATTCATAAACTCATAACCACGGGAATTCCACTTGAGCCGTGAGAAATGCCCATTCTTGGCCCTTTATTCTTCGAGATAGGATTGCATTATTAAAACCCACTAGACATCGGCATTGTTGGTGCTCTAAGACTAGTTTGCTCCTTGATCTACCTGCAACTCTATTGATAGTCTACCTCCTTTCAAGTACTCTTTTAATGCCCCTCCTTGGCTCCTTCCTTGAAGGTTGTTGATAGAGTTTTCAAAGAGGATATTTATAGGCAATACACTCACGTCACTTGGTCCTCTCCTCAACCACTCGGCCCCAAGCTTGCTTTTTATGTTGAGCATTTCATAAGGATGGCGGATGGTGTCATTCATCGGCCTAACTCTCTCCAATGCAATTGGTCACACAACTTGAGGTTTCCCCTCGTCCGATTGAGAGTGTGCTTCCCCCAACTATAGGTAGAGACCGATCATCATATCCCATGTAAGGACCAACTTTATCACCTTCGCTCCCTCCTAAAAGTGGAGAATGGGAAGCATTTATTTTCAGATGCCATGTTTATTATGACATCAAGTGGAACTTTCATTAGTTGATATAGAGACTCGGGTGGCACTCTTTCCTCTTTCTCTCAATATACCCGGACCAACGGTGCTTGGCCCTTTTACTTCGCGAGGTTGTTTGTCTTTGACACTAGTCCTTACAAGGGGTCCCCTAGAGTTACCAAGTTGATCACTTCTTTCTTTCAACCCATTGCGGAGGTTGGAAGTGTTGAGCGCCATTAGGCTACTATTTATTCACACATAGATTGGGATAGATCATGAGACAACACTCATCTTTGCACATTATTGTTGATGGGGTACCCCAACGCACTCTTTCTCTGCATTGTGGATTATCTCACATACTAGTTTGTTCTCTACCACCAAAGCTTCCTCTAACTTGGATGTTAGGAGAGGGTCTACGGGAAGTACCCTGCTTCCTCCAACAATTACCGTCTAGCCCCCATTCCCAAGCACTCCTTGATGAGCATTACCAAATCCTACATTGTCACAATGATAAGAGGATGCACCGAGGGCTCTTCTAGTTCAAGCATTTGATTGAACATTGCACTAAAGATTTTTTCGACCAAAGCTTTGTTATAGATATATGATGCATTTTCAAATCTTGTATTGGTCTACTCACATACCATGTGCTTCATTGTGGGTCCTTTTCCTCATATGGCTATTTTGCACTTGTACTTAAACAAATGGCTTAGGGTTTTACCACTTTAGGATCACCCCTCTTGTTCATTTCTTGTGCATTAGTTCTTGGTTTTTAGTTGGTTTTGATCCTTGGGTACTTACCTAGTAATTTTCCATTGTAATTGTTTATATCCTTGAGTCCCATTGACCTATTCTTTTTCTTTATTTTTCCTCACTTTGTAGCAACATGGCATATTTAAGAATGATAATATACTACTTCCCTCCCCAAGCACGGGCTTCCTCCCTAACGAGAAGTCTAATATGAGGACTTGAAAGCGAAACAAAGTAAAGAAAAATGTACATGAAGTTGAATCAAGAAGCATTCCCAAACAATGATATAATCATGCTTCCTAAGAGAAGTTGACACCCCACTAATAAAGTCCACAAACGTGAATCCCTAAGGCATCAATCGTGATGTCATTGGAAGCGGATGGTGCAAACAAAGCTTTCTATTTAAGGGTTTAGATTGACTCAAGTGGTGAATATCTTCTAATAACATTTTTCATACATTTCCTTGTAGAAGGCCAACAGAATATCTCTCTAAATGTTTCAAAGTCTTGAAGTGCAAAAAAATGGCTACTTGATCAAATTGTGCCTCTCCCATGAGTCGCATGTGTTGAACTAACAAAAATATACTGTGGGTTTGTACATCAAGCCATCCTCTCTATTGCATAGTTAAGAAGACTTCAATTTTTATCATGATAATCAGCCCAAAATGTAGATCTGAAGAATAAAGTAACTTCCAATCTTCAAATGAAGCAAATTTAGTTTTGAGAATATGCATGATCTTGAAAGCAGATCAAGCCAACATATCAACAACTCTAAGTTGTTCCTTTTTGTGCTCAATAAGGATTAAAAATAGTCAAATATTGGAAGCCCGTTTAAACCATGCCTTTGTTTGTGAATCTTAGACTAGGACTTCAAAAACATGAGGGGCTGATTATAGATATGAAGGATTGTTTCCTTACCAAGGATGCATTGCCTCCAGTGCTTGAGTGCTTAAACCAAAGGATGCGACTCTTCATCATATTTATTGAGGTTCTTTTTCATGCAAAATGTGTTTCACAGTGGTATACAATAGGGAGGATAAGAGGACGCTCCTTGCTCAAAAACAATGTCTGTGGCATAATCTGATGCATTTGTCCCTATCTCAAAGGGCTACTCCATATTAGGAAAAGCAAGCATTGGAGTTAAACAAAGGGCAAGTTGAGTTGTTTAAATGCTTTAGTTGTTGCTACCTTAATCGTTGATTGGTGTCAATCTTACTTTTATTAGCTTTACCATTGCTCTTAAGGGAGTACTTTTAAGTTTTAACTACTGCTTCCTCATTCAATCATTTTACTTCAGCAATAACTGCTGAAACAATAAAATATAAAGATTGGGCGGGGCAACAGTTGAAGTGTACAAGCTCCATTGTTGAAACTGGAGGTTAAGTTTTCTAATAAAATTAAAAACTTACCAGTAGTAAGTTTCTTAGGAAAATCCATTACACAGAGGCCGCTGTTAGGGGAAATACTCCCTAAAAATTCTGAGCATGTGCCACAAACATCCAGCCCCCTTCCAATGGCAGAGTCCCATGGACAGGGCTAATGTTATTATTTTCAATAGCGCGGGTGGCCCCATGAAAGATGTAAACTCTAACAAGAAGAAATCTAAAACAATCACCAGATATTTGGAGCGGCTATTTTTCTGGGGAAAACTTTGAGCAGGTGCTAGAAAGAAGGGTCTGGAGGTTTCATGTAACGACTCAGTTTTTAAGAAATATTGTTGCCAAATGGCAAAAATCTATGTGGTATAATTCTTTAGTTAAATTTGTTTCAAAATGAATTATAGTTTTACATTCAATCCCTAAAACTTGCAGCCAAACAGAAGTCTTCATCTGTCATGGTACCACTTGTACTGCAACTCACTCCTAAAAAAAAATAGCAATACCCACACAAAATATTTAGGAGCCACTCCTCTATGGGGCCATTGCCAAAGTTTCCTACTGGAAAAAGCATTTTGAACCTGAAATTCGATTCTTCCTGTTGGCTGGTTTCTGACATCTGATGGGACCACCTGCTCAAGAAAAACCAAAGCAGAAGGCCCTGGCGCACGTAGATGTCAATTACAGTTTATATCAGACTCTATAGTGGCTCTGGCCATCAGATGTTATGCTAAATAGTTTAACTTTAAACTTTTGTAGTCTGAACTGGATTGAGCTGTACACAGACATTTTGAGCTGGTTTCTAGCATAATTTAAATTTTAAAGTAGTGATTGGGTTATAGTATCCCATGGATATTACTCTTGATATATGTTGGCAGAGTTTCGAGGATAAGATTTGGTCTTGAACTCCAGACCTCTTATTCTTCACTGCCATGAATATATCAAAAGGTGCAAGTGCCTCATGGAAGACCCATGGTTGATCTTTTGGTGTTGAATAGTATTTACAAGAGATCATATTTCCAGAAAAAAATAAGCATTTTATACAGAAGAATTTTATATAAAAGATGCACATAATAATGTGAAAATCCCAAATCTTTAATATTCCCAAAAAAGAAAATAATATTTTGTTTTTTCCCACAAAGGTTTATGACTTTTGACCCAGACCTGAACTGGGAGATAAAACACAACCAAAACTCGGCAAAGCTTGGCAACTTTAAAAAATCATTAAAAGAAAAGCAAATTTAAAAGGAGAATAATTATTAATATAAAATCCATATCAAACTAACTTCAAATACACTCAAAACTAATCAATTACATCTACCATACACGCTTAAACAACAAGAAGAAAGTAAATAATGTGTAACTGGGACTTGCACATAAACAGTCATCTAGTTCAACTTTCAAGCAAAAATGGCAAATCAGAATAAGAGCAGGGAGAACGAAAAAGTGAAATGGGCAAGTCAAATGAGTTTTGAAAAGGACATTTGTGGAATTTTTATGTTTATACTCTCTTTTTATTTCTGGCGGCCAAAGACACCTACAGAGAGGGCCTTGGCCCAGCCAAAAAATTGATAGAAAAAGCTCGTCAGGACTTCAAGTTAAGACTGCACATAATCACGGCAAATATACAGCCCACAAGCCAACTGCTCTGATAAATATAACATAGAACTTCTTCGTAATGAGGCCATCAACTATCGATTATCATCCTTAGTCTGATCTGTCTCCTCATAGCTTCCTCGTCATCTACTGACTGAATCAAGTGATCTTGTTCAGAGACTTTTAAACATCATGCCCCATCCCTCTTGCAGTTTCTTACAGATCTTCAAGGGAATCAAGGGGCCCCTAACGAGGTAAAGCCAAAACAGAGAAGCTTTGAAAAACAGCAAATCAACATTCTTCTAAGGATCAGAAAAAGATCGTCTCAATCCTTCAGCATTCTTTTCCAACTAAGCAATCTAAGATCAGTACTGATGACTATTTTTCTGTGGTCTTGTTTATATAGAAGGCACTCATCAAGGATGAACCATTCAATTCAAAATGTAGTTAGTCAAGGCTCAAAACTGTTTTTCATATGACATTTATTTCTATATCTCAAATTACAGGAATACTGATTGAAGCATATGGAGAATCATATTTTTAACTTGAAAACATGGGAGTCATAGACCTTACTTTAATCTTCTATCTTGCCATTGGTTACAAACATACTTCATTCTCACTCAAACAGTTTCCAAAACAGTGCTACGCCCTTAGTCCTATAGCTTATATTGGATATGTATGGCCAACTTGTGGCTTACATAATCCCTTGTCTTGTCATATGTCATTCATTTATGCTTTCATATGCTTAGTAGGTCAGCCTAAGTGATGGCCATAGTATAGGAAGGGTATATATAGGAGGTAGTAAGGAGTTGTTAATCATCATATTGAGCACTTGAGTCTTATTGCATGGTTTGGAGGTTGCCCCCTCGAAGTGGCTAAGTCATTATAATTTCATATTGTGATCATTTATCTCTATCTTGGTGTTCTTTAGTGTTCTATTTTTGCTGGTATTCAGATCTATCTAAGTAATTTCATTACAAGTGGTATCAGAGCTTTGATCTGGCCAGATTTGGGTCAAAACCCTAATTTTGAAGATTCAGCTATAATCTTCAAAACAGTGGCGAATTTTTCTGCAGTTTTTAAAGGAAGTTGCGAAATAAATCAAGTAAGTTTCTCCCAAAATTTCAAGATCTGTGGACTTATTTTTCGCAAGTTATATCCATTTTAGGTTTTTCATAAATTTGCTCCATAGGCTTCTATTTGTGGAATTTTTCTAAGTTTCTTATATTTGGAAAGCTTGCCAAAAAATATCTAGGGTTTGTTCCTTGTGTCTTTGTCCATTCGGCCTAAATCCATCTATAATCTGAAACCCTAAGTCGAAACCCCAAACCCTAAATTCCTACCCTAATCCTTGTATACCAAGACCCAAACCCTACATCATGACAAGGAGATCAACTAGAGGCCAAGGGAAGGGTCAAGCCACCCCAAGAATGACTCCAAATAAGGAAGATATGGATTTTGAATCCTCGTCTTTTGGGGTATCGGAAATGGTCAACCAACTTCAAGACAAGGTAAACAATATGGTGAATAGGGATGACCTCAACACTATTGCAAGCCCAGTTTGGTAATCAATTGAACTTAATAAAGGAGGAAATGAGGACAAATTTTGACAATGGGTTAACCATAGTGAAGGGTGAAATAAAAATGGAGATTGAATCAATGCGGAAGGAGATGATGAACACTCTTTCAAGCATGAAGACTAGCATGTATTCACATTCAAGTCACACACGTTCCTCGAGCAATGCGCAACCAGATCCAAATCACACCAACCAAGGAGGATTCTCTGCACAACATGGTGGATCTTCTAGCCAATGGTGTAACATTATTCCAAAAGTGGAAATGTGCAAGTTCAATGGGAATGATCTGATCACTGGATCAACCAAATGGAGAATTTTTTTGACCTACATCAAGTTCCAAGTGGATAAAAGGTGGTAATGGCATCCTTGTATCTGGAACCAGAACAATTCACTTGGTATCATTGGTTATGCACTCAAAAGAAGAAGGCTCTTAATATCACATGGTCAGTTTTTACGGAGGAGTTGTAAACACACTATAGTAGTAGTGTGGCGAAAACTACTTTAGCCAATTGGCAAAGCTGCAACAATTGAAGGTCAATAAAGGATTATATCCAGCGGTTCGAACTTGTCGTTACGTGTGGATACAATTATAGATGAAAATCTGAATGATCTATTCTTAGGTGGTCTCAAGGATCACATCCAACATGAGGTAAGAATGTTAATCCACTCATTGTTTGAATCTATTATCATGGCATGTAGGGAAGAGGAAAAATTCATTGCCATGAAGAGGAATAACTTCACTACCATTAGAGATCGTAACACCTTAGTACCATCATTCCCTCAACCTATAAGGTTGACACCTCAACAAATTGAAGAGAAAAGAGCAAAGGGTTTATGTTTCATTGTGATGGTAAATGGAGCAAAGGACATAAATGTAGAGAAGAAATTGTTTTACATTGAAGGGACTAGTGAGGAGGAAGAAGATGATGAAACATCAAGTGAATAAGTGGCGAGTGCCGATGGAAGAACTTGAAGATAGAGGTGGAAGAACTTGAAGATCCCCAACCATCTCATGTCAAGCTCTATTTGGCATTAGCACTCCACAAACCCTTAAGGTGGTGGGTTACCTTAAGAAGAAGAAGGTGACGGTATTGATTGACTCTAGGAGTACACATAATTTCATCAATAATAAGTTAGTAACACAACTAAATTGTTTCATCTATCCAACACCTGAATTTCAAGTAATGATTGCAGATGGCGACACAGTCCAATGTTTAGGGAAATGCCATAAAATCAAACTTATGATGGGTGACTACAATCTGGAGTCCCCTATGTTTGTTATTCCCATGGGCGGAGCTGATATTGTCTTAGGTGTTCAGTGGCTCACAACTTTGGGCACCATAGAGATGAATTTCAAGAATTGTTCATGCGCTTTCATTAAAGGAAGAAAATTTGAACTCCAAGGACTACAGGAAAAATCTCCACAATTGGTTAGCTCTCACCAAATGCAGAAGATTCTTAGAAAGGGGGCAGAAGGATTTGTAGCATGATTGTTCTCTATGGAAGTTCAACCACCAAATACAGTCGCACATCCTAATCTTCAAAAGGTTATTGATAAACACACAGTAGTCTTGAGAAGCCAAAGGAATGCCTCCCAAAAGAAATCACAATCAGGCCATTTAGTTAGTTCTAGGAAACCAACCCCCAACATCAGGCCTTATAGATACATATGTGTGCAAAAGAATGAGATTGAGAAGATGGTAGAGGAAATGTTGAAAGCAGGTATTATCCGTCATAGTCAGAGTGCTTATTCAGCTCCAGTGGTGATGGTCGTAAGAAGGATGGCCTGTGGCGCATGTATCCAGACTACATGGAGCTTAAGTACACTATCAAAGATAAGTTTCTTATTTTTGTCATTGATGATTTGTTAGATGAGTTGCATGGTGCAATTTACTTTACAAAACTAGATCTTTGTTTTGGGTATCACCAAATTAGAATAAAGGAGGATATTCATAAGACAACCTTCAAGACTCATCAAGGCCATTATGAATTTCTAGTGATGCCTTTTGGCCTTACTAATGCACCATCCACATTTCAAAGTTTGATGAATTATGTATTTTGACCATTCCTATGGAAGTTTGTCTTGGTATTTTTGATGATATCCTAATCTATAAAAATCATGGGAGGAACACTTACATCATGTAAATAAGGTCCTGGAAGCTCTAGAGAAACATCAACTGTATGCAAAGCCTTCAAAGTGTTCTTTTGGGGTAAAGGAAGTGGAATACTTGGGCCATATTGTCTCTCATGAAGGTGTCAAGGTGGACCCTCGCAAGATCAAGGCCATGGTGGAATGGGAAGTTCCTAGAACCATCAAGAATTTGTGAGGTTTCTTAGGGCTCAAGGTACTATCGCATATTTGTAAAGAACTATGGCAGTATAGCAGCACCACTCACAACATTATTGAAGAAAGACTCCTTTCATTGGAATGAGGAAGCTTCAGAGCATTTGAAAAATTGAAGGAGGCAATGTGCACCACCTCGGTGCTAGCAACCCCAAATTTCTCCAAGACCTTCATCGTTGAATGTGATGCTTCAAGAAAGGGGATAGGTGCAATTCTCATGCAAGAAGGACACCCCATAGCATTTGAGAGCCGTCAACTAAAAGGAAAGAATTTGTTGAAGCCCACCTATGAGAAGGAAATGATGGCAATCTTGCATGCGGTCAAACAATGGAGACCATACCTGATGGGTAGACACTTCAAGGTAAAGACAAATCATGATAGTCTAAAATACTTCTTGGAGCAACGAATATCTTCTAAAAAGCAACAAAAATGGGTCACAAAGAAGTTGGGTTATGACTTTGAGATCATTTATAAGAAAGGGAAAGAAAATGTGGTCATGATGCACTATCTAGGAGGGACGAGTCCACAAAAGCATTGTTATGTGCCATCTTGATATTGAAGGCAGATTGGGTAGATCAGGCAAGGACAAAATGGCAACAAGATGCAAAACCCATACTCTCATTCAAAATCTCCAACTAGATCTAAAAATTTATATAGAAGGGTGATACATTATGGTAAAAGGACAGGTTATACTTGTGCAAGAACTCTGATTAAAAATCAAGTTCTTTCACGACTTCATTCTTCTCCACTAGGTGGCCATTCAGGTTCTTGAAAAAGTTAAACAAGATTTCTTTTGAGAAGGGTTAAAAGGAAATGTTCAAAAATTTGTTGCGAGAATGTTTTGTGTCCTAGCGTAATAAGGGTGAGACCATTACGACACCAAGTCTCCTGACCTTTGTCTATTCCTAGTCGAGGAGATGGTAAGAGGTCTCATGGATTTCATCGAGGGATTACCGAAATCATAAGGGAAAGAGCGTAATCATGGTCATGGTGGATAGACTTACCAACGGTGTTATGCGGGGATGCGTCCCTAGATTTTGTAACGTCCGGACGTCCTCAACGCGTTTCGGGGAAGAACGCCCCTGCTTTTTTAAAATCTTTCAAAAAACTTTTGATGTTTTTACTTTTAAAAAGCTATTATTTTTACGAAGAACATTAAATTATAATCTTGAAAGTACCTAAATAGAGTTTACATCCATAAATTTCATTGAATAAAGTTAAAATATTCAAATATTAATATTTTATATATTATTTTAATAGTCGTCCCCTTGCTGTCCCCAAAATTTGGGAATTTTTTCCCGTCCCAAAAACCCCGTCCCTCTGTCTCCCCGTCCCCGAGACGTAGGTAACTATGCTTACCAAGTATGCTCATTTCTGTGCCATGTCTCATCCTTTTACAATCAGTACAATTGTCATGCCTTTTATGGATACAGTTCAAAAGCTCCATGGCACACCCAAAATTATAGTCAATGATCGTGACCCTATATTTACTAGCAATTTTTGGACTGATTTGTTCTCGTGTGGGTACCCAATTGGCTCAGAGTTCATCTTATCATCCCCGATCTAATGAGCAAGGCGAGGTGGTACAGATGTTTGAGGGGTATCTTGATGTTTTAAGTCGAAAACGAGGAACGATGGGTGCGATGGTTGCCACTCGCTTGAGAATGGTGGTATAATACTTAATTTCATACCTCATCCAAAATGTCTCCATTTTTGGCACTATAAGGGTACCATCTTCCATCACTAATCTCTATCTTGAAGTTTAAACCTAAAGTGAGAGGTGTCGAAGATCACATTCAACACCAACATGAGGATCTCTCTAGCCTTAGACAAAATTTGGCAATGTTGTATGAAGCGATAGGATGATCAACACCATAGTGAGCGGCACTTTGAAGTAGCAGAATTTGTTTTTGTATGTCAATTATGACCATATAGCATGATTCTTAAAACAATAAAAGAAGGATAATAAGCTTGCACCTAAATACTATGGTCCTTACCAAGTTTTGCTAGAAAATTGGTAGTGTGGCATACAAGCTAGAGCTCCCTTAGGGAACTAAAATACATCCAATATTCCATGTTTCTTGCTTGAAGAAGGTCATTGGACAAAAGGTGTCAACCCAATCAGTGTTACCTGAGTTGGACGAGGAGGGAAGGATCATATTGGAACTGAAGGGATCCTTGAAATGCACCAAAAGGCTAAGGACAAGAGTCATTGCCGAGTATCTAATCAAGTGGAAAAATCTGGACAGTGAAGATGCAACATGGGAAGATGAAGCATTTTTGCAGCAGCATCCACAGATTGCCAACATTAGGTACAATGTTGCCTCGAAGGGGAGGGGCATGCTACACCCTTAGTCCTATAGCTTATATTGGATGTGTGGCAGACTTGTGGCTTACATAATCCCTTGTCTTGTCATATGCCATTCATTTATGCTTTCATATGCTTACTAGGTCGGCCTAGGTGATGACAATAGTATAGGAAGGGTATATATAAGAAGTAGTAAGGAGTTGTTAATCATCATATTGAGCACTTGAGTCTTATTGCATGGTGTGGCAGTTGCCCGTCGAAGTGGCTAAGTCATTATACTTTCATATTGTGATCATTTATCTCTATCTTGGTGTTCTGTTTCTGCTGATATTCAGATCTATCTACAAACAAATAGGCAGGAGCCTAACTGGTCTTTCCATTTGATTATGTATGCAGTTACTTCAAAATTCATAAAGACATGAATATTTTAAGGCGGGATTTCTGTCATAACTATGAATCCGGATTTGCACTTTCTAGATTCAAAGTCTTTCTTTCCAATGCACCTTACTTTCTACTATTCTCTTTCTAATTAAAGGTCCAGTAAAAAGGCTTACATTTTCCAAACAAGCATATCTTAGCTTCCATTACTCACATGATTTTGCTTTCATTGAAAGACCTAACTAATGCATTTTTCTGTCTAGCTTCAAAAGTCACAGTGCAGTGTCATCCCAATTGATTTATTGTATAACTTTGAGAATATCCTGATACATAATTCCACCCAAACTATGAATCTAGATGCACTAATATTTCCACATATTCAATATTTACAGCCATACTAATTAAAAGTCTCAGATTTATGGCTAATTTAATATTCACTCCATAGTAACAGCATCTATTCCCTCAAGATCAAATTAGCATTATTAACATAGGAGTCATGTCTTTCCTTACGAAAACGTATCATTAATAAGTCTGGGTTTTAGACATACAAAGCGGGCTGCCACATCAGTGGAAGTTCAGCCTATACTACCCTACATTACAAGCTACTCTACGATTATTGGGTCCACCGAACCTGCTCCCATTTCTTCTCCCAACTCCAACACCGAGACATCAAATATTGGGCAAGAAGGTAAAGTAACAAAGAGTGCTTCAGCTATCTTCTCCACACAAGCTTGCAAATAATCCAACTATTAGTTTAATTAGCTAATATGTTAACAACTTCAAGCGATAGTTTGTTGTGCGAGTGCTTTGCACATTAGGCATATTGGTTGTTTGCTACCATTAGCATGCACATTTTTTTATCTGCTTGCGCTATCATTAGCATAGGATGTTTATTCACTCCACGGATGTAGGTGCTTATGGCTTGTTCTTGGCTTATATAATAAGATACTCAAATTGTATTGATTCACGGCTCGTTCGTCAATATCAAAAAGGCCATGCAAGCGGTCAAAGAGATTAAAGTATGCAAATATTGCTGAGGGGAATGAACAAGAGGCAACATCTAATTTTGCATTTGTGGCATCTCATAACCAGTCAACTGAATCTAAAAACCCGGTACTTTCATTGTGGCTAAGAGTAATAATGAATCGGTTTCTTGGGTGATGGTTGGACTCGCCATGTAAGAGGATGTGAAGATGTTCGTGTGATTTTGAACAATACTATAAGTTATACTTCCATTAATGATTGATACATCCTTGACATGAAAAAAAAATATTCTTCTATTAATGAGATAACTAATAATCCTACTCTATGTAAAATTTCAAGGAAACAAATGTATGGTCACTACTCTTCATTTTAACAAAATCAAAAAATTGTACACAGTTTTCCAAAACCCCCTTTTCTCATATCATGGACCTTGAAAGCATTAAATCTCTAATGATATAAGAGTTGTTGGTATCAGGGAGAAGGGTTTGTATGCATTGGGTGATCCCAAAACTGCAAAAGCACATGCACTAGCAACGGTTGAAAATACCAGTGTACTTCAGCATGAGAAATATGAACACCTCAATTATCAGTATTTGTCTATACTTGTAAGACTTGGTGGATTGACTTCTGTCTATTCAGGCAATTCAAAATGTATGCACATGATGTCAAATGGGAAAACAAAGTAGACAACCATTTGATATTGATAAAGCATGGGAGGCCTAAGGAGTCCTGGACCTAGTACATGTTGATCTACATGGTCTAATAAAGACACCTACATTGTTTGAAGCAAAATATTTCTTGTTACTAGTTGACAACTTTTCTCAAAAACTGTAGGTTTATGTTTTAAAATATAACGTCATATTATTTCTCTAATTTTTGTAGCATGGAAAGCTTTAGTAGAAAAATAAACAAGTAAACAGGTCAAAGCTCTAAGATCTGATAATGGAGGCAAGTTTGTCTCAAAACAGTTTTAAGAAATTCTCCACAAGAGAAGATATATGTAGGCAATATATTACTCAATACACTCCACAACAAAATGGAATCTTGGAAGGGAGGAATAGAATAACTACAGAGATGGGAACGTGCATGCTGCACAGCCGGAATGTCCCATATTGATACTGGGCAGAAGCTATAAATATAATCGTGTACATTATTAACAGGTGTCCTTGTAAATTTTTGTAGGATGTCACTCTCAAGCTAAGTCACAAGGTTTGAGTTTGAGTTCGAGTTTGTGAGGATAAATTCAATTCAAGTTCGTCAATAAATAAAGTTTGAAAAAAAAAAGCCATTATATCCGACCAATAAAAAAATATATTATTAAAATATTATAAAAACATATTAAACATAAAAATAAATCAATAATATAAAACGTAAATTAATAATAAAAATACATTAAACATAAAAGTGAATATAAGAAATATTAGATAAATTATAAAGTTTATTACAATAAAAGTATTAACTACATAACAACTAAAGTTCATCATTATAAAAATATTATATATATAACTAAAGTTAAAGTTCATTAATTTAAGTTAATTTTAAAGTTTAAAGTTAAAATGCATAGAAACATAATAACTAATGTTCGAATAAATATTAAAACAAATGTAAAAGTAAAACATAAAAATAAATTAAAATAAACAAATAAATAACAAAACATAAAATAAAAATATAGTTTATAACCTAAACTTTATGGCAACGTGGGACAAGGCACGAAGAACTTCAGCTTTGTTCAGCCGCAGATGAATTTTTCTACGAGCTACAGGAAATACATCCAGTCTTCCAATGATGCGGACAACTGTTGTATGAAGGTTCATCCGCTGCATAGCATCATTGTGATCGCCTCTCAGATTGGGGCCAAAGCATCATGAGTACTTTTGTAAAGAATCCTTCATGCTTTTCAAAGTCGACAGCTAGGGCATGCTCCCTCATAGGTTAACGTTTTTGCTCATGCTCAACACGTCCACACATCTTCCACTTTTTTTTAAGCCAAGCTTCTTATGTGATTTTTCCAAACATTTTTAGCCAAATCACACGAATTTTATCGAATTTTTTTCACAGCCTGGAAAAACGGCAAATTTCGAACTTCATGGATGAAATTCACCGAACCTGTGAAATAGCTCTCAAGGAAGCATGGTCAAGGAAAGGATTTTTATAAGCGACTTACATATTTTTGATAATGTTGCTTTTGCACTAACTCAGGGAAAAGAGAACTAACTTAGATGCAAGGAGCAAAATATATATAATTGTTGGTTATAGAGAACAGTCAAAAGCAAACATACAGGTTACTAGATGCCTCTACAAAAAAATTGTGGTTAATAGAGATATTGTAAATGAGAAGATACCTTTCTTCTCAGATAATAGTAAATCTACAAATATTAGTGTGTGGGTATCTACTGATAATTATGGATCGAATTCTGGTGTTGAAATTAAACAGGGCTCAAAGCAAGAAACATTTGAGTTAAGTTTCAAGGGGATCTGGTGAAGAGCAATGTGATTCTAAGTCTCTGTTGCCAGATTAGGAAGGCTAGCAAAAGAGACCAAAGCGGTATTATACCACGATGAAGGATGTTTGCAATGGCGAATTGCATAAGCAATGGAAGGTCAATACACAAGATCAGAGAAGAAAATGGTGCAAGTTGGTGAGCATGTACATTTGCTCTTACTTCTATTGTTTCACAGATATTTGAGCCTAGTATATTTGAAAAGGCCAAAGAAAGCTTGGATGGGAAGCTACGATGGTGGAATTCGATGGATTGATGAAAAACAAGACTTCAAAGTTGTCAGAATTACCCCAAGGAAGAAGTCCATTGGTTGTAACTTGTAAATGGACTTATAATGTCAAGTGTAAGTTATATGGTTGTTTAAACGAGTACAAAGCTTTTCTTTTTGCTAAAGGGTGTGCACAGGAGGAAGGGTTGACTATGACAGAGTTGCCCCTACAATAAAGATGGAAACTTTTTGGATAGTTATCTCCATTGTTGTTCATTTTCGATGGAAGGTATATCAAATGGATGTTAAAGTGTCTTCTTGAGCGAAGACTTGGAGGAGGAAGTTTACATGGTTCAACCAAAAAGGTTCCAGGTTCCCAAGAAAGAACACTTGGTTTGCCAGTTGATTAAGTCCTTGTATGGACTCAAGTAAGATCCTCGAGCCTGGTATTTTAAAATTGATCAATATCTTAGAGATTATGGATTCAAAAAAAGTTATTCTAAACCGACTCTCTGCATAAAAATCATTGGTGATGACACGGTGATCCTAATTATCTATGTCAATGATCTGAAATCAACAGCAGCAGAGTTGATATAATGCAACAAGGCAATCTGATGTTTTGGTTTTCAAATGGCAAATCTAGGCTTGCTGCATTATTGTTTAGGTGTAGAATTTTGACAATCCTTTCATATTATATTTGTATCACAAACTAAGTACGCCAAAACTCTTTTAGAGAAATTCAAAAGGACTAAATATAATCCAACATCTACACCTGTGGAAGTTGGGATAAAGCTCTCAACTTACAATAATTCACCCCCATCAACAAATCAATGTATCAGAAATGGGTTGATAGTTTGATTTATCTTACTACCACCTAACCAAATTCATCTTTTGCAGTAAGTTGTCTTTCCTGATTCGTGTCTAGGCCTCAAGGGGAACATTGACAAGCTACAAAACAATTCCTTTGATATGTCCTAGGATCCCTCAACCTTGGCATCCTATATCAGAGATCTAGTGACTTATGCTAGCTGGATAAACTAATTCCAATCAGGTTGGATCAGTTGCTACAAGGAAGTCTACAATAAGTTATGTTTTTACTCTTGGTACAGGAGTTATTTCCTGGCAGAGAATGCAACAGCAAACAATTGCCTTATCTTCCACTGAAGCATAATATAAGCAGGCATCAGTACAGGTTGTGAGGCAATGGAGTTAGGAAAGATATTGGTCAATCTTCAATTTGACCTAACAGCACCTACCTCACTTTTCTACAACAACGAGAGTGTCCTCAAGATGGGGAAGAACCCAATCTATCATGCCAGAACTAAGCATACTAAAGTTTATCACCATTACTAATCCAAGGCCCAAGAGGTGACTTGGTGGACAACACCCTAAATGCGGATTTTAATGTGTTGTATGTGTATGCGGAAGCTATTTAGAAAAGATGTAGAGAATCAAAACAAAGATAATAGAACTGGAACAATAAATGTGTTTATTTATCTGTATATTTTGTAGTATTGTACATAGCATACTCTTGAGAAAGATGTATGTATGTCCATCTTCTACTTTGATTGCTATGTATAGACATATAGATTACAATATTGTGAAGGAAAGAGGAACTGTTATGGAAGTTGAATCGTTATGGAATTCCATGCATGAATCTTCACCTTCCGGCCATTATGTGGCTTCTGAAAGATGTGTAATGTGTAGAGAGGCACTCTAGCATAATGGTAACCCTTTGGAGTGTCACGCAGCATAGAGTGGCATGGCATGGCGTGGCGTGGCGTGGCATTGCGTTGAACGACATGAAATTACAGGTAGCAAGTTGTTGGTACCTCGCAGTAACAAACGGTGTGAGTTGGCCTTTGTGGTTTGGCATGGAGGTGTGTTGAACCCTACCAAAGCCATGGATGTGTACCACAAAAGATTTGGGACACGCTTGGCTGGTAGCATGGCGATCCACACAAATTTCATCGCACCACTGCTGTGTGTGTGCCATTTGCTCAAGACAGATGGATGCATTGGCCACTATTGGAGTGTGTGTAACATCCATTGGAGACGATTGGATCATCTTTGAAGTACCGTGAACCTATGGGTAAGGTTCTTAAGTACCACAGCCCATTCAAGTGGAACCGCACAAACAACAAGGTGCGAAGACGAGCTTGGCGATACCGCGGGAAACATTGTAGGCTGATCCTCCTGAATCAATGGCCCCTCCTCTTAATGCAAGCCAGGAATCAAGGGTGGAAACTTGGCTTCTAACTAATACCTCGTGAACCAGTTGGCTTGTTACGGAGAAGACCTACTCGGCTTGATTTGTGTACACTAGCATAGAACATCTTTGTGTATACATGGTTTACAAATTCGTGTCTATCTTTGCTAGTACAGGTGGTGTGTCAGCACGATGTTAAGTTTTGAATGCAAAAATGAACAGTTGTATGTTGCAATCTTCTTAGGAGTTGATGTCGCATGATTAGAGCATGGAATCACTTCAAGAATCTGGTATCCTTACCGTCGACTTATAGAAATATGCTATGAGGGTTGGTGATGTATACACAATACTTACCATGCATGTGTGGAGGCCCAGGAGTCCCACATCCCACATTTGTGAATGGAATATACATTTTTCTTCAACATCTTACACTATTGGTGTTGTTTGTGCTTGCATACCAAAATGCTAGGATTTGTGTCAATGATTCCATTTGAGAGATCGACTTGGTCATCCTCTATCTTTGCCCACGTAAACAAAGTCTTTTTGAGCATGGCATTTTGCGTTGAGTGAGTGTACTTTTGTGTTTGTCAAACCATTTACCTATCTTAGATTGTTGTGGCTTCTTGTCTTAAGAAGGTGTTGGTCCAAACAATGTGCCCCTCCTCAATGGGTTTTGCATAGCGACAGGCTTTTTCCATCGTCTTGACCTTAGCCAACTTTAGTTTGGATTGAATGAATGGTTGTAGGCCCTTTGTAGTACTTGGGAACTCTATGCCTTTGACTCAAATGACCTACCTTTGCATCTGAGTCATGTATGGCATCAGTATAGGCTTGGACTGAATGGTCATGTCCTCACCCTAGGTGTTGTCATTGAATGTAGCAATCTTCATAAACATCGTAAGGATAATATTCATCCTTGAATGCTTCAAGAAATGAATCCCATGTGGGTTCATACTTTCATTCTTTTGGTCTTCCTCCCTTTGAGAATGCGCTTGCCACCACTTCTTGGTGATAAAGAGACTTTCAGAAGTACAATCTTGATTTTCTCTTTATCATAAGTCAGTCATAGAAAAATAAGAATCTAACTAGTTATCTACTGCATCTACATTAATTTTTCCTTCAAACACAAGAATATGTAGATTTACTTCAAACCTAGGGCAGACTCGACAACCTGGGAGGGGCTTTCCTAGTGATGATGAGGTCAATGTAACCACCCATTTGAGGACTTCTACAAACTAGTTGAACAAGAATCTCCTTTGTTTTATGAGTGCTTTTGAGATTTCATCTTTCCATTGTCACATGTAGCTCATCTTGCATTTGATTGTCCTTTTCCATCTAAACCTTGTTGAAGCGGTAGAGGAGAGTTTGATGAGTATCGTGGTTTGACGTTAAAGCTCAAATACTCTGACCTTGTTTGATGGGTCATACAAGATGATAAATCACTCTAATACCACCAATCTAAGGCCAAAAGGTGACCCGATGGACAACACCCTAAATGAGGGTTTAGATGTGTTATATGCATATGCGGAAGTTATTTAGAAAATATGCAGAGAATTAAGAGAGAGGTAATAGAACTGGAACAGTAAATGTGTTTATTATCTGTCCTATACATGAGATAATCTTGAGAAAGATGGATGGTTGTATATCTTCTACTATGATTGTTATTTAACACTATAGATGTGTATACATATAGATTCTGATAGTCTGAGCGAAGGAACCATAATGGAACTCCATGAGTGACACTTCACTTTTTGACCATTATGTGGCTTCAAAAGATGCATGGTTTGCATAAAGACATTGTGGCAAATAGCAGCTGCGGGGAGTGTCATGTGGCATGGCATGGATTTGCACTTAATAGCATCACTAAGATTGTAAGTAGCAAGTTGTTGACATCTCACGGTACCACACAATATGAGTTGGCCTTCGCGATTTGGCATGGAGGTGTGCTAGACCTTGCCAAAGCCAATGATGTGTGCCCAAAAGGCTTGGTGCATGGCCTATCTACACAAATCGCATCGTGTGACATTTGTTAGAGTGTGTGTGGATCCGCTAGACACGAATGGATGCATTGTGCCACTCTTTTGGAGTGTGTGTAGCATCTGCTTTGGAGCCAGGATGGATACATTGCGCCACGATTAGAGTATGTGCTGACATCTATTGGAGACGAATGGATGGTCTTGGATGTACCACAAACCGTGGGTAAGGTTTTGGAGTACAACGAGTCCATTGAATTGGAACCACGTGAAGCTATGACTATGAAGAAGAGTTTGGATTGAAGGCTTATTTTTAATCTAAACAATTGTTTGCAAGCAGAGAATAATAAGCGACATGAACCACTATTGATAAATCCTTCTAGATAAATTGCATTCGTAGTTGGTTGATAATGAGGATATTTGTCTATTATTGTCCTACAACGAGAGAAATCCGCTAACATAATGACTAAACCACTTGGCGAAAATAAGTTTGTTAAGTTTATAAATAAACTTAGGATTGTATCAAGTTTAGTCATGTTGTCCTGTGTTTTTGCATGGGCAAAATTCACCCAAAAACAGGACAACTATACCCTAGTGTCAAAATTTTCATGTCATACCTTTTCCAGGACATCCTAGATAAACCTACCTCTCAATATCAAGTCCAGTCTTATACCCCGAGAGTCCATCCGTAGTGTCATCGGTCCTCGTTTGGGGATTTAGGAACAAACAAATTCATTCAAGTATGTTGGAGCAGTGGTTTTCAAGGCAAGTTTGCAACAAACTTAGAAAGGGATCCCATCAGCGTTTCTAAGCCAGGCACACCATCACCAAAGCAAAGACGGGAGGCTTATTTTCATCATGGAGGTGTATCTCGGAGCTAGAAACACCAAGGAACTGATGTAGGAAAAATGCAGGAAGTTTACAGAGCAATCCACCAAAAAGCGGGTTTTTGGGCCTAAAGGAGCTTGCACTAAAAAAGAACATGATCTTGAGGAAGGATTAGGGAGCTCAGAAATGAGTTGAGAGCCAAACAAGATATCATTGGAAAGCACTTTCGACCCCTACATGGTGGAAAACAGATCATCTTCAAACACCATGCATTTTCAAGCCAACTCATTCTTTCCATGGACAATGGGTGATCACGAGAAAAAAAGGAGATTTTGAGGGTGTTGCAGTCAAAATCAAGTCTTGGGAACCTCACCATTCTTCTCAAAAGGTCATTTGCATGCAAAATCATATAAGGAAGCGCTTGAAAACTCATCCAGGAGCTCAAGTTATGACCTTCACAAGTTGGCTCTCAAGGTACGCTCTTCGGTACTTAGCCATTTTCACACCTGGACACGTGTCAAGCTGAGGTTAAGGCGCAATTTCATGTCCCTATTGCACCTTACCAAAGGGACATGAGGTGCAAAAAATTGCACCCTCCCCATTTAGCCTTCTGGTCACCCATATGACCCGATGCTCACCTTTTAGCCCCCTGTTGACCGGTTTGACTTGCTCTCTGACTACTCCCATGCATGCACTTGTCAGCTTTGTGAGGCTAGGGCGCATTTTGAGCACCTTTTGCACCTTTCAAGGGGACAATAGGGACAAGAAAATGCGCCCCACCCCCTTTTAGCCTCCAAGTCCCTCATACGACCATTTTCCGGCCCCCGAGTGCTTAAATGTGGCTCCCCCTTCATTTCTCTCATCAAATCAATGAGCAACACTTGTCAAGCATGGGCTAAGGCACATTTTTGTGCACCTATTGTCCCGAACCAAGGGGACAATAGGAGCAGAAAAAAAATGCGCCCCACCTCCTCCCTTCATTTTCAAAGCTTGGAAATTCAGAAGATAGCCATTTTGCCTCCATTCTCTCACATCTCTCCATCTTCTTGCTCAAATATTCCTCCTCCATTTTCTTGCTCAAATATTCCTCCTCCATTTTCTTGCTCAATCCATTGTTGCCATATCTCCATGATCTAAAGAAGAGAAAAACACAGAAAAATCCAGATTTTTGAAGACCGTAGAAGAGATTTCGCTTGAAGAACTCCATCGCCCGCGAAGAGAAAATCCTCATATCTAAAAAACCAGTGCACAAATCAACACGCCGTTTTTGCAATCTTCTAGTTTTCAGAGGCCGTGAGAATCCAAGTGAAAGATTTCTCAGACATGCCCCGGATTTTTTACAGCAATGAAACCCCAATTTCTTGTGGCAAAAACTTGGAAAATTAAAATCTCCATTTCTCGACACCGGGTAGACTGAAATTTCAAAGGTGCATTGAAGAATAAAAACCCATATCAAAAAAGTTTGCTTCGTCGAAAACTAAGGTCTAGAACCCCACTTTCCAAAAATAGTAAGCCTCCTACACGGACCCTTGCTATTTTTGGCAAGCATCATAGAAAGCGTAGTTTAAGCAGTGATGATGTGCGCAGAGGTGGTCTAGAAGGGCATTCTCGGTGATCGGGTGCAAAAGGGTAAAAATCACCGCTTACTTTATAAATAGTAAATTTTCCTATACAACACTTACTATTATTAGTAAGTCGTATCAAAATAACAATTTTGGCAGAAAGGAGTGCACACGGGGTGATCATACAAGCTAACTTCACCGGTCGAAGTCAAAAATGGTGAAATTTGACACTTACTAAAAATAGTAAGTCTCCTTTTCAAGAGCAAAAGTGTTCGAAAGCATGAAATTCAAGTTTGCAGTGTGAAAATCGGTCTAGGCGATCATCGGTGTGTTCAAGAGTAAGCAAGATCGTCATGGTTACGATGCGAGTAATGGTTCCAATTTCTCATCCAAATATGTGACCGAGGAAGAACAAAGGAATGATAAAACTTTATGGCTAGTAAATGCATCATCTCGGGGAGGCCTCAGCGGTGTCTTTCGACACTCGTTTGATAGTTGATTGTCCATAGTGTGCTTCATTGGAATATTTTGATCAACATAACAATGCAAGAGTCATGGCGAGGATCGGTTCAAAGCTTCAATCTCTTCAGAGGGGATCTTCATGAGCAATGATCATGGTCACCAAAGGAATCATTCAACAAAGTGTTTCTAAACACTTAGTTCGTGGTGTCCTGTGTTATCAAAAGATGTTTTCTCATGGTGTGAAGCATTCAAGGATTCGGAGTTCACTACGTTGGAGCATTTCATGATATCATCTGGTAAGGATCAGTGGACTTCATCAGAGGCGGCTTCTTCTTCATCGGCACTCCTCAGTTCTCTCTCTCTCCCTTTCTCTTCTCTTCCCCCACTTTCTCTCTCCTCGTTCTAATTCTTTGTTGGGGTTGTACTTTTTCATAATGCTTTTAATTAATTAAAAATGACTTTATTTTTCAATGTAATAAGTCACCCTTAAGTCATAAAAGGGGACTTAATCTTTTCCTAAGGATGTAAAAAGTCATAAGTTGTGAAAAGGCATTGGGGGGGTAGGCGAAGAGTTTGTTCTCTTCTATAAATTGTAAAGGCATTCCCTTTCCAAAGGGTTGTCATTTTTGTAAGCTCATGAGAGAGTGATCTTGTGAAGGAGCAAAGAGATAGCTAATTTTCTTCCACTTCCCATTTCATACATTCTTCCCACTCTTGCATGTACAATTTTGCTCAAGCTTCAATAAAGAGGAGTTTCCGCCTTTTTGACTAGGAGGTTTAATTGAGACTTTGTGTTCATTGAATCTTATCTGGTCTTGTTGCAAATGGCTTAATTGTTTCTTCTTAAATCTACATGTGTTGAAGTTTCCGGTTAATGGGTGTGGGACTATGATTTTCTACCCACAACATTAATCCTCTCTCCCTTTTCTCACTCCCTTTCCCGTTCTCTTGCAAAGTCCTCTCTAGCAAGCAATTGCTAGCTTTGCCACAAGGTCAGTGGAGTGCCCCTATTGGATCCCCGGCTGCAAGGCCACCACTGGAAAACCACTTTTGCACGCGCATGTAAACACGGAGCTGCACCGTTCAAGTAGAGGGACTTAGATTCCCAGAGCGTTGGCAAGAAATCCACAAATTTGTCTAAGAAATCCACAAATTTGTCTACCCGACAAATTTTCTTGCCAACAAGTCATTAAGAAAGGGCATTAGATTAATTAGCTAGTATGTTAATAACGTCAACAAGGTTTGTCGTATGGGTGCTTTATTTTAAGCATATTGATTGTTCGATATCATTAGCATGTAGGTTGTTTATCTGCTTGTGCTATCATAGCATAGGTTGTTTATCCACCCCACAGATGTAGATGCTTATGGTTTGTCCCAGGACACTGCACAATAAGCCACTCAAATTGTATTGATTCACGGCTTGTAAGACATCAAATATTGGGCAAGGAGGTAAGGTAACAAAGAGTGTTTTGGCTATCGTCTCCATACAAGCTTGCAAATAAGCCAACTTCCTTGTGTTCTCTTTGACCCAATACATGGTTTTCCCATGATTTTTATTATTGTTGGCATCGAAAAAAGGTTACAAATTTGTTTGCTTGATAAGAGGTCCCCACTGATAGCTACCATTAACGTGAATGACACAGCATACAAATATCATACGCACTTCTTCTTCCATACGTGGTACATAGGTCCTCCTTGATTGGATGACAAGTTGTTGAGAAGTGACAATATCTTCCACATCTATTTTCCTTCCCACCTTAATATAATTCAGCAGCCAGAATCTAACAGGCTCATGGTGGATGAGCTTGTATAAAGCAGTGTAGAATTCGCCCAATAGTTTTCGTCATTTGGCCCTTTAGCTCCAAATTCAGACGCATGTCCCCACACAACTTTCTCTCATGACAAAAGAATTTTGGTTAGCCGCCTTGCCTTTCTCTAGCCCCCTAATTCCTGCAGAGGAATTTTCCATAAGACTTACGATTAGAAAGGCGCGTGCTCTAAATGTAGACCAACTGATTGTCAATTTAGTAGTAGGTAGTCTTAATTCAAAAGAAAAAATTGATATGCAAATTCTTCTTTATGAGTTTCAATTTCAAAGCATGCAGTCTTCTTTCTCAAAATAAAATTTAGTATCTTTTAACATTTAGCGATTAATGCAAACCCTCCTCAACCATTTCAAAATCCACATTTCTATCAAACAAGGTCAACTTGATACATACCTAAAGAGGAAGCGTCGGTAAAACCAGGTGTCCCCAATCTACACCTTCCCATTTCAGAGCACCGAAATAACAAAGAGACTGATAGCCAAGTGTTTTGCAGGAATGCATTTTCTATCTTGAAGAAGAAGACTTGAGAAACATACAAAGTATGGCCCGAAATGTCAATCCAATTTCTCTTTTCCAGGCAATTCCTACCCCTAATATGTTTTAAATAAATACAATCCTCTTTGCCATGCAATTCTATCCAGAACAAGGTGACTCAAAAACATACAAAATGCAACCCCAAACATACACAATTTCACTTTTCCACACAATTTCTATACTGAATCAACTTGAAATATGTACAAATCCTCTTTTGCATGCGATTTCCATTCTGAAGAAGGTGACTTCAGAATATACAAAGTAACCGAAACATCAAATTCTCCATTCAATGCAATTTCTATACTGATTCAACTTTGATCAATACAAAATTCTATTTTCAAATTCTGCTTTCAGCGAAATTTCCATCCTGGATCAACTTTTAATCAATACAAATCATGTTTTCCGTGTAGTTTCTATCATGGCCAAGGTGACTTTAAAACATACCAAGACACCCCAAAACGTCTATCCGATTTTAATTTTCTACGCAATTTCTATGAATCAATTTTTTAATAAACATACATTCGATCTTACATGCAATTTCATACCGAATCAACTATTAATAATACAATCTCTCTTTTTCAACTCAATCATGAAGCAATTTTCAATTCTCATGGATTGCGAAAGCTTCATGTCTCAAACATACCAGAATTTAAACTCCGGTAATCGGCGAATGAAGGGCTTGAATTCGTCGGAGCCCTTGGTGGGAAGCGTGGGGCCTTCGATCTCGGGATCAGCTTGCGGCGACAGAAACCCTATCAACAAATTCAGTATATAAATCCCCAAGCCGTACGAGACAATATAAAACCCCTGCAAGAAATACACTCTGACGACATAAATGGCCGCCAAGAGAAACAACCTAGCCATCTCCCCGCGTAATGAGGTGTCGATTTGTCCAGATAATACTGGAACCTTCGAGAAATGTTGCTGCTCCATCTCGCTATGGCCGGGGAAGGGCCATCACCTGCGCCCTCGGCGAAACCTGCATCCATAGGACCGGGGGCTTAGGGCCTCAGGGGGCTTATTGCATATGTAAATGTATGTTTTGCGTGTATATATATCAGATCTAGTGTGCATATGTTCTTTGCTCCCTTGTTTTGATGTTGATTAGAGTGTATCCTGCAGTCTTTTCCACGATTCCGGCAGAAGAGGAAATTTTACGGCGTGCGATCGTTGTTGCAGCGGTACCGGAATCGTGTGGGGAAGGAATAGACGGAATTCTATTTGCGAACCTCGCAACACCGGTTAGAGTACACGGCGGTTTTGGAAAAGCGGTTTTCGGAAGCTGGTAATGGGTACAGTTGGCACGTGAAATTGAAATGAACCGTCAAAGGGCAGAGGTGCCAAATTACCTAGGTAGTTTTTGTTTGCATATTTTCGATTAACTTTTTTAATAACTAGCAATCTTACACGAGGAGTGCGATGTGAACGCCAAAGAGATGCACGGAAGAAAGTTATGGAGAAAAGGGAAGGAAAATAATAAGTTTGGTTTGTCGGTTGAGATATTTTATATCTCGATTATAGGAAGGAAGAGAGTGGAATAATTGTGAAACAACGGTTTCTCTACAACCACATGACATGTTTATGAATCTTTTAAAAGGGTAGGGAGGCGATTCTTGTGAGTCATACGAGTAATGTATTGTGGAGATATGTGAAAAAAATAAAGAGTGGTTGATCAAAATGTCGAATTGAGTAGTTGTTTGCAATTTCATGTCTTTTGTTTTATGGGTAGTCGGAACAAACATATATGTAAGGGTAATTTGCATGTGTGTCTCATGGGAAATAAAAGAAAAGTTGTAAATAAGGTAGTAATTAAATACCAACATGTCCCACACCTAATCCATGGCTGAAATTGTTCTTGTCAAAATAATATTTGTTATTTGTGCTTCACATTATCGCTTTCATCTCACTTGAGTTACAACACATTTCTACTCAAAATGTCGAATTGAATAGTTCTTTGCAATTACTGTGTCTTTTGTTTTATGGGTAGTCGAAACAAACATATATGTAAGGGTAATTTGCGTGTGTGTCTCACAGAAATAAAAGAAAAGTTGTAAATAAGGTAGTAATTAAATACCAACGTGTCCCACACCTAATCCATTGTTGAAAATGTTCTTACCAAGATAATATTTGTTATTTGTGCTTCACATTATCGCTTTCACTTGAGTTATAACACATTTCTACTTAAGGGAATTATCTTCTTTGTGTTACGATACAATTTAGAGATAGGATACAATTTATCGGAGTTCATAACATTGGTTAAATTTGAAGTATTGTCATGTGTATCTATACACGAAAGGTTTATATGGCGACTACTCTTGCATAGAATTAACCACAACTAGAAATTTTATCACCAAGGTTTGAACACATGACATAATACTACTCTTATAATGAGTACCACGACTTATTCAATAAATATTAAGAAACATTCATCATTCTATGAGAGGAAGTAATTGGTGTATTGCATTGAGAGGTGGGATGGTTGGTCAAATTGCAAAGTTTCCATTGTCATCATTTGTAGATAGGAAATTTAATATGTTTGACTTCCAAACTCTACATGTGTTAGATATACGAATTATATGTTAAGGGTTCCTTCTACCATTGATTTCATGCACATTTTTAGTTGGGTTTTTATTTAGCGATTAAGGTAGAAACTACGGTTTCTCATTCAATTGATTGGTTTGAAAATTATAATTTATTGTATTTATCATGACAATTTATATTAATGGTGCAAACTTGTATAGATCATTTGTTTCCTAGTCTTGTATGGCTTATGTTATGTTGTGGAACTTGTTTTCATGTGTGGAAGTGTTGAAGACTATAAACTAAAAGTACTATACACTCTCCATAGTTTTCTCAGGAGTCTGACCACCAAGAAAAAAAAATTGACCTCGAAAAATGTGCCGAAACCTCGGGAAATGTGCTCTTCTCATATGAGTGGTATTTTGACCCATAGGTTTATGGGGTGGTTTTGGTCCATGGTTTTGGTGCTCACGGTATTGTAAAATTGTTTAAGTAGTTACTATTGATGTGTTTTTATGCATATGGTAGAGTAGATGTAACATTGTAGATGTGTGAGTTCAAGTGTGAATTTAGGAGAGTTTTTTTAGCACAGTTCCAAACAGATTTGGGTATTGTATTGAGAGAAAGAGGTGGCTTGTAATAAAATCGAGCAAATGATTCTTGGTGGACGTAGCCCAAATTGGGTGAACCACGTTAAATATTGTCTTTGTGTTGTGTTCTTTTATTTTCTGCACTTTTATTTCAAATCTATGATATTATTCTACATATTAGTTTCTACTATTGTGATTCTATGTGGGATTGTTCCACATATTTTATCCCTTATTTCCTATGATTTTGTGCCCATAAAAAGTCCCTCGCAGGTCATAATCCTTGATGGGGCCAACCTTCCCATACTTGGCCACACAATGTTTTTTAAAAGAGCACACTCATATGAGCTTTCTATTACAAACCGAAGAATTGAAGGCGATGACGTTCTCACATGTTCCTTTACATCGGCCGGCACAACATAGAGGAAATCTCGTTGAAGCAGGACATGGACGTGGCCGAGTGGATGTGAGCGTTGCGGATTAATTTCAAGGTCATTGATAAGGCGTAAATATGGGCGGTGATAAATACAAGATGTTTTCAGGGACCCTCGGGATTTCCACTGTAAACACGCCTTTCGACATAATTAAATATATTGATTTTAAACATCATACAAAAGTTAATTGAGTCTGCATTTGCAAATCATTTTGGTTAATAAAATTTGAGAAAGAGGAAAACAAGTAGTTTGAATGAAAAAGCATAAACTTCTTTGGGTGATACAAATTTCAATTTGTTTCCATACAACGTCCATTTGTTTGAGGGGAAATAGTGAACTACTATAAAATCTACCACAAGTGATACATATATATATTTGAGAATAGAGGGCATATCAATGCCTCTTGTTTTTAATGCTAAGCAAAAGGAAAATGTAGAACAATATCGGAAGAGAACACCCCACTAGAAAGTGGTGATACACACATCCCTTTATTAAGTTGTGTAATGTCCTGTTGCTTCAAAATATCAAGCCCACTTTGCTCATGCAGTGCTTGGGGTTATGGTTATGTTTGTGTTGGAAGCGAAGCACGAGCGAGGAGTGTTGAAGCCGAAGGCTCATCGACCATGGGTGTCACGTTGAACACGTGATCCACTAGCAAAACACTCGCTCCCCCTCCTAAACTCAATTTCAAAGCACCCCTTCGTATGGATACTTTATCAAAGAAATGTAATGAAACTAGATCCAGCAGGGTAGAATCCTACCCCGAATGATGAAGAATCCACTAAGCGATAGGAAATAGGTGAGCATAGCGATTCTAATGGTGTAGGAGACCATCGGATTTGTAACGGTGCTAGAGCGGAAGGCGACGGAGGAGTTAGCCGCGTATAAGACAGCCGAGGAGAACTATGGAAAACAAGTAGAATTCGAAGAATTTTCCACCCAAAATGATGGACAAAAATGTGGTGACAATGAATGTGAGGGCTATAAGCAACACCGCCCGGTATTGACACCATCTTTGAATCTTCCTACTCCAATTGCATCAAATCCTCAAATCATTTTTTCCCTCGAATCTCTCTCTATCATGGCGATGTAAAAAAATAAGCTGTGACATGGCAAACTCGCAGTGGGGCAATTGATCTATGTCATGGGACTGGGTTCTTACAAGAATACATCATACACAGCGGCCTTACCCGGTCTAGCACCACCCACTTCAAGACCTTACAACAACCTCGAGGCGTAGCGGTGTTCTATTATATCGTGTCTTAGCGCTCAGGATAACCCCCTGCAGTCATCATCGACATAGCTATTCTCATCACGTGGCTCATCCTCCACTCACACTCACCCAAATTCTAAGTTATAAGCACCTGACATCTTGTAACTCAATGTCATTAGGGACCGGATGAACATCGACACGTAGTTCAACATCACGATCAAGAATTCCAATAAGAAGATCGAGATTTATTACGTTGAATTCATGGCCAAGGCCTTTTACGACTATTGTAACCTAACCCATTTCTAAGGCATTATAAAACATCGTTAACCAAATATTACATGTCTTTTATTTTCATTTGAAAGAGGGATTTCAACTAATAAAACCATCAAAGTGTATCTTGCAATGTACATGTGGAAAGAAATTTCTTGTTTTCTTAATTTAAGATCTGATGTGTTTAGTCTATGTTTAAGTAGTTCATGTCTTGTAAATTATAGTCATGGAATAATTGGTTACTAAAAATATGCAATCTATTAATAATATTCAAATTTAAATTAGAGTTCAAATGTGTAAAAAATGTGAAAACAAATCTCAAAATGCAATTCCAACAATTCTAAAAAATCAATTCCAATGGAACAACTAAATGCAGACCTAAACAATTGAATCAGTTGGATGTGGGTCTTATGAAGCCGATTCACCAAGATTCGTGATCTATTTATTGACATATTTCTACACAGTGTTTTCATTTCGTATGCGATTATTTGCAACAATGGCTTGTCTAAAGGTATATGGAAAGATTAGATGACTAACAGTGGGATTTTAATGGCGTCATATAAATTCATAATTACAAAGCGAATAAGCAACATTTACAAATCTAACTAAATGGAAAGGAAATGATATATAATCTCAAAGTTATATATATTTAATGCAGATATGAAACTATTATTTTACTTCCTACCTACTGATTTGACATCGAACTCACAATGGCAAGGTTCATCCAACAACCAGCCACGAAGAAGTAGCAATCGTTGATGACCAAGACGTTTGCTCACATGATGTTCTTGAAAAGCAGATCTCTCATATGGTGATTCATCCCACAAGGGCCATGACACAGGTGATTACAAAGAATCCCACATCCTCCACGTATATATCTCACATTGTGATGGAAAAAATATGGCTTCCATGCCCATAGAAGTCCATCGCATGGTCGTAATCCTTAATGGGGTTGTGCTTCTCATCTTGGCCACACAACATTTTTTAAAAGAGCACACTCATATGATGTTTCTATTACAACAAAATAATTTACTCACTCACTCAAGTGCTTTGTGTTTTGATGATCACATTTTATTCATAAACATAATTCAAAACATTTTCGATGACGCATTCTTGCTTTGAGGTTCATTCTTGGCTGTTGAGGGATCATATATAAATGAATCTCATCTCATACATACACATCCACTCGAGGGGCATGTTGTTCTATCATTCACTCTGCATTACATTCTATCTCATCCAAAACATATTGCATATCTTGGTCGCACTTGGTCTTGCTTACACTTACTTGTTACATGTACATCTTATTACACATGCTAGATAGATATCTTGTATGTCATTATCTTTATCATACACACATGTGTGTTCACTTGTTTTCTTGTTGTGATCGTAGATTCTATAGATCCATACATGCGGCATAGATGTTTGTCGTAATACCTATTACCATTCCACGAGAGACTCCACAGGGCATCGATTTCATTATACTATATATGCAATTGTTTCATTTTTCATAACACATTACTTTATCGGATTATACATGCCTTGACATACTTTTTATCCTTCTAACATGCTAATAGGTGCTTCATGTGCAACATTTTCTTTGCACGTCTATTTGCCACCATGGTTGTTTGTTACATTGCTTGCTTATTGTATGCCATGGTCATCGTAGGCTTTGACATTTGTCTTGTGTGCACACTTGTCTACTTTTGGCCTAGTCGGCCTTGATTGTCTTGCGACATCGTGAGTGATGTCCCATGTTTGAAACCCTCTTTTCGTGGTCTGCATTGTCTTCTTGCATATAGTCTTTTGCGTCTTAGATTACACATTGTCGATTGTTTGTTAGCTTACATTTTATATGCATGTTTTCTTATACTAACATTTGTCTCCTAGCCACTTTGTTTTCATGTGCCTTGGTTTCTACCAAGCACACTCACTCCCTGTAAGGTACAATTTTAACACAGGTGGTCGGTCCTCCTTTAGCCGCATTCTCCTCAGCGATGTCACATGCACTCTAAGCGAGGGGGCATCATTTGGGTGAATCAGTCACCCCATACAAAAGTCTACATACATAGTTCAACACAACATAATACCAATACAACACAATCATCAACATTAGATAAGGATCAGATCCTGACTTGGGTCCTTGACACAACATAGACACCAGTGCCCAAACCTAGACAATAACGCCTAGGCACCCCTGACCCTTCTTGGATGTCTATAACCAGGGGCAGTTACACAAAATTATTCGGCAAGATAGTCTACAACACTCCACACATGCGGCTTTGACATGGCAAATAGTCCTCAACACCCACCATACAACATTCAATATTGGATTAGAATTGGTCGAACCGAATCAAGTTTTTACACACCATCTGCAGTGGTGTTCCATATTATGGGAAGCAATTAAAGGTTAGAGGATGACACCATACTTTTCTCCCTACACTTCTTCCAGATCATTAGGCGTGAGATCGCTTGAAAAATTCGCAACTAACACAACTAGTGTGAGATCTCCCAAAAAACTCGGTCTTTTACAACATCTACATGATCCTTTCTACACTCTTTCCTCATCATGGATCAGGTGCACATGTTTCTTTTTCAAAATTTTCATTTTACATACTTTTTACACATATACATGCGTATTTGAATACTTGTTTGTTCTTCTCTTTTGCAAGTCTGTCCATATGGGAAGCAATAGTCAACATCATTCAACATCATCCTACATCAACAACAACATCAACAACATCAAACACACAAGCATTAACATTAACAACATGCACATTGGCGACATCTACAACATGTGTTTCCTCCCTAGGATCATTATCTCATCACTTATCACTCCATGCTTTTCCTTGTCTCTCGGCATGCTTCTCACCATCGATCTACATGGTTATTAGGTACACATCTCTATCTACTTTATGTTATTGAGATTTCTCTCAACAACATAAAGTGGGGGCAAATGTAGACACAAAATCACGTACTTTGGGTAATTATCTAGTCCTGATTGCATACTACTATTCATATGATTCCTAAGTAAGAAAAGTACTAACTAACCCATGTCTTTGGCCATCTTTTCTTTCTTTCTATTGCTAATTTTGGTCTTATACTCTTTATAGCTTAGTCTATATTTTCATACCTCAAAATTTCTCATTTTGGACACCAAAGTGCCCAACCAGGATGCTAGTGGTAGGTGCCTCCATACCCTCGGGTGCCCTAGACCTCTTTATACTGTGTTAACATCTTTTGGGTCGTTTCTAGTCGTTTGAGCATCTTATATTTTTGGTAGTCGGCCTTTTTGGGGTTAATTACGAAATTCAAGTAAATGAATCATATAAATATAAAGTTATGTGATCATAATAAAGGACCAAGCACTAAACATTAACTATCACCACAGAAGGTTACATCTAAAGGCTATTCAAGAGCATTCTAGCATCCAATCTAAGGCAAAGGACTGCATTATTTTGGATACACTTCATAGGAGGGGAGTTTATTCTATTCTATGCACACATATATTCACATCTAGCTACTTGCTCACTATCCAAGTGCTACACGCACAAGAGCCACCTAAGGCATGATTCTGCACACACACATAGAACTACATTGGGCCTGAAATGTAGTGTAGTGTTCAATCGTAAGATCACTTGTTTGACAACTAAGGATAATCGACCCCTCATTTGGCATCTTTCTTTTTAGGATTTGATGTCTATTTGAGGGTTTTGCAGAGTCGTTATTTCATTGCGGGTTTCAACGACCTTAACGATCATCATGCGATCTCATAGTGATCAAAGGTGAAGGATAGTGAACATCTTGTGTCCAAATAAAGATGGTTTTGAGCTTTTCGCGATCACGGGTGCCTACTTATTGGTATGTGACGCCACGGGCACCCTGCTTTTGCCCCTTTCCAGTGCCCATGTCCAACATATTCCTCCAGATCTGTATTTTCTAAGATTGATGCGACAATTTGTGCTTTGGATTTTGTAATTTTCATTCTTGTACACCTTCGGCATCTCTGCGAACCAACTAAGTCATTTTATCCCTTCTTTTCAACTAGGGTTTCACATTTTATAGCTTAGTTTTCATGGGTTACTTTTTGTACCTATTTACATATTCATTTATTGATACGATAACAATAAGATTAAGCATTTTTATAGGAATATATTTCCATATTTTGCTTAATCAATGTGGTTCGATTGAAGGCTATGAGATAGAATATATATCATGGATCGCATCTACAAACAGAAGACATGTATGCAAAGTTGGAGATATTGGTTTGGGAGAAGAACGCAACATATTATTTTGTAGATTAAAGACATTTACTTAATGATGTGGACGAGTAAAAATAATTATTTCTCTAACATCATTATGAAAATTTGGCAATTGCATTTGGTTGGTTAAACACACCCTCTGGGAACAACTACTAAAGTTTTCAAGAACCTTCATATATGTGCTCATTTCCATCTGCAACGAAAATTATCTCCAAGATTGTTGTGAGAAATGGGAACCATTTCCTTCATTTTAAACAGGGAGAATGTTCTTATGTATATTATTCGTGATGCTAAATGAAGCAATCTAAAAAATAGGCTTGCACTATAATAATGTGCCATGTGCTTGATTATTCTCGGTTTAGAAAGGTTCATTTGTTTAGTTTTGGCAATCTAGACCACACATAAAAAATAATGTAGATTGTTGCTTATATACATTGTTGGAGTGTTTTGTCAAAACATATTTTTATGGTTGCATGGACATTTCACTGAATTGTTTTCACAAAACCTGCATATGTATGAAATGAAAAGCTAGAGGAGGAGGCGGCGAAAGGGTTGAAAAAAGGTGAGGAACACTTCAAATGAATGGAAAGATGCTTGACCAATAGGATATGTCAAGGTAACCATTTGAGATTTAATTACACATTCCACATTCAGTATGTAATTATGTTGATGGGAATAATTTACTACCAACCATTCCCTTAGGCTACATATATATTGATGGTAGTTATCAATTTGAAATGGTAAGACCATTGCATTTTTTCTCTTCCATTGATTACTATTTTTATATATTTCTTATAAAACAAACTAGAAGCTTCAGTAGATTGAAATTTTCTATTTTCATTGTTCTTGGTCGGAATTCATCCATGTAGTGAAATGTGACTAGGGTTCAAGTCCAACAACCTACTGACCTGGTAGAGATATCATTTGTCACACGGTTGGATGTAGTTTTTAGTGGCATTTTGTTGTGCTCATTACAGACCTTGGCATATTTCATAGTCATAGCAAGGGGAAAGTTGGATTTATATAGGGGATGTTGAAGCCCATATTTCCATTTGGTCAAACCCATAAAACATAATTTCTTATTTCCTTTAATACAAAGGTTTTGAGATATTGTGACATTAGATTGACAACATTTGACAATATCATTTTGCGGTAGTATCTTTCCCAATCCTATCCCATGAAATATATTAGTAATATTGTCCTCCTTGGTTGATTCTACATGGATAATAAACAAATGGGGATTTGTCAAAGACTCGCCTCTTATTTGTATGTCGGTTGGCCAGCGTGTCGGTTGTGCACTATATTATCCACGAAGTGGAAATGCCATGTGAATCGGGAATGCTATGTGAAGTAGAAATGTATTTCATCTATATTTACGCTGAAGGCATTACCCCTATGGGAAAGGGATTTGGAGGACATTCATGGACCAGTGTCAAATTGGATGACCTAAATGACGATTTTGCTATTTTTATCAATTTTGCTTTTGTTATTTTTAACAATTTTGCTTTTTGCTTTTCTAACAATTTTTCTTTTTTGATTTTGTATGTTGCTTTGGCTTTACTATTTTTAAATTTTATTAATCGATTCTGTAGGTATGCATTTAAATTCATAGTCAATTGGTTGAATTCATTTGATCTCATGTGCCTTAAAAGTGATTCTTTCTGAAAAAAGATGATTAAGATTTAGATTAACGTAGATTCTTTCATAGGTTGTGACACTTTTTCCTAGGACTATATTTTCTGTGTATATGCAACCTCCTATGAAATCCCTATTTTTTTAAAAGATATTCATCCCATAGTTCATGCGGCAATACTAAAAGTCGATCCATCTGGGCTATAGAAGGCATCTCCTCTGTTGGTTTGCAGGCAAGATGCCGGTATTTCATGAAGAGTACCGCTTTCTTTCAAAACCATGGTTTCCAAAAAAATAATTGGTCTTCCTTCAAAGGCCTTCAAATATCCATTATCTGGTTTTTGATTAACTGGATTTTTTTGCCTAGAAGGCTACCAACTAGCTTTTAGCACAACCTTTGCATGCAAAAAGATGTGAAGGCTTTGGATCCAGTGAAACTCTAGCAATAGGATGGGTTAGGGGAGACATAATGTCTCCACCGCCTTGACCCCTTTATCCCCTTCATGAAAATTTGGATCTGCACTGGAATGTATAACAGAAAATATTGCACATGCTTCAAGAAGGAGAAAACAAAGATCAAACCAGCTAATCAGATACTGTGAAAGCCCCAACAGATCTAAAAGCTTAGCAAGGCAAAGTACACGTGTTTTTTTTCATATCATGGATTTTTTGTTATCAAGATATAAACAAGCTCAAATTGTTTAAGGCAATGTTTTCTATGTTTGAAGATTGTGCTCACATTAAATACTTGGTACATTCAAGAATCTTCCATTCATCTAGTTATCCTCGCTTATAAACAAGTTTTTAAACACTGCTATGACTTTTTATTACATCTAATCTTTGTACATCAACCCACCATCCAAGTAAATTAAGTAAGTTAAGTAAATTAATATTTCATTATGTTGAATGGGGTATTAAATCTTCCTTGCTTATACCTAGGTCCTAGGACAGTGAGACATCATGTGTTTTGAAGCTAAACTTATTTTAATTACATAGCTAAACTTCCAGTGGAGAATTTCAAGACATTGTAGCACCAAATCAAGCCAATTGTGTGAAAGGTGAAGCATGGAAACTGGGATGAATATGCGAAAAGTAACATTGCTTTCATGTTCAGAGAGGCACTGGATTTTGTTGGATAACAACTAGAGCTTCGATTTAAACTTTTTAAAATGATATTAAGGTCATATTTACAGGTTGTCATTGTTAGATTTTGATTGAATAACAATTAGAGCTTCGATTTAAACTTTTTGAAATGATATTAAGGTCGTATTTAAATGTTGTCATCATTAAGATTCCTTTACTTAGTTATATCTTGTGCATAACTTTTGTAGTCTTGTATAATGAATGTGCCTACGTAGAAAACATTGAGTAACTGATCTTGATTCTCAACTCTTATGGACCTCTCTTGTATATATCTCTATGTGTGTGTGTGTTTGTCTATAATATTCTTATCATAGAAAAGTATTTTGTTAGGCCATATGTGTTCTATTCTGTCTTAATCATAACAATTTTTAGGCAATGTTTATGTAGCTGATATGTCAATTTAACAGAAATCAGGAAGATGTAAAGCCTTGGAAGCTTGATTAATGAGATTTGGGCTCGTGGGTGTGAAAATTTTCATGTTAAAATTAGCATTCCTCCACAAGTGTTTTTTCCAATATGGATGTATGTAATTGTGGTCCTAATCATAAAAGTTTTGTAGGCCACACATACCCATTTGGTTGGTTATATCCATGGCAAGTTTTTTGGTTACGCAACTTATGCAATTTGAATTAGTTGGTCATCATAGGCATAATTAATAAAGTGGTGTGGGTTAGAAGCCAAGTAGAAGCTTCCTTCATGAGATTTGAGCTTGTGGATGTGATTGGACCTCTGCAAGCTTTTACGCCAATATATATGGGTATACGGTTCTAATCATAATAAGTATTAGCTATTAACTAACTTGTTTTTATGCACTTTGTGGCCAATCATAGAAATAATCAAGAAGGTGGTGGATTAGAATCTTAAGAAGATTTCATCATGATTGTTTTCATTTTGAAGGTAAAGGCAACAATTTTAGCATACATGATATTGCAACTCTGCAAGTTTTATGTCAATATAGGTGTATGTGGTATCCTACTCATAGGATAATTTGTCATTGAGCCATGATTATGCACTTAGTAGATGTTACCAAAATAATTTTTGAAATTTGTAGAGAATAGTAGGTGGCTATGTCGGGATAGTGTCCAGTCACAATTTCTTGAAAATTGTTGAAAAGCTACTTCCTACTTTCTTATCCGCTTCTTCCCTTACACTTAGTAAATTTGGAGATGCCATAAATTTAAGATTTCCATCTAGATACGATTATGTGCATTTATTTGGTATGTCATTTCCAATAAGATACTATAAATAAAGACGTGCGAGTGAATATTTGGATTGACATTAACTAAGTCTCAAACTTGCACAGAGGGAGGAAGAGTTTAAACGTCTTCAATGTGTTGTTAATGTTTTGCATTGTGGCGGTATATATCCGACATAGAATCAAAATTTTAAACACAAGTTTGGTTTTGTTATCCAACAAATATGCATTCCTGATTTCTTTATCATTGTATCTCCATACAAATAGCTATAATTTTCTCACTTCAAGTGTACATATTGTTCTTATTGTTTTCCATTCTATTTGCTTAACATAATAATCTGTAATTCGTTTCAAATAAATGCATGTATATATTGTGGCGGAACATATGGAACACAAAATCTAACTTTTCAACAAACGTGTTCAATTTTTCCTTTATACAATTGCTCGCTACTTTATGTAAACCAACAACAACACATTTTTAATGTGTTCTTCATTATATATTTCCTTTATACAATTGCTCAGCTTCTTTATGTAAACCAACAACAATGCATTTATAATGTGTTCCTCATTATATTTGCACACAAATACATATAGTTTTAAAATGCCGAGAAAGAATCATGCAATTTTTAGTTATTTTCATGCAAAGCTTTGTACATTATATCACTTTTTTGCATATTGAATTGTTAAAGGGTTAGACTTCATGTTTGTGCTTTTTAGAAAATATAAATTAAAAAGGAAGAAAACTTTAAAGGTTCTCATTACTTACTGAATGCATGCTTTCAAAGGAACACATCCTTCATTTCATCTTTGACGCACTACAAGTTTACATTTTCCACCATAAATTCTTAACGGTGAGTATTAGCAAACTTACATGTCTCACTTGCATTTTATTCAATTATTACACAACTAACTATTATCTAACATCCCTTCTAATGTATTTTGCAACATTTGTTTCGCTTTAATATGAAATCAATACTCATCAATCACACCCTTATCAACATCAACTACAAAAGTAATAACTGTCTTTCTAAATCTAATAAGCATATACTATTCGGCGTTCACATTGCATTGTACACGCGATTGCTAGTTTAGACTATTTCAACAAATGGGTTATATAAGTATTTCCTTATAGTGAATTCACAAATCTAATTTGTCGAGATAATATCTTTGGGTTTGAAGTTACTTAGTTCCCCCTACTGCAATGCATTTGAAGCAATACCTTTTCCTATATAGATTTTTTATATGTTAATTGAGGTCTATTAACATCTCCTATAGGATATGAGTGTCAAACAATGTATTCTTTGCTTTAAAAACATGGATTCCTTTTGTAATGAACTCAACTTAAACCACCCTACCACACCTGTCATAAATATGACAATAAAAAAATGAAAAAATTATAGTTAAAATTAGTCACTTTTATTAATCAAAGGGCACATAAGCATTAACTCAAATTTGATTATGCATGTGATTCAAACTTGGACTCCAAGTCAAAATTTCAAACTCCATCGATCTCTAGTGATGGCATTATACCACATTTGATATGTAATTATGATGATGGGCATAATTTACTACTAACCACTCCTTTGTGCTACATGTATTGATGGTGGTTCTCGGAAATGGCAAGACTATTACATTTTTTTCTGTCATTGATTACTATTTTTATATATTTCTTATAAAACAAACTAGAATCTTGAGATTGAGGTTTTCTATTTTCATTGTTCTTGGTTAGAATTCATCCATGTAGTGAAATGTGACTAGGGTTCAAGTCCAACAACCCTGTAACATGGCTAGAGAGATATCATATTTGTCGATTGGATGTGTTTTTTGGTGGCATTTTGTTGTGCTCATTATAGACCTTGGCATATTTCATAGTCGTAGCAAGGGGAAATTCAAATTTATATAGGGGATGTTGAAGCCCCTATTTCCATCTAGTCAAACCATAAAACATAATTTCTTGTTTCCTTTAATACAAAGGTTTTGAGATACCGTGACATCAGATCAACAACCTTTGACAACATCATTTGTAGTAGTTTCTTTGCCCAATCCTCTCCCATGAAATTCATTAGTAATATTGTCCTCCTTGGTTGATTCTACATGGAAAATAAGAAAATGGGGATTTGTCCAGAGTCTTCCTCTTGTTTTTATGTTGATTGGTTAGAGTGTCATTTTGTCCTTTATATTATCCTAAAGTGGAAATCCCTCTGTGAATAAGGAATGCTTTGTGAAGTAGAAACGTATTTCGTCTACATTTTCGACTATTTCAACAAATGGGTTGTATAAGTATTTCACTTATAACCGAATTCACAAATCTAATTTGTCGGGATAATATATGCAGACTTTGAAATTATTGTGTTCCCTTCGCACGGCATTTAAAGTAATAAATTTTCCTATAGAGAATTTATATATGTTAATTGAGGTCTCCTCATGTCTCCCATGTAGGTGTGAATGTCACACAAATTATGCCTTGCTTTAAAAACATGGATTCCTTTTGTATAATGATCTCAACTTAAACCACCCTACCACAAGTCTGGTCATAAATATGACTCGTCAAAAAAAGAAAAAAATTATAGTTAAATTAGTCACTTTTATTACTCGGAGGATACAACCATTGACTTGGGTCTTAAATTTGATTAATATGCATTCAAACTTCAAACCCAAGTCAAAATTTCAAACTCGTCGATCTCTATCAATGGCATTAAACATATTTCTTTTTAAATATCAACCTTGAATTTTTTCTCTTTTAAGTTCAACTTGAGACATGTATTAATGTCATGTTTTGCAACAAAACATGTGACTACTTATTTTTCTTTCTATAAAATTCATTACTAGATGTTGTAATATGCTATTACCGTAGAAATACTTTAAATTACTTTCTATATAAAAGTATATATAAGTTTTTAAATACTGCTTTGTTTAGGATCTAAGATGTTTTATTTAATCTGGAATTTGTCTCAGGTATGGCATATAAGAAGTTTCATAGGTAAGTTTACTTCAAAGGATGATATAATAAATTCACGAATAAACTCGCTAAGGAATTCATTATATGGTCAAACATAAGGTTTATCATTTTTTAAAGTTGTGATTCAACCAATTACATTCGATGTAGATTTCTAATTTATAACAACATTGTTAGAAGATAAATTGTTGTAAAATGATTTCTTATATTATTGTATTTCTTATGTAGCCATTTCCTATAATATCTATGTCCCTTGCTATTTGGGAGCAACTCTCTATTAGTCCCCAAAAGTGTCCCTCCATTTTCATGTTCCCTACTCCAGGTGACTTGAGTAGCCTTAAAAGATGAATTATTTTACAAAATGCCTAAAAGATATTGTAGATTTAATCACAATTTTGTAGAGCCCAAATCCTTCATAGCCATATATTCAAAATATGGAATATTAAATGCCTAAACAAAGTGCCAAATTTGGAGTTGTGGAATGGACGTGGAGATCCACCACAAAATATTCAAATGTGGTTTTTAGTTAGATGTTGTAGTTGCAAATGCTCTAATAGACATCTATGCAAAATGTGGACAATTACAAAAGACTTGCAATTTTTCTGACAGTGCATAATGCATATCCATTCTCAAGGACAATAATACTTGTAGGACATGTAATGTATGGTTATAGTAAGCATGCCTTCAAACTCTTTGATTTAATTAGCCACTCTAGATTCAATCTTGACCGTGTAAGCTTTTTTGTGTTTTATTTCCATGCAACTAATAAGGCCTAATGGGTAAGGGTTGTAAGTACTTCAATATTATGAATGATTTTCTCTGCATTATGGTTGTAATTGATCATTAAGTGTGTATGGTCGAGCTTCTTCACCATGGTAGCTATATTATTTTATAGTTTTTTATTAAATATTTAATCCATTTGGTTGGGAATGTAAAAAGAAAAGCACTTAAAACTCAACATTCGCATGGATATGGTTGTACTAGGTGAAGGAAGATAACACTTTGTAGTCCAGGAGCCAATTATTTTGTTATATCTCAATATATATGAGCTAAAGGTGGTTGGGGATTACACTTTGGAACAACCTAGTCAAAGCTATTAATGGTGGTTTCCTCAGCCCTCTCCACTAGAAATGCATTTAGGCAAATAAATCACATCCACATAGTTATAATCTAAGTGTTTAAACCTTCAAAGATAATTTTCCGCTTGCATTTTCAAGCAAGGGGTATGAATTATGAGGCACAACCTCTGTGAAGAACATTACATTACAATATTCCTAATTTAACCCGATAAACTCCCTTGTGCCAACACACTTGCAAGCCATGGAGAACTTTTTTTTGCATCAAGGATTTCACCCTAATCAACTCACCATTGCCAACATACTTGTGGGCCAGAAAATAAGAGCTTTGCAACAACATATGGACATCCAATAAGGCATAATAAAATCGATTTTTCTCAAAAGGTTGCTGCATTTTTCTCTCCTCGAATAATTTTGTGTGATGCCCTCTATTATTAGGTGTACTTGGTGATTAGTGTCTTTCAAAATATTATTTTTAGGCTTTTAACGTTGCTGCAATAATGACGATGCCACGTCTACATTCCCAATTTGATGTGATGGTTGGTGCATTGCCTGCGGATGAATAAATTCCCCTTGTATATCGTTTGTTAGGTTGCCATGTGCATTATTTAATCGAATCAAACCAAGGTTGTTGAATATGTCTAATATTTGAAAGCCCTTCATTTTTAAAAATAAAGTGTTTGTATGTGATTATAACTTGAATCTGGTTATATTTGATAGCCGTTTCCATTTTTGGTGTTTTAAGTTGTAAAATACAAAAAAATTAATATCATGTATCTTTTAACTTGGAGATTTAGGATATACATCTTTCCATTCCTGCCCATCACTCTTTTTGAAGACCTTCAATGATTCCTACACTCCAATTTTGGTCTCTTTTGTTCTTCATTTGTGCCTTCGTGTTAGCCCTTCCCTCCATTGCTCGATGTGCCATAACTTCTCCATCCCCTTTCTTCTCCACCTATCTTCTCTTCATTTAATTTATGCTTCTATCTTCCCTTCGGTACACATGTTTTCTTCTCGTCCAACATGATGTTTGTGTTTCTTTGTTTTCTAGCTCCTCTCGTGGGACATTAAAACTTCCCCACCTTATCCCTTTCAGCACCTCCATTGCACATTTCACGTGTGAATACTAGTTTTTATCCACTATTCATATACTTCCCATGTTTATATCTATGATCTCTATATTTAACTTTTTAAGTCTTCCTATATTGCCATGGTTTATGTCACACAAATATGGTGTTGTACTATGTCTATTATCATGTCTATCATCCCCACATTCCTAATACATTCATGGTCCAAATGTTCATCTGCACTTGAGTCCCTTATATGCCATAAATCATTATACAACATACTTTGTAGGTTGCTTAATATGTTTATGCATCCAAATTTCTAGTGTGTTGGATGTTATTACTCAGATGCTTTAGGGTAGATCATGATTCATGTCTATATGTCTTGATGTTATCAAGTGTTTGATTTCATTATATATTCTTATTTTCTTGATATTGTTGTGTGAGATGTGCTTACATACATGATTTGGATTAAACACGTGTCTTCCACGCTCTTGCTTTGAACTACATTGATTACATGTTTGATGTCATTTAATTTCCTAACATGCTTTCCATATTCCTAACATTTTGATTTCCATGCTCCAAATGTATCTTCGCCCAAAATACTCCCTATGTGCATAATGTGTGATATCATAACCTTATGTATTTTTCATGTGTTTGATATAATTTCACTACATAATCATTACATGCTAATTTTTGATGTGAATCACTTCTTAATGGTTTTATGATATGATTGACTTGATTCTAGTGCCCAATGTGCCTTATATTCTTTTCAATGCTTGCTTGTATTTCAATTCATAAAATATATGCTTTGTACATAAGAAAAATGGGGTATCTATGTTCCACTTAGTTCTCTCTTATTAGATCCCTCCACTCTATAGAATTTATTGACTAGATCAATAATTCTCTAGCCAAATAAAGCATTGTAACATAATGTATCATTATTACGAATTTAAGCTCTTCAATAAATGCTTTATGCCAGTAAATGAGCCTTCTCTAAATTTTATTTGAAAAATTATGCAATGCATTGATAATGAATGTTTAAATAAGGCTGCCGATGGGGTCTTGGTTGATCGATAAAGTACAAGAATTTACTAAGAGGAGGTCCAAGGTTCAAACCCCATTGGCATGTCCGAGCGTAAGGAGTAGTATGATTGGAGTCCCTACGAGCTATCGAATAGTATGACCGACATCCTTAAGTGTACATCACTCTCTACGAAGACAAGATGAAACCTAGGACCTGGAGCTTTACAAAGGTAGTATGAAACTTGTGCACATGGGGTCCCTTCCTCACTTCAAATTAGAGATTGTGCTAAATTATAATATGTAATGATTCCTTTATGTATCTAAAAAAAATGTTTAAATAAGACTTGAGGACTAAGTGGAGTGGAAAGACTCGAGACTTGCTAAACAACTAAGCCACATTCGAGTAATGACCTAACTCCCAATTGACTACTTACCAAGTCAATTTTTTTCTTTATTTTTTGGAAATGTTTATATAAATGTATTTGGCCCACCATATAGAGAATTGATGATGCTTACGATAACCCTAATCGAACATCCTCGGGGGTCAAGAGTCGTTGGTCGTTGGTCCAACCGCTTATGAAACACGGCAATGGTTACCTCAAATTCTTGGAGGACTCAAATTCTTGGCAAAACGATTCTAGATGTTGTCATGGACTCTACAAATACCAACCCATCTGTGAATTTTGGGGAGGAGGTGATCGAGAGTGAACATTTTTTCAAAACGGAGGGTGAGTTGTAGATTTAGCGACTTCGGCATTGGTCTACCACTCTTCCATTCGTGGAAATGTAAGGTAATGTAGATATTTACCCTGGAAGAGGCATTTGATTGTCGCTTTTGATTTAATCCGGGATGGGGATGCCAATTTCGATAACCTCCGGGTACTAATATCACAAGCCGCATTACGAAATTCCCACTACCGAAACCTTCTCTGTCAAGCGTGTTTAAGTTAGGTTGCCTCACCTCCCACCTCAATTCTGGATTGAATTGACAATGGAAAACTTCCACTCAATTGATTAATCGATAACCATAACTCGGTAAGAGCAAACAAATTGCCAATAGAAGACGATATTGGGCCCTACATTATTAAAGGTAAGATACATATGAGTAAGGCCGAAGAGAGAGCCCAAGATGGGTGGAATTTCACCTTTAATTGGTTCCATGACATATCTAAATATTCAAGGCTAGAGAGAATTCTTGGAGGGGATATCTTCACCTTCAATATTTAGGCGTGTCATGGAACCAATTAGAGGTGAAATTCTACCCATCTTCGCTCTCTTTAGTCTTACTCATATGTATCTTATCTTTAACAATGCTGTGGCCCAATCTCGTGTTCTATTGGCAATTTGTTTGCTCTTACAAGTATGGTTATCGATTAATCAAGTGAGTGTAAGTCTTCCATTGTCAATTGCTCCTTTGTTGTCATTGGAAATGTCCCTACCCATTGATCCTCTCTCTCTCTCCCACTCTACCTTTGCTTGCATTTTGGTGGTCATGAATACCTCAAATGACCTACTAAAAACTACTGAGTTCAAGGCATAGGACGAGTATGGTCTCACCCCTTAGACTACGAAGGGTTGCCTTTCCAGCGTCGGAAGTGATTTGCTTTAGGGCACATAGCTTCGCCCAGTTGGAAAAGTCTCGAAGCGGAAAATAAATACAAGAATGTCATGGTGGAAGGACACCTTCCCCACCACTGTAGTAGTGGAAGGCAACTCGAAACTACCTCGAGTCGGGTTGGTAGTGGAAGAGATTGTCCTTGTTACTCGAGATGGAGGAAAAGGAACCTCTTGTGAGAGAGCCGCCAATTATAGTGGTGGGAGAAGGGGATTCTTGAAAAGGTCCCCGTGGCAAAGGAGGGGATGATGGTTGCACTGTGGTCATGAGTCACCAGAGAGGAAGATCATGGAACTATTTTGGTTAAGACAGTGTCACCCAAAATATTATTTCAAAAGATTAACTCTTGGAAGTATGTATTCCTTGCGATCCCGACTCCCGGAAATATCAATAAAGTATTGAATTTGATAAAAAGAAGAAGTAAGGACCTCCAAATAAAACCATGGCCAAACAAACGATTATCACCGCTTTGGAAGGTCCTTGTAGACATTACAGGAATTGGGGTTATGGGTGTAAATAGCGGTACTTGCTAGAGAAGGCTTTCACGACTTTTGGCGAAATTATGCGAGCTATTTTGTGGATTGGATAGGGCTACGTTGGGGTTTGCTCTTTGTGGATCTTCTTGTTGTAGACTTCATTGTAAGTTGTATTCTATTCGACCTGGAAAGTTTACATCTTTCGTGATTGTTTAAAGTTATAGGAGCCTTTCAAAATATTTAACCATTTACCCAAAAAAATGTTTAGATAAGATGTCGATGCCTTAATAAACTATGATACTTACGCATTTATAGATAATTGAAACTCAAAAAACATTCTATTGGTGTGTGTAAGATAAAGATAAGACGAGAATGAAGAAGAAAAGAGAGGGATGATTATCCACAAGGAGATTAATACTTGAGCTACTTGTAGAAATACATATTAATAGCCCTCCATGGTGCACCCAGATCTAATTTTTAAACATACACTTTGAAGTAACAAAACATAATCTTGACAATTTTATACGGACCTAAGACATATCTTGTCTTACCACTCTTTCAAACATTACACTACACTAGAACCAATAATAATTCCTAATACAATGACAAACGGTGGAACTATGTAGATGATGACCTGTTTAAGTTGCTTCTTAAGTTGGACTTGAATTTCCATAGTAGCCTTGAAATAATACTTGATAACCCACAACATTGTCAAAAAGCCGAGTGCAAGTGATGGCATAATGAATGCTGTGAATATCTCCCCTCCTAACAACAATCGATATTCCTTTGCACCATGACGATTCTTTGTCTTGTTATAATCATGGGGTATTGTGACTAGGATTGATGCACTCAAGAATGCCAATCCTGTAGAGATTGAAAATTATTAGCACTCTTAAACAGAACACATAAATGCAACTGCAGGTTTTGATCTATTTCTTATTCTTATTTGCTTGTGCTCTGCTAAATCAAAGAATACAATCTTTATAGAATAACAATAAACAGAGTCTTATTCAAACTCAAACTCAAACTACCCTATCTCTACTCTTCATCCTACAGATGGACAACATATGCCAACACGTACACATATCATCTAATGTGCTATCAATTACAAAATAGCTTCCCTAAATGCTAGCTACAGAATCCTAAATGCTAACTACAGAATCCCTAAATATTAGGCTATAATTTATGCATGTCTAACACTCCCACTTAGCCAAATATTTGTCAACCAAGCTTGTATCACATCGAATCCTTCTTTGCAAAACTCAAACTTATTTCTTGGTAATGCCTTTGTCAATGCATCCGCCACCATCATCTCAATTGCACAGTACTCCATTTTGATAGTGTTGTTCTCAATTTGTTCACGGATGAAATGGTATTGTATCCCTATATGTTTAACTCTCCCATGATACTTCGAATTCTTCGTCATGGCTATGCAACTTTGGTTGTCACACTTTAATATTGTTGGTTGGGATTGAGTAACCTCGATGTCCTGCAACAATATTCTCAACCAAATCAATTCTTTTGCAGCTTGACATGCTGCTATATATTCTACTTCTACACTGGAGAGAGAAACAAATCGTTGTTTCTTACTTGCCCACGAAACTGCACCTCCACCAAGGATAAAACAAAACCCTGAAGTTGATCTTTTACTATCAACGTCCCCTGCCCAATCTGCATCACAATACCGGTAAGTTGCGAGAGAATTTTTACGAACTCCCATCAATCTTATTCCATGTTTAGTTGTTCCTTGTAGATATCTAAAAATTCTTTTTCAGCTGCTTTGCCAATGTTGTGGTCCGGGATTACTCGGAATATTGGCTCACAATACTTACAAACATGTGTAATATCAGGGCTGCTAGAAACCATTGCATACATTAGGCTCCCAACAAAGATTTTGATATGGAACCATACTCATATAAATTTCTTCTTGTGTTTTGGGACACATGTCCAAAGTGAAAGTTTGTTTCCTACTTCCATTAGAGTACTTACTGGCTTGCAATTTTCCATCCCAAACTTCTTGAGAATGTTCCTAATGTACCTCTCTTGGCTAAGATGGATTTTTCTCTTCTCCCTATCTCTTAAAATTTGAATGCCCAAGCAATAATGAATCTCACCATGATCAGTCATCTCAAATTCTGCAGCTAATTGAGACTTAAACATGCCTAACATCTTAAAATCATTACTCATAATGATGGTGTCATCAACATATAAAGCTAAGATGACTAGAGACTCACCAATATGCTTTATGTAGACATTCGAATCAGCATTGCAACTTACATATCCTTCATTTTGGAGAAACCCATCAATACGCTCATACCATGCTCTTGAAGACTGTTTCAGTCCATACAATGTTTTTTGAAGCTTGCATACTAACTGCGCCTTTCCTTCTTATACGTAGCCTTCTCGGGTTGTTCCATAAAAACTTGTTCTTTTAAGAATACATTTAAAAATGTAGTTTTTATATCTAGTGATGTACATGAAGATCCAAGGTTCATTGCCATCTCTTGCTAATGAATTCGATGGATGTTATCTTGACTACAAAAGAAAAGGTGTTATGATAATCCAAACTGGAATTTGGGTATATCCTTTTGCCACCAATCGATCCTTGTAGCTTCTATCGACCCATTAAACTTGTACTTTTGTTTGAATAACCACTTGTATCCAACCACTCTCCTTCTAGGTGGAAGAATCGTGAGTTCCCATGTCTAATTTTTTATGAGCGATTCATATTCAACATTCATTGCTTGCCTCCAATCTACTGCATAAATACTTTGAAGTGCTTCTTGAACACTGAGTGGTTCATCAACCTCTACACTAAGTGCATATGATTCAGATGCCTTTTGAGTGAGTTTCGTAGTCTTGTTGATCTACGAAAGCTGCTGCTCTCCTTGTTCATCTCCTATGGGCTGTGTGGCTGCAACTTGTAATGGTCTTCCTGGAGTAGAATTCTCATCCTCGGATTCTTCATCAGATCTGAAATCATAAGGCCTTGTTTCTGAATCCTTATCATTTTCCATCTCTTTTGATTTGTGTCAAAATGAATTTTCGTCAAAAATGACGTCTCTTCTGACTAGAATCTCATGTGTTATAGGATCATAAATTCGATATCCTTCAAATTCAAATTGTATCAACCATTATACACTTCTTACTTTTGTCATCTAGCTTCTTTCTTTCTTCATCGGTATATGTGCATATGCTTTATGCAACCAAAATTCTTAAATCATTGACACTTGGCTTGCTTCCATGCCATGCCTCATAAGGCGTCTTCTTATGCAATGCGTTAGTTGGCAACCTTTTTTGTATATATGTTGCATCGAGACTGCTTGACCCAAAAACATTAGATAATCCACTACTCTTAAGCATGCATCTAGCACTTTCAACAAGAGTCCTATTCCTTCTTTCATGACACTATTCATTGCGGTGAATAAGGAACAATATACTCAAGTTTGATACCTTCTTTTGCACATAAACTTTTGAAAGCATTTGAGGTATATTCACCCCCATTATCACATCTGAGTCATTTCAAAGGTTTTCCTGACTGCTTCTCACCAAATGCTTTAAAAACCTTAAACATCTCTAATGCACATGATTTATTTTTGATAAAATAAACAAAGGTCATTCTAGAGGAATCATCAATAAAGGTAATAAAATACCTTGCCCCATTGTGTGACATTGTTTGCATTGCACCGCAAATATCTGAATGTACAAGTTCCATTTGCTCCTTAGCTCGTGTTGCTCCTTTCTTTGGGAAGGGGAATCTATGTTGCTTTCCTAAACAATAGCCTTCACACACTCCCAACTCAATTGGTAGATGCAAATTAAAATCTTCCACAAGCTGCTCATGATTTTAATATTCGAAGTGAATGAGGATTTGCATGTCCGAATCTATGATGCCAAAGAACTGAATTAGATATTTCATTATTTGTTGTTGTTAACACTACATCAGGTACTGCTGCACATAACTTGTACAGATTTCCATCTCTGATTCCCGTAGCAACAATTACTCCTTCAACATCCTTTAGGACACATTCCTTGCTGTCAAATTGTACAATTATGCCAGCATTGGTAATTTTTCTCACTGATAAAAGACTTTTTACTAGAGCAGGTACATACCATATGTTCTAGATTTTCTTGTATCCACCATCTGGCATTTGCAATGGAATATCTCCAATTCCGATCATCTCACATTTGCTATCATCTCCAAGATTGACAATCTTACTCTTGGGTGCTTCTGTATATTCCATAAACCAACTTCTCTCAAGTGTCATATGTTGAGTTGCTCCTGAATCTAAATACCAAAGCAATTAGAAACATTAGAACTTGGGGTTGTGACAACCGAAAACAAATTTTCTTGGTCATTGCTTGAGGTCATGTTAGCTTCAGCAACCTTCCTTTTCTTTACCTCTTCTACCCATGCTAACCACTTTCGACATTGTTTCTTATAATGCCCAGGAGCTCCACAATGAAAGCAATTTCCCTTATTTTTCTCCTCCTTTGTGTCTTTACCATTCTTTGAGACATTGGACTGGGAGGGATGAGATTTGTTGTCACTCTTCCTTTTTGCTTTGCCCTTATATCTTGCTGAAAACAGTGTTGTAGGATTCTCATCATTCATGCCCCCATCCTTCCTTCTGATTTCTTCTTGAAGTAGTGCTGCTATTACTTTTGTCAAATCCAAATTGGATTGGGTGCTTAGCACTACTACCAGTCCATAATAGGATTCTGGAAAACTCCCAAGAAGCGACATAACAACATCTTCTTCTGCAATCACTGATCCACATGCTGCCAATTAATTTTTGAGAGATTTAAACTGATTTGTGAAATCTGATATTTTTTGTGTTTCCTGCATCTTTAACTGAAAAATCTTCTTCTAAGATATAATCTTGTACTAACATCATTTGATTCATATAACTTGATTAATTGATCCCAAGCTTCCTTTCGTTGATTTTGCCTCACTTACATGTAAAAACACATTATCACTCAAACTTAAAAGTATACAGGAACAAGCCCTACCTTCCTTTGACTCCCACTTACTGATCAGATCTACATCCTGGGTGGGTTTAGTCTCAGTCCCTTCAACTATATTGAGTAGATCCTTGTTCAGCAAGCAACATCTTCATTTTGAGCTTCCAGAGATTAAATCCAACACCATCAAATCATTCTACCATCCTGTGAGGATCTCCTACAACAAATGTGGCCATATCTTTGTCTTAAACTGATACTTCTCTACAACAACACTTCACCAACACTACTCTGATACCATGAAAATTATTAGCACTCTTAAACAGAACACATAAATGCAACTGCAGGTTTTGATCTATTTCTTATTCTTATTTGCTTGTGCTCTGCTAAATCAGAGAATACAATCTTTATAGAATAATAGTAAACAGAGTCTTATTCAAACTCAAACTCAAACTACCCTATCTCTACTCTTCATCTTACAGGATGGACAACATATGCCAAGTAGCGCATACACATATAATCTAATGTGTTGTCAATTACAAAATAACTTCCTAAATGCTAGCTATAGAATCCTAAATGCTAACTACGAGTAATCCTAAATATTAGGCTATAATTTATGCATGTCTAACGAGAGATGATGGAGGTTCCCAAGCTCAACATTGACAGATTTGCCAATAATGACCGATTTGCAATAAGCTTGCTTTGTCAGGAACGTTCTTGGAATAAATAGGGAATGATGACTGTGAGGGAGGAAAACATTGCGAGACTGCTCCCGAGAATAAAAACAATTTAAAAAGGGTCTCCAATGCCCATCTGGGCAACACCTTAGTGTCGTAAATGTTTCTCATAAGTTCCTCCTCGCACAGGTAAAAATGGCTGTAAATGTTACAGTAGCAATGAGTGAAGCAACAATTGTGTCCACATCCATTATTTTTTGATCCTCGCTATTCTCTTGTTTGGAATCCATGGATTGCCGAGGGTCGAATGCCCTATGAAACTTCGAGAAGCTCCAGCATCTTCCAAAATGCTAATGATCTGTACACCTTTGTTGGGGTTGTCTTTTGCAGCTACGTCAATTGCACTCAATCCTTCGCTATTTATTGCATTCACCTTTATATTGGGGAATGATAGAAGAAATTCTACAAGTTCGTATAACCAACAAACAATAATCACCTTAATCAATCTCAAACTATTAATAGTGTTAAAAATTGGCGATAATTAAAAAAAGGACTTTGAGATTTGATATCACGAGTGTGTTTTTAACGAGATATAAATAAAGTTCTTTTGCATTTAATTTTAGTAATGATAAAAACTAACAAATTTTCAAGAATACAATGTGGTTGTAAAATCTCTAAGTTTATAATATGACTTTATTTAAATAGTGTTATTTTCACTAAATATCTTTGTGATGATGGATCATAGGATATGAGACGTCCATAAAAACTCCCACACAATTTATCTAAAATTTTCTCTAATATATTGTAGAAGTCGAAAACATTAAATCATTGATTTGCATCTTTAACATGAGGGAAATATATGCCAAAGCAAAGTTTTTCGAGAAGGCGAGCATCAAATTGGCTAAGAAAAGAACGGACTTGGATTTACGAAGAAAATGATTCAATGTTCTCACATATGGATTTCTTAAAATAATTCAAAGTTCTCACATAAATATTTTCTTGATAATGGATTATAGGATGTGATTGGTAAAAATTCCCACACAATTTATCCAAAACTTCTCTAACATGTTATAGACTATGAAAACATTAAGATCTAAGTAGCACCATTGATGGGAGAACTTTTGGAAAACTGAGAATCAAATTAACTACTAGAATAACGGACTTTGGCTTTCCTAAAAACAGTCTGTAATTTTCCTATAAATATCTTCGAAGATAACTCATAGGTGTGATCAAAACTCCCCGACTCGATATTTTCCACACATTTTATCTAGAAGTGACAAAAATCAAAGAAAATAAAATGGTAAAAGACATCCTACACATCGAATGGTCAAGCGAGAAAGAAAACAACATTAAAGCAAATTTATTTCATGAAAAATCGAGAGAGTTGAGGTTCTTATGCAATTAGGAAAGTAATGTTGTATATTGATGGGTCGATAGTGAATAGTTCTCAGTACTTACATAGAAAAACGTATTTAAGGTATAAAGTATGAACATAAATTGTTTTTTTTTTTGAATAATTATGTGAAAGTTGAAATAATTGTTCTTGTCAAACGAAAAAACCTGGAATAAACTATTACTACAGTTTAGAAAAATATTTATTTGTCGAGAGGATTACTTTACTAAGTCGTTTGAGGTCTACTCTTTCTGGTTTAGGTGATTCACCAGACTTATAGCAATCTAAAAATGCCAAACAAAAATAAACAAACATAAGTATGGCCAACTTGGGGATCCACTCCATTAATGGCCGCCAAATGCAATGTCGTGTTTCCAGATATGTCCCTGTCGTAGCTCACCATTTTCGCCACTTCTTCTGTGTTTTGAAAGAGTATGATCTTACGCACGGTGGCCCTATCCCTCACGTAAGTTCGCAGGGGGTAGTGAGTTGGCCGCTGACTGGGCACTGTCCAGTGTTTAACGGAGCAAAAGAAAAGTTAACGGACCCTGTCTTATCAGCGCCTCCACTGACTGCTCCACCAACCCAAGTCATTTCAACGCCTCCCCTGACTGCTCAGCCATACCTATTCACATTTATTGTTTTCAATATGCTGCGCCATTTCAAAGTATCTTTCAAATATATATTGAATGCTACCACTTAAATTATATTCATTAAACTATTTACTCCACTTTTTGGCGCCACTGTTCTGTTTTTTTTATTATTTTTACATAAATGATTTATTTAAGTATTGCAAAAAAGAACAGTAGTCATATTTCATTCAGTTTTATGGAAGTTGAAGGAGATTTCTGAAGGTTGGCTATGGAAGTTGAAGGAGATTTCTGAAGGAGATTATTGCTCATGACAGGGAAAATTTGGAAATAATCTGTACATTGCAAATCAGGTAAGAACATTATATTTTTTAAAATCAGTGATAAGTTCAACTCATCTTGTTTATTAATTTATTAAGTTTTTGAACTACTTTCCCAGTCATCTATCAAAGTTGAAAGGAATAACAATTCTGGTTAGTGTTTGCAAGATTTATTTGAAACAAGGCTAATTGAAAACAAAGAAATTATAAGTTGAATGGTAATTCAGATTCTTATATCTAATATTCAAGGTAAGATTTTTCCTGAGAGAGTTTTTGTTACAACAATACAACAACATATTACGTTGTCGCCCAATCTAAATGATGGAATACGTTATATTTACAGGCTATGGTCATTATAGTGTATAAAACTATGATGCCACATTCTTATGTGCCTACGGGATGTATATAAAAGTAGGTTGTTTTCCCACGTAATACGTTGTTGCGTCAACGACATGAAGTTCTAAAGATTTTTTTGCACATCATAGTATTATGAAACTATTCAAATTTGTTTCATTATATTACTTTAAAATAATTTCAAATCCTTTCCCTCCTACTATGAGTACAGCAATTTAACAACACATTACGTTGTTGCCCGCGATAACGATGCCCTGACTCGTTACTAGGCTCCATAAGGTACATGGTGTACTGTATAAAACTATAATTTAAGATCTTGGTGCGCCAACAGGATCTATATCTAAGAAGGTGGTTTCTCAACGTAATACGTTGTTTCTTTGACGACCTGCATTTATAAAGTTTGTTTAGCGCTGAATACTCTATTAGAAGTTGTTTGATTCAATTAAAACTGGAATACTTTCCAGTTCATCCTCTCACAATTTAATTTCGACACGACGACAACGCATTACGTTGTCACCCGGGCTAAACGGTGGAAAACGATATTCTTAGAAGCTATATTCATTACAGTTGGTGTACCTCTTAGCTCGGTAGATCCTCCTCAACGAGCATGTCACGTTCTCATATTCATGTTGTTGTTCTTCTCTACCACCGTGCCCTCAATCTTTCTTTGTATGCATACACCTGTCTTTTCGAGCAATCAACATTGAAGTCTGACTTCCAAGCATACAGCCAATGACAAGTACTTTTAGTAAGGTCGCTGACTGCCCTAACTGTCCACATTTACCTTTTAACTCCGAGCTACTATGAGTACAGCAATTTAACAACACATTACGTTGTTGCCCGCGATAACGATGACCTGACTCGTTACTAGGCTCCGTAAGGTACATGGTGTACTGTATAAAACTATAATTTAAGATCTTGGTGCGCCAACAGGATCTATATCTAAGAAGGTGGTTTCTCAACGTAATACGTTGTTTCTTTGACGACCTGCATTTATAAAGATTGTTTAGCGCTGAATACTCTATTAGAAGTTGTTTGATTCAATTAAACTGGAATACTTTCCAATTCATCCTCTCACAATTTAATTTCGACACGACGACAACGGATTACGTTGTCACCGGGCTAAATGGTGGAAAACGATATTCTTAGAAGCTATATTCATTATAGTTGGTGTACCTCTTAGCTCGGTAGATCCTCCTCAAGGAGCATGTCACGTTCTCATATTCATGTTGTTGTTCTTCTCTACCACCGTGCCCTCAATCTTTCTTTGTATGCATACACCTGTCTTTTCGAGCAATCAGCATTGAAGTCTGACTTCCAAGCATACAGCCAATGACAAGTACTTTTAGTAAGGTCGCTGACTACCCTACAGATCAATAGGATTGCTAACCGTAACAAGTATAATACATCAAGGGACCAGAAAAAAAAGAAAGGATCTTAGGATATGGAAATGTATATGGAATTTAGAATCTCATTAAGGTCTAGGGATTTACCATAACTCGAAATTTTAAAACAAGTAATACTGGAATAGTTGGACAATGTGTTGGTTGTCTTATGGTCTAGTGGCAAGATGGGCCACCTTATATACAAATAATTTGAGTACAATTCCTGATGAGCATGCTCCTTGAAGTCACACTAGATACAGAGCACATTTCCCAATGACCTTGACGACCACAATTGTGGCAATCATACATTGACATCAAGCCCAAAGGAAAGTCCTGGGTGATACTAGTGTCTTAGGAAGAATCGATACCCCTTTTTCATGTATTATACACTTCAGGCAAAGCCCATGTTTGAACATAATGAACCTTTTGCGTAAAAAACATAGAACAAAAGCACTCGTTCATTTGCATAAATTCCCAAGGCTCTATAGAACCATTCCAAACACCTTCTACCAATAAATATTCTTAGTTAATGCCAACAAGTAATGAAATCAAATGCTAGAGGACACTATTGAAAGAATTTTTACAGATCATAAGCAACATAATCACCTTCATATCAAGCTCGACAGTCGTAAGTTGTTCTTCTGCAAAGCATCGCTTGAGAGACACGACTTCAATCAACAAATCCTATATGTAATTCACTTTTATACTCATGGTTAAATAATAAACATGAAGTTAATCTTTAAATGCAAACAAAAATTTGAATAGAAAGATTCGGTACATATATCTGGTACATTATGCTTTCTTGTTCTTAAACTCTATATTTCTAATCTACCAAAATAGTATTGCTTCTTTTCCTCTTACCTTCATTTCAATTGCATGTTTAAAGCGTTGCACATTTAGCTTGCCTATCATGTCAGTAAGCCTAGATATTGTTGTTTCCAAGTCCTCTTCTTTTTCCATTGACTCAAGCTTCCTCCTACGCTGATCTATTAGAGATCGAATGAAAACTACAACCATAAGATACTTACTGATAGCCATGACATTTTTAGTTGTGGCACTTAGTTACGTTTATTTTAACATGAACCATGTAAATCTATGTGGTACTCTCACATACCTTTCTTAATCTCATGAAAAAGGTGCTTATGTGTTCTAATACATGCTCGCCTATGTCACATGTTTTTTTGTAAGAGATGTTTCATACCTATCCGATTAGCCATTTCCTGTTGCTTTCTTCGTTCTAATCTCATATTGTTGACAATCTCCTCCTGGAGTTACAAATAAGACTTAATCCTCGAAAGAATCCTTAAATTAAATATTAAAATCTAGTAACATACATTATTTGCAACTAAAGGAAACCAAAGTGCTAAACAAAGATACATTCTAGCTTTGCATCCCACCCGTTTTCTTTGAAGATCTGCAGCTTCATCTTCTACATGCCTTTGTTCACTTGATATTGACCTAATATCTTCATCTATTTTTGCAATATGCTCTTCACATTCTCTCTTTTTTGGAGGTGATTTCATTGACTTCTCTCATATCCACATCTGAAATAGAGAAAAATGAGACCTCTTCATGCGAAAAATATCTTCAAATAATACAAACATATGAAGCCAAGCAAGTCAATATATGAACTAATGGGACCCCAAAGTTAAGTTGTCACTTACTGGAAGCAAAAAGTCGTGATCCCTGTACTGGATTCACACTAGCCGAGACATGGCCTCCATACCGAGAAATTGACCAACGATAGTGATTTTCAGGAGTCCATAGATCCATCACTCCTAACTTGTTTGCATCATCAGCTCTACGGTTGGTCTCTTCTGAACCAATGAACTAAGAGGAGAAAAGAAAATAGTTCACATACATCATACAAATTAATACAATATTCACCAAAATTAATTTGTGGTCTTATCCCGCGTCTGCTAGGGATTCAGCTGCATTTCCACCAAATTCCGCTTACATAATACATGTCAGATAATGCTAACTCATAATCTCATTATAAAACACCACTGTCTTTGTGATAAACAACGCATATATGAACATACCGAATGATCTAGTGCAGCCTGACTGATTAAAACTTCCTTCACAGCAGATGGGGCCTCAAATACTTCATCAAGCCTTGATGTGATCCCCAGATTGTGCATCTATAATACATTAATGAACATTACGTATCACACTGCATAAGAACCACTCTAGATACAAAGATTGATTTGATAAAATAATAAACCTTACCATATCTGATACCACCAGAGGTTTATTTTGCATTTGTCTATTTCCAGTGTAGTTCAGAACAGGAATATCAAATGGTTTCAAGTTTTTCACAAGCAAGTCTCGATCATATGGATCCTGGGTAATGAATGACTGCAATCACCAAGAAACAAAACACTTTCCATGGCTTAAGAAAATGGTTTGGAAGAAAAGAGTATATAGAAGGTGTGGAACTAAAGAAAATATTCAACAGAAACAAACAATCCCATTATAGAAGCAAATGAAAATTTAAAACACATTCGTAATCAAAATATAACATAATTCTTAGCACAGTCTAATGCATATTGAAAAATTATAAACTAAAGCGTATGGTTTTGCACAGAGCCAAATAATAGTGCATTACTTTGCTAAAGAAGAGATCTTAATTCAATGCATGTCTGGTATAGTCGATACATGGCATTAAATTTGCTTCCCATCAATGCAAAATTCAAACAAGCACTAAAATGCAGAGCAAGCGGCTCATATTGGAGAGCAACTTATTGGGAAGTAATGATCCAACACTAACTGCCTTGTTAGAGAAGTTTGACAGTGAAATAAAAGGTATCCCAGATATCTTTCACAGAATGAAAAGAAGATTCACCAATAAAAACGAAGTGCTAAATGTGTATTCACTATCCCAACAGTGTTTCGATTATATCAGCCATTCCATTTTTTAAATGCTAACACATCTATGCATATTGATGTTACAAAACTTTTCAGAAGACTCTAAAAGAAAGGGCAAGATACAATAAATGAATTTCAGTATAACTACCCTCAAAGATTGGAATAGGTGATATACAAGGGGCAAGGTTCATTAAAAGGTTATAAAAATATTTAGTGAGCAAGATAGCAGGAGTGTTGTAGTTGTTCTAGTTTGCTTTGTAATCCACCTTTGGCCACAATGAGAAGGGAAGTGGGCAATTGCCACTACCAACTGATTTTTCCCCATGTTGGGGATTTGTAGATCAAAATCTCATGTCTATTATTCCATGCTTATGCTTGTTGCACATGTGATTTTACATTCACATTCAGTACCATATGTTTCCAGCATAACTTACAACATTCGAGTTCAAACGTTCATGTTCGACAAGGATAAAGTTCAGTCCAAGTTTGCCAATGGATAAAGTTCGAAACAAAATAATATTTTTATCTTTTTAATTTTCTAAAATATGCACAAATATGTCGAAGAGATGGAGTAGAGGGAGTTATCCATCCTTTGCTTTCACTCGGCACATATATAATACAAAATCATGTCAAAAACTTATTGTATAAAAAATATGGATAAAGTTTGAGTTTATGTTTGGCAAGGACAAAGTTCGGAGAAGTTCAAACTCTTTCCATAAAAATCGATGTACCTTGTGACACAGTTTCCAGCAACAAGCTACACTAATTCTATACATCACTAAGACTACAATATGTTATCTTGAGTAAAATCGAAGTAGGGCAGCAGATTGTGATTCAGTGAATTCAATAAGCAGACAATCTTAGGAGTTAACAGATCATTTTGGTATCAAAGTTGATTCGTATCTCCGGAATTATGAAAAGTATTGACTGATTTGTATGACACTGATGAGATCGTAGCAAGAAGAATTGCTACCTTACAAACTGGAGATATCTACAAGAAGGTAGAATCAAAGGGTGAAAGAAATGCCAAAAAAGGCAGAGGACTTTCCCAAGAGTTGCATCATTACAATCATGTACAGAAAATGCAATGAAGTCCCCACATACCATCACCAAACAGCAAGAGCTCATATCTAGGAATCAAGAATCCATGGATATGCCGGTCCATGCTCTCGCTAAGAAGTTTAGCGGGGAACAAGGAGAGGAACCCCATGAAGAAAAACCAATGGATGAGTATGAGGATGAGCAGCCTCCAAAGGACAAGGGTAACAGTAATGTAAAATATATAGTACATGTCCTTTTCAAAGTTGAAACCAAGGTTAAAATTAGAAGCTTTGAATTAGAAGCTTTGAAGGACAGGTAGATGCAGAGTTATTAAACAAATGGTTGAAGCAATTGGAGGTATATTTTAATATGCATAGAATCATTGAGGCACAAATCATTTTGTTTGCACATCTCTAAATGGAAGGTCATGTTCTAATTTGGAGGGAAAGTTATAAGGCATCTTTTGAAAAGAAGAATCCTGTTGTAGCTAGGTAGAATGAATTCAAAGAATTGTTATGTAATAATTTGTATCCAATTGGGCAAAAACTGATCAAAAAATTAAGTGACAATATTTCAAGGAAGTGGTCAAAGTGTGCAGAATTATACCCCATAGACAAACCATGTTGATGAGCATGTACTTGGAAGATGAAGACCACTTGACCAAATACTTGAGAGGTCTCCATACACACCTAGGGAGACGGATCGTTTCAAGTAAGCAAAAGGACTTTGATGAGGCATGTGTGCAAGCATAATGCATTGAGGAAGAGAGAAAGCAAGGAGAGGGAGAGCCCTCAGAGATAAATCAGCCAGCAATCTTCAAGAAAGAGCAAAATCAGCCTTAGAAGAAGGGTAAGTGAAAAGGTAAGAGAAATGTTACCAATTTGCAAAATTGCAAGGATCCAAATAACCATTGTGATGTGGATGGGCATACTAACGCTAAGTGTTGGAGGTGCATCCGGAACTGCACCCCAAGAATTATTCCAAAGAGGACTCTAAAAAGGCCATGGTATCTTTGACAGAAAAGTCGAAGGTGTAGATAAAGGACAATTGTTGATGAGAAGTTCGGTTGCACAACTACCAACACAAACAACAAGGAACAAGAAAAAAGGAGACAAGTAAATTGTTCCAAATCAAGAAAACCAAGGTAAATGCACTTGTTAATATTGTTAGGAATATCTTAGGATTAGTGCTCAAATATTTATTTGTAAGGGTTAAATGTAATATTCATATATTACATTAGTGAGTTAGTGAGATATTAATATTGTGACATTAATATCATATTTGTGTGGGAAAAACAAAATAGTGTGATATTATTAATATGAGTTATCAAACAACTCATTATTAATAATATAGGTTGAAATAAGCTACTATGAGTACAGCAATTTAACAACACATTACGTTGTTGCCCGCGATAACGATGACCTGACTCGTTACTAGGCTCCATAAGGTACATGGTGTACTGTATAAAACTATAATTTAAGATCTTGGTGCGCCAACAGGATCTATATCTAAGAAGGTGGTTTCTCAACGTAATACGTTGTTTCTTTGACGACCTGCATTTATAAAGTTTGTTTAGCGCTGAATACTCTATTAGAAGTTGTTTGATTCAATTAAACTGGAATACTTTCCAGTTCATCCTCTCACAATTTAATTTCGACACGACGACAACGCATTACGTTGTCACCCGGGCTAAACGGTGGAAAACGATATTCTTAGAAGCTATATTCATTATAGTTGGTGTACCTCTTAGCTCGGTAGATCCTCCTCAACGAGCATGTCACGTTCTCATATTCATGTTGTTGTTCTTCTCTACCACCGTGCCCTCGATCTTTCTTTGTATGCATACACTGTCTTTTCGAGCAATCCAAGCATTGAAGTCTGACTTCCAAGCATACAACCAATGACAAGTACTTTTAGTAAGGTGTTGAACTACCCTAAGCGTCCACATTTACCTTTTAACTCCGAGCTACTTATGAGTACAAGCAATTTAACAACACATTACGTTGTTGCCGCGATAACGATGACCCGACTCGTTCTTAGGCTCAAGTAAGGTACATGGTGTATCTTGTATAAAACTATAATTTAAGATCTTGGTGCGCCAACAGGATCTATATCTAAGAAGGTGGTTTCTCAACGTAATACGTTGTTTCTTTGACGACCTGCATTTATAAAGTTTGTTTAGCGCTGAATACTCTATTAGAAGTTGTTTGATTCAATTAAACTGGAATACTTTCCAAGTTCATCCTCTCACAATTTAATTTCGACACGACGACAACGCATTACGTTGTCACCGGGCTAAACGGTGGAAAACGATATTCTTAGAAGCTATATTCATTATAGTTGGTGTACCTCTTAGCTCGGTAGATCCTCCTCAACGAGCATGTCACGTTCTCATATTCATGTTGTTGTTCTTCTCTACCACCGTGCCCTCAATCTTTCTTTGTATGCATACACCTGTCTTTTCGAGCAATCAGCATTGAAGTCTGACTTCCAAGCATACAGCCAATGACAAGTACTTTTAGTAAGGTCGCTGACTGCCCTAACTGTCCACATTTACCTTTTAACTCCGAGCTACTATGAGTACAGCAATTTAACAACACATTACGTTGTTGCCCGCGATAACGATGACCTGACTCGTTACTAGGCTCCATAAGGTACATGGTGTACTGTATAAAACTATAATTTAAGATCTTGGTGCGCCAACAGGATCTATATCTAAGAAGGTGGTTTCTCAACGTAATACGTTGTTTCTTTGACGACCTGCATTTATAAAGTTTGTTTAGCGCTGAATACTCTATTAGAAGTTGTTTGATTCAATTAAACGGAATACTTTCCGAGTTCATCCTCTCACAATTTAATTTCGACACGACGACAACGCATTACGTTGTCACCTCGGGCTAAACGGTGGAAAACGATATTCTTAGAAGCTATATTCATTACAGTTGGTGTACCTCTTAGCTCGGTAGATCCTCCTCAACGAGCATGTCACGTTCTCATATTCATGTTGTTGTTCTTCTCTACCACCGTGCCCTCAATCTTTCTTTGTATGCATACACCTGTCTTTTCGAGCAATCAGCATTGAAGTCTGACTTCCAAGCATACAGCCAATGACAAGTACTTTTAGTAAGGTCGCTGACTGCCCTAACTGTCCACATTTACCTTTTAACTCCGAGCTACTATGAGTACAACAATTTAACAACACATTACGTTGTTGCCCGCGATAACGATGACGACTCGTTCTAGGCATCAGTAAAGTAGATCTTGGTGCGCCCGATAGGATCTATATCTAAGAAGGTGGTTTCTCAACGTAATACGTTGTTTCTTTGACGACCTCCATTTATAAAGTTTGTTTAGCGCTGAATACTCTATTAGAAGTTGTTTGATTCAATTAAAATGGAATACTTTCCAGTTCATCCTCTCACAATTTAATTTCGACACGACGACAACGCATTACGTTGTCACCGAAGCAAACAATGCAAGTGGAAAACGATATTCTTAGAAGCTATATTCATTATAGTTGGTGTACCTCTTAGCTCGGTAGATCCTCCTCAACGAGCATGTCACGTTCTCATATTCATGTTGTTGTTCTTCTCTACCACCGTGCCCTCAATCTTTCTTTGTATGCATACACCTGTCTTTTCGAGCAATCAGCATTGAAGTCTGACTTCCAAGCATACAGCCAATGACAAGTACTTTTAGTAAGGTCGCTGACTGCCCTAACTGTCCACATTTACCTTTTAACTCCGAGCTACTAGTCCATTTATATTGATGCTAGTGATGATTTGTGATACCCTTGAGAGCTATTTTTGGGTTAATTCTCTTCTATACGGCAGCAGCTGATTTTAAACATTTCTCAACCTTAAATAACTTAGAAAAGATACTCTATTGTCTAATCTTATATATGTATGATGTCGTTTTTATGAGATTATTGATGTCGTTTTTACTTTTTTTGTTGACCTGAATTTTTTTAATAATGATCCTCAATTTCTTTAACATATTGAACATTTGTGAATGCAGGCAGGTCCTATCATTTTAGCATCAGCTATAATATAAATATAAAATGGTTAGTGTTATTGTCTAATTGTATAGTGTGTTAGCTTGGGCATTTTTTTTCCAAATTTTAATAATTTGTAGTGTTATTAACATCAATGTATAATCAGAGAGACTCAAAGTGGAAGCGCTTGTTAGACATTCCTATCCAATGTCCTCCGGAAGGACTGTTCTCTGCATTAGATGTTGTTTGGAGCAAAGTTAAAGATAACCGTGGAGTGGAAGGGGATTTTGTTGCATGGATAGAAGTTGGACGAGTAGATGATTTTATTAAAGGGGAATGTCAGCGGACATCATTTCCAACAAGTTATTACAAACGTTGGAGTCATTCATCACCCATAAGGGAAAGTACACACCGGGTTCGAATTGATAGCACCATCAGTTATATAATGTATGATGTGGCAATGTTCGGTGATGTTTTTAATGCAGTTTTAAAATTGTTGTTTACTTTATTATGACTCACTTTTAGTGACATTTTGCAGATATTGGTGTAGCTATGGGCCTGAAGACTTTAAAGAAGAGGATGCTTTGCCATATGATAAGTCCAAGGTTCCAACTAGAGGGACGGGGAGTAGACCTGGACGTAAACATATAAAATGTGGTTGCCAATGCAATTTTAATGTGCGAATTCTTATGAAAAGAAGTGAATATGCACTTATCACATATCCTCAGATGGATCATGTGGATAACAACAATCATATATGCCATGGCCAAAAAAATCACAAATTTGAAGGGACACGAGCTTATTATGCGCCACATATTAGTAAGGAATTGCAAGAATGGGTAGAAAAGTTATTGTTATTAGGAATGCCAGCTGATATTGTGTTGCAAAAGCACCGTGAAATGGTTCATGAGAAGCTAGCCTTGTTTGATGGGCAAACAAAACGTGATGATTTCTTGTCTTCCCATGATGTTCATAATATTGATACAAAAATAAAAGCAGCAAAGTACATGTATGACAGAAATGATGCCCAAAGTGTGAGAGTATGGCAAGATCAAAATCCAAATATATGTTTTGAATACCAAGAGTATGAAGGAAACGTTGAGGAAGATGGTCACGTGCCGTTTATCATGGGCATTCAAATGCCGCAACAACTTGAGTGGATGTTAAAATATGGCCATAACAACATACTTGCAATGGACGCCACTTTTGGGACCAATGGAATGAAGGTATTCTCTTTTACATAATCTTATCAATAAAAAAATTCTGCAAAAAATATGTTACATTTTCTTACCAATAATCTACTAATTCACATTGTTATTGCATTGCCAACTCTCCATAGTTCAAACTCTATACCATCCTCGCATTCGATTCCAAACACATGGGCCTACCAGTTGCATGGGTTATAATGTCAAGAGCTACAACTAGCGACTTAACCCAATGGATGAAAAAGCTGGTGAATAGAGCACATGCTCATATGCTTGAGTGGAAACTAAATGCTTTCATGGTAGATGATGCTACAGCTGAAATCAATGCTATTAGGTTGTAAATTAATCTTTGTGTATATTGTTAGAATATATAAATTTAAATTATAGATATTAAGTTTGCTATCAAATTTTTAAGATTCTAATACAATTCATTTTCAAATACAGAGAAGTTTTTGGGTGTGAAGTATACTTATGCAGCTGGCATGTACGGAGGGCATGGTTGAAGAATCTTGTTGCCAAGGTTAAGGAAGATCAAAAAAGACGTGTAATGTTTAATAGGTTGGGGGAAATTATGCACCATTCAAATAATGAGGAGAGTGCTATTCAAATGGCACAAGATTTTGTTACAGATTTTGCGGACGAGATAAAATTTATTAAATATTGGCAGGAACACTGGCTTCTAAGAATTGGAATGTGGGTGAGACAGCTACGGACTTTAAAGCATGCTGGGCAAGAAACAAATGCTGCAATAGAGGCATATCACTCTATACTTAAGAGTAAGTGGTTATCCTCCATTCGAAAAGCATCTCATCATAGGTCGATCGGGGTGATACATCGGTTAATCACGCTTGTTTTTATATATTATTGGTGGAGTCAATGTTGTAAGGAAAGTGGATTCTACCTGCAGTAACTTCAAAGTGGAGAAACTAGAAAATAACCAATGGTGCGTACGCAATCCATTCCTGATTATTATGTCACCTTCCATACCTCTGACCCACGGTTAGCATGGGTTCGTAGCCAGACGGATGATACTTGTCACTATGAAGTATGGTATCAAACCCCACATTTGGCAATGTGTGGATGTGGAGTGTCAAAGAATGGGTACTTATGTAAGCACGTAATTAAAGTGAATATGATGAAAAAGAATTCAGCGAGAGAAAACTTTAATGTTCAGGTATTCTAGGCAAAATGTTTTTCAAGATTTTGCAACATAGTAATTTATAGTATCTAAATTCTATTAATTTTGGTTTTTATTCAAATCTTTGATTTATTATACTAATTTGTAATGTTCTCCAGGGTTTATTTTGTGCTCCAAATGTTGCATGTGGAGATGAACATGTGGTTGATGATCCTTTGGTCAAGCATGGAATCCTCCAAACACCTGTGAAGACTCTATGCATGTTTTGCAACAAGATAAACATGTTATAAATGAAGAAGATGAACACTTGAGCCCACAAGTGAGAAGGATCAGAAAAATAGTAGATAACAGTCTTGTTGGTCCTCTAAACAAGTCATTTCTTAATTTATTAGAGAATACACTTGTGGAAACAACAAACCGATTGAGGGGAAGCCAAATATCTTCTATATTAGGTGTGCAACATCCTGAGGCACAACCGTTTAGACCCGTAGATGATGGATTCAACAATACACTTCATCGAGAGAGAGATTTTATAGAGAAGATGTTGAATCGAAGGCGCCCATGTCCAACAAATAGGAAAGCTAGTTTTCCTATTGTAAAAAAGAGTCGTGTATCACGTCGACTAACATGGGAGGATGAATTAAAAAGAGCTGCAGAACGAGATAGGGAAAGGGGGCTTGTTGAAGAACTTGAAGATGATACCAACACAAATGGAATTTAAGGGTAATTTTAGATTGCAGCAGTTCAACAACATATTATGTTGTTACCCTTGAGAAATGATGAACAAACACATTATTAGTTTACAAGATATGCTCATTATAATATCCAAAACTGTGATACCATCTTTTTATGCTCCTACATGATCTATACCAAAGTAGGTTATTTCTCAACGTAATACGTTGTTGCCTCAACAAAATGGATTTTTAATGTTTATTTTGCATTTTATAATGTTATGTATCTATTCAAGGTTGTTTAATTCAATCACTTTGTAATAATTTCCCACTTATGCCCTTCTACTTTAATTAAAATAGTTCAACAACGTATTGTGTTGTCATCCGTAATAAATGATGCAGGTTTCAATATTTATACAAATTTGTCACTTTAAAATACTTATGCTTTAAATAATTTGACAGTCTTTGATGTTTCTAAGAATGCATTATTGGGATCCATGCCGTCTGTATGGCCTTCTACTCTAGAAGTATTGATGCTAAATGACAATTCCCTGATTGGCAATATTCCTCCAAGTTTGAGCAACTTGGCTGGTCTTGTAAAGTTAAATTTGGCAAACAACAAATTAAACGGAGTCATTCCACCAAGCTTGGCTGATATTCTTCAACTTCTAGTATTGAACTGGGAGATAATGGTCTGGAAGGAAGCATACCTTGTGGGCTATGCCCCTTGTCCTTGAAAGTACACAGTAATAAGCTAAGTGGAAGATTCCCTTCCCCAATAGTAAATTGTACAAAACTACAAACACTTGATATTGGGCACAATTCATTCACAGGGCATATTTCAAAGTCAATCGGAAATCTTTCATACCTTCAAGTGCTACTGATGAAGAACAATCATTTCAGAGGTAGCATTCCTTCTGAAATTGGCAAGTTGAAGCAACTCCATATCTTAGATCTCTCCGCCAATAGTTTGTCAGGGTGTATTCCTCATAGCATTGTATCTCTGCAAGCAATGACTGTGGTAGAAAGTGGACATAGGATGAAAAGAAGGTATCCACTTGGACTCTTAATGAACCATATGCTTATCATGATGAGTTGAATATGACTTCCAAAGGCATAGAGCAACACTATCCATATATTCTATCCACTCTATCATGCATAGATCTCTCAAGAAATCAATTGAATGGAGTTCTTCCTTATGATTTTGGAAAGTTGAAAGGGTTGAAGTCTCTCAATCTATCCATGAACAATTTCAAGGGACGCTTCCAAGTAGTTTGGGAGAAATGAGTGATCTGGAATCACTGGACCTTTCTAGAAACATGTTTTCTGGATATATTCCAAAGGAGCTCACATCACAATTTGCACCTCCTCCTCCTGCTTCTAATGAAGAAGAAGACAACAATGAAGAGAGCAGAAAACAAATACCGTGGTACGAGGTAGGACTGGGGTTGTCATATGGAGTAGGTTTTGGTGGTGTATTGTTATTGATTGTGTTGAGAGAGAGCTGGAAAAATGGTTATTTCAAAAGGGTTGATATAATTCTGAAGCTTTTGTTTCCTTTTGTTCGCAAGAGAAGGCTATGAAAGGTTTTTTCTCCAGCAAAACCATGCCTTAAGGTCTCATCAACGACTTAATCATCTTTCATATTGATCAGATTGTATTTGAAAAGGACTATTACCATACAAACCCTTGTGAAAGTGTTGCACTTGCAAATCTTTGATATATTTTTATTTGTCTATTGCTTCCAATCTTGTGTGCTATTTTTTAAAATGGGGGTAAATGTTTAATTCCAATACATGGTATTCAGGGTCAGCTAATAACATGTTCACTTCAGAAGAGTTAATTATACAAGCATAAACAATTCCGGGTTAACATTGTTCACAGTACTAGTCATGACTTCATTAACAAGTAATGGGTACTTGTTCTCCATAGGTAAAAGGTTGGTAGAGAATGAGAAACTCAGAGATTGACAGTGAGAATATATTCTGGAAAGAGAGTGTTGGTCAAAAAGAGACCGAAATTATAAAATAAAAATAAAAATGTATACAATAACTTCATATTAAAAATGTACATAATAATTTCTATATAAAATTGCATTTACAAAATATCATTACATTTGCATCATTTCGACATCCCTTGAAACTCATATACAATCATTAGTTATGTTTGTGGTACTATTTTAGCTTAAATGTGACATGTTTGTTGTGAAAATTTCTGAGGCAAACTCCGCAGCGGGGTAAGTGTTTTATTTCAATTTTATTTTTTTGAGCATTTTTCCATGTTCTTTTTCAGACTTTCCTGGGGTGCGCTTCAGTTGCACATCTGTTGTATCCAATACATCTCCTGACTGTACTTGAGCTATATCCGAATAGAAATGTTATTTGGTCTTGTTCAGACCACAGCTGAAGAGTACTAATATGATGAATTTGCTCATTAAAAATGTGATATTTGAATAAGTACAGCCAGTGAAAGATATGCAACTCCAATCTAGTGACTGCAAAGTGATGCCTAGCTTGCCTTGGCCCGGCAGATGAGCAAGGAAGAAACATCAGACACATCCAAAGCAATGAATATGGGTCTTCCATTAGTGTTCTATAGCCATTGCCACTCTAGTGAACACTTGAAACAAATATATGATATTCAGACACTGTACCATTCAAATGAACTTTAATTTTTTCATGATTATCTAAAATTTCAACATATTGCAAAGGTCATAGCAAACTCGATAACTTTAAATACTATTAATAAGATACACGTGTATAGAGAAGGTATGCATAATCCCATTCATCTAATATGGACAGGAAAAACAACAATAATAAATAAATAGTCTCAACAGCAATAATAAATGCTATCAATAAATTTGACAGGAAAAACTCATTACATTTTACAAGTCATGTCAGAAGAAGAGCCAAAAGAGGATTTTGGCATAAAATTGGCACTACATATGGATCTTACATTATTTTCGTTCAAGGAGAAAAACCATAACATTAAACTTGATTTTTTCTTTCACATAACTGAGTATCTTGGCAATTGTTTTACAAATAATGATACAATTCATTGTAATATCAAAACTTCAACAGATTAAATCTGAGAGCTCTTCAAATTTCTCCGTTGCTTGTTAACAGCAATGGAGTTTCGCGCTTCCAACCATTCTCGAACTTTTCTTTTATTTCCTTTCATCTCATCAGGGGTAAGGTGTGTGTGAACTGATGCAACACTCTTGATATCCTTTAATCTTTTTCCCTGAAATGTTTACAAACAATGGGCATATCAGTAAATAAAACTATGCAAACGTAAATGATAAAATAAGTTTATCTAAATTATAAATAAGATATTGTGTGGTCACCTGTTGTTGGGAAGAATGGATCCTTTCTGAAAGTTGCATCTCAGTATCACCTTCACTATTACGTTGCTACAAAAAATGAAGGATTATTGATGCAAATTATTTCCTACATTAACTCGAAGAAAAAAACACAAATATTTTAAATGTTTTTATATTTGACTCCTAGAAGTAATTAGCAATGTAAATCTTAAGTTTACGTAACTTACCAAATCAGATGAAGCTTAAAGCACATTTATATGCAGTTAAAAATGGAATCAATAATCTTCCGGATGCAATTTTTTCGTTTCTAGCACCAAAAGCTTGTTTGGTTG